>JAPWTK010000690.1:0-197644 GCA_029963805.1 Aromia moschata
TTATGATGCCAAGTGTAGACTACACCTGATCGTTATATAACCGAATCTGATTGCGCTTACGATAAAAAATCTGAATTATCGCATTCGTAAAATATATATGGTGTGTGATACGCTCTACTAATAATAACAAAGAATCCATCATCCTTAACTTATCTCCTTCTGGGTGCCAAATAAAATGTACAAGATGATAAACAAGGCGAGCGAATCTGGAATCCATAACAATGTTTGTTGGCGCCACGAGGATATTTTTATTCGTTTTTTGATTCGAAATAATTGTGATGAATTTTGTTCATAAATTTAAGTGTTCAGATGTATTCTTATTTTATAGGTACTAAAAACCCACGTGTTCTCGCAACACTGAAATATTGAGAGTCATATTTGCGGATTGCTCGACACTCTTTGAGGGCACTTCTGCAAATTATATACTAATGAGGTTGATGTTCCAATTTATATTTATACACACCGCTGCGAGGTTAGGATGATAAATGTTAATGGTATAAAGTCTGGAAACACTTTGTAATGCAGTTAGACATACATTTTGCTTACTTCCTTTTACTTATTCTTATCTAACTGAGCAAATTTTAAGTGGATGGTGATAACAAAAAACTTCCAATTTATGACATAACAGAATGATTGATCGAAACCATTCGTTAAAAGTATTAGGGCTTGTAGGAATTACTGATTTTGATGACCTGAATGCTTTTTGAAAATTTGGACCTAAACTAAAAGGCCTATGGCGGACTTGGTGAAAATATTTTCAAGATGGCTGCACTTCCGGTTATACCAAAAAAGTCGGCAGCAACTTCCTTATTTCAAATAGAATGGTACCTTTTGATTCATTATTTTAGGTATCTTTTATATAGTAATTAAGTATCGATATTAGCACTGTGGTTAGTAGAACTCTATGTAGAAAGCTATGCACCAATGTCTTTTTTTCGTAATTATGTACAATTATGTGTCTTAATTTCGCAATTATGTGTTTAAAACAGAACTACCATTTAGCCGCTAAATGGTAGTTCTGTTTTAAACGCCCTGTAGATAATTGAGAAATAATAAAAGCATTGCTGCATAGATTTAGAGTTCTACTACGACAGTGCTAATACTGATACTTAATTTTCTAAAATAACCACTACAGATAGTTTCAAAAAAAAAATCAAAAAACCGAAAGTAATTCAAAACCGGTAAAAGATAGGTAATGGTACAGGGAAAACGGTATAGGGAAATCTCATGAAAAATATACCTGAAATAACGTGGTGAATCGAAATATGGAATAAAAAATTTTCATTCCATTTGAAATGGGCAAGTTAATTCCGACTTCCGGTATAACCGGAAGTGTAGCCATCTTGAAAATATTTTTATCAAGTCCGCCGTAAGTCTATTGTACTTTCTATAAATGGTTTCAATCAATCACTTTATGTCAATCAACCCATATCAATCTCCCTAACTCGGTTTTTTATAGAACATTGTTTTAAATAGAAGTTGTTTTTTTTTGTATATGTTTTGTATATAATTTTTTTATGTTCCGTCGCTATGATAATCAATCTGTTTTTTTTTTAATAGTACGCTGTGTTTTCCTACCTTTTTCTAGAATCAGAACAGTTGTGGCTAATGGAATTTGAAATTTTCGTAAGGAAGCGTGGGACCACATATTACTAGACTCAAATGGAAGGCTAGAATATCAAAAAATGACCTCCGAAAACGAGTTGCAAAATATTTGCGAAACGATTTTTTCTTTTTATCAAAGCAAGTACAAAGTAAATTCATTCAATATTTATTGAGATTTTGAGATGAATCAAAGTTGAATTTTTTTTCATACAAGTTTTGCTATTCCAACCTTCCATGTGAGTTAATAGTTCTAGTAATAACCCCAAAAAATCTAGTGGGGGTCTCATGTTTGCTTACAAAAGTACAAGTTTCAAATTCCGCCAACCGACACGATTGATTCTGCTTACAACTGTGTAAAGTTTTTACAATTTTGTTTTCTTGTTCTTCTCTAAACATTACAGTACTACGAGATGTGGCTATTACATAACCGAACTGCTGTCATGACACTTTTTATTCGTTACCAATTACAGTAGCAACTTTTTCGCCTTCAATGTACTCACCTTGGCGATCTCTACACCGCTCCATACGACTTTTCCATTTGCTGGAAGTCCGCTTCTGTCAGCTGTTTCAGAACCTCCGTCGCTTTTGCTTTAACCGCTTCCACACTTTCATCACAATGATTCCTTTTGCTCGGGAGTGAGGAGTTTTGGCACCATTTTTGCGCAAACTTTGCGCATGTTGAACGATTCATGCAAAATGTGGCAAACACACTCTTTGTCGATTCCTGTTATTTCAGCAAGCCTTCGGATGCTTAGACGATGATCTTCGCGGATTGCTTTATCAATTTTTTCAATGTTTTCGTCCATTTTTGACGTTGAGGGCCGTCCGGGGCGCTGATCGTATTCGGTCGTTCCACGTCCCTCTTTAAATCGTTTAAACCATTCAAAACCTGTGTGCAGGATAAACATTCATTCCCGTACACTTTTTTAACATTGCATAAGCTTCTGTAAAAGTTTTCCAGTTTAACAAAGAAACTTAAGATTAACCCGTTGCTCCATCTGAACACGACATTTTTCGACGCGTCACTGGTGCGTAGACTAATTCAAACAACTGCTACAGTCAAACTGAGCGACCCACTGGCTTGTCCGGCAGCGAACTCAACGTGGGGAAAATGTCACCAAACACACATATGTTCAAAATTGTTGCGACACATTCGGCTGCGCTGGTAGCAGCATCAGTTCGTTATTGAATAGCCACACCTCGTAAATACTATATCGTGAAGATTAACTTATTTGCAAAAATATTTGTTCACATATGGTCAAAAAATCAAAATACGGACAAACTTTGTTCACTTTATCACAAGAAATAAGTCTTCAATAAATCTGGGGTGTATAACTTATCTTTATGATTAAATACGCAATATTTGTCACACCAATAAGATAATAAATTTTGCAATTTACACTTTTGTAGACACAGTTTTCAGGTTTTAAAAACACCGGATATTTCATCATTCGCTGAGCTTATTTATACAATATTTGCATATAATTACTTCTTGATTTATAATATTTTTCCTTTATTTAATTTAATTTTGTGGCGTAACAGTACCCATATTGTTGCGGTGAAAATATAAACTTCGTTCAAGTTATATCATTTTAATTTCCATAATCGATCGAAGAGTGTTTCAAGGTTTATCTTGCATTAAGATAATAATTGTAGATAATAAATATCTTAAAATTGACCTCGTGTCCTAAATTCAAAAGTGGTTGTTGACGCATGTATTAGTATATGGTAAACTAAACATTATTTACTTTTTTCACCGCAATATCAACACTAGTTTACAGATTTGTTCTTCCATTGACGAAAAGGGTTAATTTGGGGGTATCTAAAGCCAAAGGGTATCCCCCCATAAGTATGGTGAAATGCCCCCCCCCTTTTTTTATTTTCTTCGCATGATGAAAGTGTTTCTTAGGGCTAATTATGAAAGGTAGACCGAATTTTAGGTCCAAAAATTTTCCTCAGCTAGGTATGTAAAAAACCCTGTTTTTTACGTTTTATTTTTTCTCGGTTTTTAACTGTCGAAAAATTCTGAAAAAATTCATGCGTACAGAAAATATGATTAGTTTTATGTAAAAAAAAATTTCAAGCTCATTCAAGGTCATTATGACCTCTAAAAAAAGTATTCAAACTTTAAAAATCTCATATCTTTTAAACAAAAAAAGCTTCAGGCTCAAATTTTTTACTACCTACCTGTTTACTAACTGTTTTTTACTACCTCAAATTTTTTCATATTTTTTTGTGTGGTGGGTCATGCCCAAAAGTTCGAAAAATCAATGTTTTGTCCGTGAAACGACTTAAAACGGCTTAAAATCATCATTTTATAGTGTCCTGATTTTTTCTTGCACAAAAAAGGACTCAAATGACTTCAAACAATTAAAAAATATAAAAACTACTAGTTTTGATAAGTGGAATTTTTTTCTTACTATTTTTTAGTGAACATATTTTTTAATTGTTTGAAGTCATTTGAGTCCTTTTAATGCAAGAAAATAATCAGGACACTATAAAATGATGATTTTAAGCCGTTTTAAGTCGTTTCACGGACAAAAAAATTGATTTTCGAACTTTTGGGCATGACCCACCACTCAAAAAATCTGAAAAAAATTTGAGGTAGTAAAAACAGTTAAAAACATAACATATTAAAAATCTGAGCCTGAAGCTTTTTTGGTTAAAAGATATGGGATTTTTAAAGTTTGAATAATTTTTTAAGAGGTCATAATGACATTGCATGAGCTTGAAATTTTACATAAAAATTAATCATATTTTCTGTACGCATGAATTTTTTCAGATTTTCGACAGTTAAAAACCGAAAAAAAATAAAACGTAAAAAACAGGGTTTTTTCCATACCTAGCTGAGAGGAAAATTTTTTGGACCTAAAATTCGGTCTACCTTTCATAATTAGCCCTAAGAAACACTTTTATCATGCGAAGAAAATAAAAAAAGGGGGCATTTCACCAGGGGGATACCCTTTATTGTCATAAAAATTCCACCACGTTAAATTTTCAGAATATATATATTTAATCCAATCCATAGCAAATAAACCGGTTGTTCACACACAAAACGCTAAAAATGTATCGCTGCACCCCTCTTTTTGTAGAAATTTGAGCATGTTATCACTAACCAATAATAGTACTTACCCTAACATAATATATGCTCATTCCAAAATTCGTAATATTGCTGCTCAATCTGCAGGTCCTGATGATCTTATTCACCTTTGATTCTTCCTTAGATGCTCAGGAAAAAAATCAAGATATGCATCTACATATAGAACGGTTTTCAAATTTGCCACCCTTTAAAATTGTTCTAATTTATAAACTAACTAATAAATATGCGTTCTTAAAACAAATCGTCAGCCCGGAAGAAAAGTGACATAACTCAAAAAAGGCTATTTTCAGTAAATTGCTATAAAAAATTACCCATGTTTTAAAATTCATGATGAATATTATTATTTTTAATTACAGTACTATTAATTTTTTGAGAGCAAATAGTTATTACAAAATTATGTGGAGTAACAGACACATCTCAACTGAAGTTGTGACATTATTTCAGTTCACAATCCCAATTTTTGGTGGGGGAAAAAGCGACACATCTCCAGCCTGACGTCAAACTTGAAGAGTTTAAAGTATGACATTTTTTACTGGAAACTCTAGGGTATTTGCAATCTTTTAAATATGTAACTCAAAAAATGTATTGTCACTTTACTTGGGGTGACGAAATAAGTTTGGCAGAATAACCTTTAATAAACATTTTCTTAGTACTTACATAAATGTAGCTCCTTGTTGGTCAAGCGCTTTTACAAAGTTATTTATTAAGCCAAGCTTAATGTGACGAGAAGGTAAGATTATGTTTTTTTGGTGGAACTACGAGATGATACTTCATATAAGTTTTTCCAATAATGAATTAATTTCTAACTGACCACACATTTTTTATCGTATCTAATGGTGGTCTCTGGCTCTGCTATTCCATAGTTGATAAGTTTTGTCATTTTATAAACAACCAGACCAAATTAAACAGATAAAAATTTTGTTTATATATTTGTCGTCGGTAGACATACACATCCGAAAAAATATAAGAAGTTTTTTACGGGGAAGACAAACGTTAAAATTTGTTAACTAGTGTTAATTTGTTAACTAATGTAGTCATTAAAAAATTGTTACTTTTACTTTTCCTCAGTTTTATAAACCGAGTCAAGAGTTTATTTATTTTATAAGTCGTTCAAACTATTTTAATTTTTCATTTAATAATTTCATGGTACAGGGTTGGTTTCCATAATTTGATTTATTGCGAGTTTATTATTGATATTAGATAAAAGGTCCTCAGACAAAAGTTATTGATTTTTGCATACATTTTTATAATACATGATATGAACAAACACAATTCAACATCAGAAACCATGACTGTGAACCCAAGTTTTGCTCTTCAAAATATGGAATAATATATACATATATATTATTCCATATTATGATTCCTCGAATTTTTCTCTATTCAAAATTATATAATATGTCTATGTTTTCTTCAGCAGGCCGCGACATATTTCATTTAAAAACAAATAACATACTTTAAAGTTTATTATTACAAATAGAAAAAGAGTTTCTCAGACAAAAGTTATAGATTTTTGCATACGTTTTTATAATAGGCTATGAAAAAAAAACAAACATCAGAAACCGTTAAACTAAACCTAAGTTGTTTTTTTTTAATGAAACACCCTATACATTCTTAAATATTCTAAAAACGTTAGCAGAACTGTCATTGAAAAAGTATTGAGCTATGTATGTGTCATTAATTTGTATTTATTAAAAATTGAAATAAGAATAATGTTTAGCGAAGATAAAAAAGTTTGAAGTTTTTTATTTATTTTTAAATGCAATATGCCGCGACGATTTTTTTTAACTTCAATAATAAACTCGCAATTATTTGTCAAATTATGGAAACTAACCCTGTACAATGTCACGGACAAATGTCAAAGATGAGCCACATTTTCATTTACAAAGCCTACTTTCATGACATTTGTTATAAACAAATTTTTATTATCATTGTATTAAAAAATACAACTGATTTTGTTTTTTACGAAAACAAAATCCGTCCGCCATCCTTTAGTCAAAATGTCAAAAATTTGCATGTGAAAGTAATAATGACAGTTATAACTTCGAAATAACTTCTATATACAATATGTCATCATAAGTGTAATACACGAAAGTAACTAGTAGCTTTCTGCACGTTTGCCATAGTTTATTATGAAATTATATCACTATTCAACATATTACATACAGGGTTATTCAAAAGTATGGTACCAAAATTTAATGGCAGATACTACACCAAAAATAAACCGACCCGTATTTTTTATTTGGCTCTAAAGTCGTTCTTAACAATATTGCAGCCCTTCAAAACGCGAACAAGTTTTTTCAAATATTTTCAAAACCACCGACACAAAAATTTGGTACAGAAGTACAATAAATAATCCCAAACAATACGATGAGGTCAACATTTGATTACCCCATTGAGGGCGCTAATGACAATCATGGCATGTTACTTTTTTCATTATTTTCTTTTTCCATGGAGAAAATTCAATCCAGATACTATGATGCGCAAATTCTCTACAGAAAAGGTACAATTGTTCGGAGCGCGAATAATGCACAGTTTTTGATAAAAACGAAAAAAAAAACTAATTGAATAATTATCGCATATTGACAGTTTCAAAAATTGACAATTTTTTGCTGATACTAAGCAGCCAGTTGGTTGTTAGTAACGGTAGTGTTAACAGTGCGGGGATATTTTTTCTCGACCTAGACCGACAAAAATGAATTTCATAGTCGAATTTCCAAATTTTGTTTTTCATTTATTATTCATTTTAGTTCGCAAACAAAAT
The DNA here is from genome assembly GCA_029963805.1 of Aromia moschata. Lineage (NCBI taxonomy): Eukaryota > Metazoa > Arthropoda > Insecta > Coleoptera > Cerambycidae > Aromia > Aromia moschata. Next base: position 7,467 of record JAPWTK010000690.1, read on the forward strand.
AGTATGTGCACCTCGTAGGAAAACAGAAAAAAATACTGGCGGCCTCCATCGCTTGCTGTAATTTGCATCGTAGGCCGATATTCTAATTGTAAGTATTATTTTTCATACTAGATACACAAAATACTATTTTAAAAGGAACACTTTTGAAGTGATCTACTGAAATTGTTTTACAAAACAATATAGTGTGAAAATATGGAATGCTACCTTCTACACTTTTTTCATTTTCCTTTTTTGAAATCAATTGAAAATTTTAAGCTTATTGTACGGATACATAGAAACTTGAAACTGCGCAGAAATTGCCGTTAATTGCTCTTTGATTTACCGTTTCCATATCCCTTACCAGCTGTAGAATTAGTCACTGGTAATAATATAGTAACATTTTAATGTATATTCTACTTGCTAGACACTCTCCTGAAAAGATTGTTGTTTATTTTTAACCTTATAATAACAACAATTACCATAATTAAGAGCGTGAATCACCTTACAGGTTATTTCTGTACGTAACACACCTACAAATATTTATGATTGCAAGGTTCGATCTGTAATTAATTGTTATGGACGTTTTTGTTGCAATATACAAATATTTATCTTAGAAAACGCTGCGACACACGTTTTTTACAATGACTCTTTTATATTGACACGAAAATTAATTTCTTAATGAATGATTAATTAAAGTAATATCTTGAACCAAGTGCCCATTTGACAAAAGTAAGTTTTATTTAATAGGTACAATTTTTATCGCCTTTGAAAAATCCGTCATCACCCGAGAAAAAATTCGATACTCAGTGCAGAAGTTCCCAATCTTTTTGTACCCTAAAGCACATATTCTACTGTTTCTTACAAAACAAATTTATTATTAGATATAGTTATTACCAGATGCTGGCTTTCCCTTAATGGCTCTACAGTAGTTCCGAGGTCACGGCGGCCGGCGGGGCTTTCTTCGTACTTTTATTTAACGTGTTATCCCCTAAATTTTCCCACAAACGTGAAAAAACGAGTCCTAAAATTTTCTTCCTTTTGGTTTTTTATATATTAGGTAAAACAATGTTTTACTTTCGTTTTCAATCGCTAAAAATTTTCTATAGTAAAAAACATTTCATGAAAAAAAGAACAAAAAGATAACTTGAATAAAAATTTGAAAATATACCCCTTTCGCAGGGTGCTTTTCGGCATCTCAATCAATTGCGGAAAATTTTAGGGTACATTTTACAGATTTTACAGCGTGCTTCCGAAAAAATCAATAAAATCAATGTAAAAAGTAATACCCACCCTAATAACGAATTTTTGAAAATTTTACCCCCTCGCTAGGGGTAGTTTTCGGCATCTCAATCAATTGAGGAAAATTTTAGGATACATTTTACAGATTTTACAGGCTATTTACTACAATAATCAGTAAAAAGTTCAATAACGAATACAAGTTCAATAACGAGTATTTAAATATTTCACCCCCTCACTAGGGGTAGTTTGGATACCTCGATCGACTAGAAAGAATTTCAGTTGTATCCTTTAGAAATCACAGAGCCCTATTAAATGGGAAAAATTCACTATAATATCTGTATTCATCACTAAAACTATTATTTTATTACTGTCCCATATATGAGCCAGCCGAGCAGTCTAAAGGTTAATACGATACATACAGGGTGTACCGAAATTAGCCTTCAATTGATTTTGATTCATTATGATTTTATTCACTTTGTCGCCAAATGGTAGATTTTTAGGCGTTTGCACGTGTGACATTTTATTATTAATGTGTAATACCGACACCGTGGATATAAACACCTCGAACACACTAATAATAATGCTAGAGTCTGCCAGACGGTACGGCGAAACGACTGAAGTTGGCCAACCTTATTCATATTTATATTTATATGGAAAACAATATACAAATACATTCGCTAACCAACTCAATTAAAAAAATCGACATCTATATTTAATTATCAGTTAATCCGTGTTCCACAACAATTTGTATATCCGATGGTTATTTATGTTCATAGTCTGATAAATAAATTCTTGGTGTAAATTTCGAATAATGCTATTATCTAATCTTGATGTATTAAGTTAGGTGCTTCATGTACCTAATTATAAATCGAGTAGTCCATTTTCGGCGCTTAAATTGATTGATTTATAATATGTAAAATAACATGTAAAGAGCAGCAACTTAACCTTTTAACAGGGTCGTATTCAGGATCACACCGATTCCACAGCCCCATATATAAAAGTTGTCAGTTGGACAGCCCTGACGTGGTATATACCAATTTATTATTAATCCAAACCTCGCTGGCCCCATTTCTAAGGTCAGAATTACCCCATCACATCTCAGTGATGTTTTTTCTAACCTCAAAAAAATATTTCAAGTATTTTTGCAGTTTAGGGAAAAACTGAGATCCAATGAGCCAATTCTGGCACTGGATCAACATACATTACAATATACAGTTTTTACTCATACAATTTTTTAATCGAATGGTGTATTTTTTTGTAATTTTTAGAAAGTTCTTGAAAGATATATTCACAAGATCCACACTAATACCGTCTTATCAATCTTATAATAGTTTTTCATTTTGAAAATTGTATCTGTCTGTAAACGAAATGTTGACAATAATGGCTGATTATTTGCTGATGAACAACATTTGGCAGTTGTTCCGGTAATCAGTTAAGTTCATTTTAGAATTATTTCAGTTTTTACAATTTGGGTTCATGTTATCCTGGTTCTTTCAAAAAGTGGTAATATCTCAAGAACTATTAAAAACGACGATATTTAGTGTGAATTTCTTGAAAAGACTAAAAACGAAGCACCATTACTGATGAATTGTCCACTGACATCAATTGAAGGCATTATTCCAAAAACCAGACAAGTCCAAAATATCCAGTTTTCAAGTTGCCGGCACCTTATCTATTTGAAGACAGTAGCTATTTAGTGGTATAATTTATTTCTCCAAGAACCAGACACATCCGACAATACAACACGGAGAAATATATGCGATTCTACAAAAATAAGACAGGTCCACCCGTTTCCGGCAAAAACCAGATATGTCCCGTTTTTTTTTTTTAGATATGCGCGTTGTACATTTTGCCATATTCACTAACTGTGTACAGCCCTGTATATTAGAACATCTAACACTGTAGTATGTGGACGGCTGTTCAGAGAGTACGTACAATTTTTACTGAGGTTAATTATCAATTAAGATGGATGTTAGCGCGTCTGAAGAAGGAAATATTGAGATAGATAATGATGACAATTCTGATTGCTGTGAAGAGAGCTGAACGACTGTTACATTGGGAACATTTTTTGTAGTAACACGTTAGATATAGAACTTACTTTTGTAGTAACTAATAATAACGTTTTGTAACATTTCATTGACAGTAAACAATAAAAACTAAAATTTAGAACGGTACTAATTACTCCTTCTGCAAAAACCAGACAAGTCCAGTTAATTTTATTTTTTTCTCAGAATGTGTTTTTTGTAATTTTTTTTTCATTATGTATATGAAAAGATATTAGTGGTACCCAACCCTATAAAAATTACGATTTTTTTCTACGGGCTAAAAAAAGAGGTACTACTGTTTTTTTCAGTTTATGAAAATTACCTTTTTTTGGACTTGTCTGGTTTTTGGAATAATGCCTTCAATTGATGTTCAAAGAAGTTTCTTTTTTTCCAAATACTTACTTTTACAATAAATAATGTCGATAAACATATTGCTATTAATTTTAATAGGGTTGAGCCGGTGTGATAAAATATGTCGATGTACTATTGTAATTATCATTTAATTTTTTGTAGATGCAACAACTTTCAATAAAACTATGTTTCAATAAAGCATTGTGAGGTCGGTGTGACCTTGAACGCATTTACATGGCACGATGATCCTGAGTACGGCCCTGTTCTCATGATAAGTTGCCGCTCTTTAGTAATAAGTAGTGTGTAATGCGCTAGCCTACACGCAGGGTCCTACGCAACTTCCGGCCCGGGCGAGGGTGGCTTCCCTGCCGTTTCCGGCCTTAACCTACCCCTCGGCGCGTCTGTATAGTGTTTAGGGGAATCCTTAGATTCCAATAAACATTTACCTGCGCCCCGACACAAACTGTGTCTACACGTCCTTTTTTATAGGCTTGAGTGGTTATAATAAAATATTATGTAACTATCCACTTTACGCAATATTTACAATATTGTCCCTGATCACGAATCACGAATGACCGTAAAATTCAATCGAATGTCTGTAAAACACCCTTCTTTGATTGTATTCAAAAACGATGGCGCAGGAAATGTCATCCACTGGAAAAATGTACATTCAAAGAAAATCTGGTTCCATTCATCCTGAATTACTTGTTTCAAGACTACGTTTGAAATATTTCTAATATGTTTTAAATACATTTTCTTTTTCATTAATATCTGACTAAGGTAAAGCGTCAAGATGATGTGGGCAATAATTATAAATTAACCATTGTTTCCATTTCTCATTCTGTTAATATGTTCTAATTATTTCACAATATACGAAACAAAATCCAAAGACTTCATATGTAGATAAGTATCTTAGGTGAACAACTACACATTATAATCTTTAGAATCAGTGGCGGTTCGTGATATTTCAGTTAGCCAGATCTTGAAAACGACGCATGGGACCCATTTCACTTTTTAGGTGATGACAGAAAGGATTTATAGTGAAAAAACCGTCAGCAAAGTTTGCGAAAACATTTTCAAAAAAAACTGCAGAACACCCTGGGATCTCAGTAACGCTCTGTGGAATATTTGCAGTATATATTTTTCATAATCTAGAAACAAATATAAGGAGAGGTTTTTCGATGTGTTACAATTTTTTTTTTTCAAAAGTTATGGCCATTTTAATTTTAATTTTGGGAAACAAAATGTTCCTATAAAATTAATTTTATATAAAAATGACATGTCAGTCTGGCAACTATGGATATAATATTTCCCTGTCAGTTCTTCTATCTGTCAGAGTTTATTCTTTTCTTATCTTTTAATGCTCGGCTTTGAAATCTTGGACGCGTCAACCCTGTATATGTATGTGCTCCTGACATGTCTGATCTGTCCATTGTGACTCAGGAAGTTTCTCGTCGTGCTCAGGATCATACATTGTTTACTGTATCGTCTTCGTCGACAACCACCAATTGTGGCCCAGAATGAATTAAATTCGAGAGAACCAACGTCTTCAACTTCGGATCGTTGTAGCTACTCCCGATTATATCGAACACACAATGTGCGAGGGCTTCTTCGCCTCCATCCAGGGTATATCGTGATAGTGGCTTCTTATCAAATTGGTCAATGTAGTCAACACATTAAATGGCTTAACGCAAAACCTGCCATTGTGTACATTCTATACAGTATATTAAAACTATTAATGCTGCGTATAACAGAATCAGTGGAAGTACTGAGTAACGTCGACGCTGATGGTCATATCTAGGGTCTAAGTTTGCTCTAACGCATGGTAAACTGCGTTTAACTATCTAGAGCGTCCGCAATGGGACCTGCGTACTACGGTGCACACAGAGGCCCAACGCGTGACCAGGCACGGTCAGTGGCGTACGTATGCATGGGCAAGAAATACACGCGTACATAATTTACAAGGCGCTTAAAAAATCCGGTTAATACTTTACCTAATTATCATAAGAGTTATATAGTGCCGACCCTGCCTTATCGCATACATACCTTAATCTTATACAGTATCTGTAAAGCCGACATCGGCCGGTTGTGAAAAAGTACAATTGCTACACTTCCTGTTCTAACGACTAGCATAGCGTGGTGAGTAGGTCGGTCCTATTCAGTCATTACCTTCGATGCGTATGCGGTTGCTTCTTATCTGTCGTCTTACTTATCTGTTTGTCCTTTTTCAAAAATGGCCGATATCAGTTTTACACACACGATATAATCTCAGGAACACGACCATGATTACGCCAAATACTTATTCTTACTCACTAAATCATATTAATAGCTAGATAAGCGGATAGATAGATTTTTGCATTCATGGAAACAATCATATTTATTGTTTAAATATAACAGTAACTGTAGAGTAATAGATAACTTGCAATATGCACTGGGGTCGCCCCAGTTCGTATTTATTTCAGTAGTCCCGTGATAGCTGGAGCTGTTGTACAACCTCCGCTGTATGTAATATGTTGAATAATGTGATATCATTTCATAATAAACTGTGGCAGACGTGTGAAAGGCTACTAGTTACTTTCGTGTAATACACTTATGATGCGTACGCCTCTGTGGCATTCTGTTGCGTATGTTTTTACATCTGTATTTCAAATTATTCATAACAGCAAAGATCTCATGATGTTTTTTGTCGCTTTTATCCAAACTAGTAGTCCTTGATTGAAATTGCAATATCTTGTAATGTCGTATTTCCTCTGACTGGTCGACCTATATAACGAAAGGTATGCATGAATCATCGTTTACATGTTGGACCTATTGAAAAGAATAAATAATGGGTACTAGTAAATAAAAACAAATAAATACTTTTTCTTATTAATATAACGGTTGCTTAAAACAAAAATTTAATTTTTGCTGTACTCATACGAGTACAGAATTAGAATTCAGTATGGAAATACAAATAGAATTACAATTCAGTATGGTCTCCTGCAAAATAAATTCCTTGGGAAGCCACACAGCGCTGGAGACGGTTCGTCCATTCCTCATAGCAATGCTGGAACTTATACAGTAAGCGGCAGCCTAATGCGTACATAGGTGGATATTATATACATATTAAAATACATTTTTATGTCATAGTTAGGCGAATTTACTACTAGCATCTAGCCAGCACCAGGTCACGGGCGATCCGACCAATCAAACCGAAAAAGAAAGAAATAAATAAAACTGTAAATCCTGTAATCAGTTTTCATAAAATAATAAGACAATTTTTGTCTGTATTTCCTTAAAAACTAAATTTTAATATCAAAAAAAGAATCAAGCGAAGTTAGTAAGGTGATTGCTTTAAACCGTTCATATCAAAGTTTTGTTAACTTACTGACTTCAAGTTTGCCGCCTTCACCGCGTTATACAGGTATTTCTCATTGGCCAGGATCACCTGGTACCGGCTAGTCGTTTGTTGTCGTACTTGTCGTTTGGTTAATTTATATTTTATATTAGTATGCGAATAGTTGTTCGAAGGAAATGTGCTGGCGTATGTGTTTTAGCTTACACACATACGTAAAATCGTTGACAAATGACAATATTGATTGATGATGCGCACTTTTCTAATCAGGCACTAGACCAGAATAAAATATAAAATGGTATTTCAAATTTTAACTCAAACAGCCCTACCGACAAACCGGATGCCTTTCATACGCCTGCGCTAGCGATTGGATTGCGATTGGTTCTCACCTCATGTTTACATCTACTGAACAAAGAAGTTAAATTATCAATTGCCCTTCATTCGGCTATGTACGCATTAGGCTGCCGCTTACTGTATACTAGAATCTTCAAATCCATATAGTCAAATTTCGACGGAGTAAGGTTTCCGGACGAAGAAGTTGGTGGAATAAGATTTCCTACCAGCATCAACCTTTTTTAGTAGTATTTTACTAGTAAGTACGAGATTTACTAATTACTTAGTTTGGACATGCGTACATTTACAGAAATACTAGAACCTCAGCTCATTTGCAAGAACATTCTTCTTGTCACCTTTTCCACAATGTCTGCCAACTGGAAAAAATATAATTTTGATAATCAAACGCAATTGATCTATCTTGATGACATATGTATATCTTAATAAATAGATGACTTTAATAATTATCTAATTGAACATTAAGTATATTACATCTTACTCCATTTAAGTGATAAATATCTTACAGGAAACCATTTCTTTTTTATTTGTTTCTCAGAAAAATGATCTTGCTAAAAGACCCATCACATGAAAATAAATTTGGTAAACAAATATGTGACTTCATTACAAGTATTTTGAACATATTAACTTTATAATACTGGCATATACAGTGTCTGCTAAAGTCTGTGCCAAACTGAAATTTCTTTTATTATCGATTTTTTTCAAATATTGAAATTGAATTTCAATTTTAACCAAGAAAAGAGCTTAACACTGTCAGTTCTGTCAAACTGACGACCCGCTAATATCATTTGAAGTTTTTGCTATCCACGGAATGGAGTGATTTTTTAAAACATTGAAAAATTATAGGTGCATAAAAATTGTTTATTTTCACATTAAGATGTTAAATTCGAAATTTCATGCAAAAACTACTACTTTTACCTATATTTTTTAAGATTCACTGGCGATTGTTTGCTGCGGAATATTGATGCATCTTGAGATAAATTATAGAGAGATATTTACAATTTGTAACTTATAGAAAGAAAAAACAGCTGGATGTTTTCTAAAATTAGGTCCTCTTCAAATAAAAGACGAAGCTTTTAAAACAATTTGTATAGAATTTAGCACATATAAGGCCTGTTTACTTTTTCACAGAACAGTTTTTGCATTATAACTGGTTGCTGGGTATTTTCAGACTTCAATAAATGTCAATTAAATACTTCATATATGATTTTATGTTTATATATTTATGATTTTAGTAACAAACAATATACTTCAACTCAAAAAATCCGCAAGTATCTTAACAAAAAAATGTTTCTTCTTTTTGGTTAAGATATTAATTGCACACAGTTTTTGGAGAAAAACGTATACACAAAATTCCATATGGTGCAGCTTTTCTGGTAGACATTGTATTTTGCATACGAAAACGAAACATAGTTGTCTTGCCACCCTTTTATGCCTTCATCTGTCCATACAGCTCGAAATTTTTTTTCTGTATAATCAGAAAATAAACTTTCATATCTCCCCTACCTGGCCTGAGTGGCAACACCACCTCGACTAGACGTCTACATGCCTTGGTCTGTCTCCATATTCCTTAAAAAAAGGCAGATATCATAAATATGTTTTCTTGGTCCTTTCAAGTATAACCGAGCTGATTTACCTGGGGATTCTTTGTAGTGCCACGTAAACGGATTACATTCACTTGACGTACACTTTACGTTAAAATACTTATCCCTCAGTGGTGGCGCGAATGAACTTGAAAGGGGTGTGTTCTGTGTCACCAAAAAATATGATGTCAAGGCAAAGAGGATTATTAAAATTTTATTACACCTATTTTAAATACTAATCCCCTCCAACCCCCTCAATCCCTGATTCTAATAAATTAAAAACCTCTTAATTTGCAGACACTGTTATGTTGTACATACATACATATGAAACCTACCTTTTCAGTCATCAGTACATACAAAGAGGTAGTCGCCTCATTAAGCGCAGAATAATACTAGCAGTTTATTTGATGTAAACTTTGTATTTAAAAAAAAAAAGAAAAAACTAATTTAAATGAAATGAAACTTATATGAAAGTTATATGCAACTTTGTTAACATGTCATGTCTTCGCTCATGTACCTCATGGTGTTATGCAAAAAGTTATATTATGTTAAACCAACTTAATAGTTTCCCTGAACAGTTCATCCAAGCCATTAAATAATAGTTGTTGTTGCTGCACGAAGACTACCTTTAAAACAGTGATGGTTGGTGCTAAGGTTTTCAAATTGCACATAACCTCTAAAAAATGTTAATAATGTAACAACATATTTTTTGTTACCCTTCGCATACATGTACATTAGGGTGGCCCAAAAAAATGGAATATTTTATTCGTGTCTCGTCTCGTGTGAAAATATATTAATTTATCATGTTATAAACGTCCCCTTAAAAATCAGCTCAAAACAAATTTTTTTAGTAACGTTAACGTAGTACCATAACTTCTACTGTATGTACATCGTAACTATTGATGCTTATATTAGGAGCAAGCAGAAGTTTAGATTCCAATTTTCCATTCCAACGCAATGATGTTCAGTTCGGGACGCCACATTTCTGGATAACAAGTTAATGTAAGTTAAATCAAACTGTGTTGATTTATGGTTGATATTGGTTAAATCAAACTATGTGGCATTTTGTATGAATTATGATAAATTTTATATATCCTGGAGCTCTGCAGCACCGATTCACCAGCCGCCGCTGCTTATCGCTGATCAGTGATCGGTCTGGAGCATTCCCTAGAACACCTTATTTCACGTTGAATACATTGGGATTACGTTTGCACGTATTATGTGGAGGGTCAATGGGGTACCGGTATAGAAATTCATTCATCGATATTTTAGGGCGGCAATTTAATGGCATACTAGTGAAGACATAAATAGCACACAGGTGCATGGCAAAAGGCGTGCATTGTGTTCTCTGTCTAAGGGGGAGTAGAGGGGAGAAATTGCGCTTTTCAAGTAAGTGTACATTCAATTAGTTGTAGTAGTACACATGAATGAAGGAATTAAAAGTATTCGGTACTGTTCTACAGTATGTATAGGTTGACCATAATTCTGTAACTCAAATAGGGGACAAATGTTAAAAAATCATTGAAATGCATAACAAAATTGAGATAACAAATTTTTTTTTAAACTTTTATTTAGGTAAAAAACAAATACCAGAAACTATTTATTTCATGAGCGCTGCCTGAACAATGTTTACATACGTAATAAACGGAGAACGGACGATTATTTTCCGTGCCGAATGCCGAAATACAGGGTGGGCCATCAAATGGTTTCTTTTTTAAAATTGCTATTAAAACTACATCGTTGAATATTTTTAAATGATTGTTGCTTTGTTCAAGAAAGAATGCCTTCCCATTATTTATGAAAAACAATTTCAGTTAAATGGCCGCCGCGGCTGGCTTGGCAGTAGTTCATTCTTTTCGATTATTTGTGGCTCTATTGCATGAATAACTCGATTGATGTTTTCCTTCAGTTCGTGAATTGTTTATGGATCGTTGGAGTAACAACGGTCCTTAACATGTTGCCATAAAAAATAGTCCAACGGTGTTAAATCGCAGCTGCGCGATTGCCAATTAATGTCTCCAAAACGGCTGATAACACGGTTACCGAATTTAGTGTGCAAAAGATCGATTGTTTCACAGCTTGTGTGACACCTTGCTCCATCCTGCTGGAACCGAAGCTCGTCCAAGTCCAAATCATCCAATCGCGGACACAAAAAAAACAGTTAACATGTCTCTGTAACGCATTCCATTTACTGTAACGCTGTTATCATCTTCATTTTGAAAGAAGTACGGACCAATGATGCCACCACTCCAAAACCCACACCAAACATTCATTGGCTTTTCTATGACTACGTGTGAATTTTCGGAACCCCAAATCCTACAGTTCTGTTTATTAACATGACCTCCAAGATGAAAATGAGCTTCGTCCGAAAAAATGGTTTTTCAATGGAAATGGGCGTCATTTCCAAACTCATATAAGCCCACACGGAGAAGCGATAACGAAGTAGATGGTCGTTTTCCTTTATCTCTTGAGTAATTTGCTACCCATAAGCAAATAATCCGAGGTAAATACCATGCAACAATAATAAATGCAACATTTTCCACAGAGAGGTGCGACTGACATTAAGTTGTTGTGCTCTGTGGCGAGTTGAGGTTCTTGAGTTTTCACGCACACTTTGGGCAACAGCAGCAATTCTTTCAGCTGTGCGTACCGGACGAGCACGTGGATGACTTCTATTATCCATAAGCATGCCAGTTTCACGAACTTTCCTTAATAACTTTCTTACACCAGGCGCTGACGGAGCTTCATTTCGATCAAAAATTGTTCTCAATTTTCTCACTGCTTCTGCAACACAGCATTCACTTTGGAAATAATTTTTCAATATTTCCCAACGTCGTTCAAGCGTAAAACGAACAATTTCTTACAGCGGAGGTAGACACCACATATATATAAAATGTCAAGCGCGTCAGTGTCGGCAATGTAGAAATAACACTCAGTTTAAAAAGAAACCAATAGATGGCCCACCCTTTATATAGGTACCGGACAAAAATTATACCGTCAAAGAGAGGACTTGTCCGGGTACAAGAGACGTCTGGTCACCTTAAGTATGTATGTAAATATAGAATTTTCGTAAACATCGAATTTGTAGAATAAATTCGATAACTCACAAGGTACATGGTTCCATATGAAATCCGTATGCAAGTCAATTTTCTTGTTTTATTTCACACATTTTAATGTTAATCCATTAACAAATAGAACGCCCTGCATATTTTCACGTATTCTGATACTCTTTGGTGAGCTGATTTGAACAAACTAGCATATTTGGTATCTAAAGTGAATATCTTGGGAGCTACAGATGACGTAAAATCGTCATTTTAAATTGTTACATAAATCTGTTTTAAAAATGAACTGTGATAAAATCTAATTATTATTAGATTTAAAGCGGTTTTCATATTCACTAATCAAATCCTCAAAATGTGTGAATACATTAGAAGAAACGTCGACAAAAATTCCTGCATCTGCGAAAAAGGGCAACTTCCAGTTAATCTGATTTCGGTATGATGAGCCACCATGGGATCATTACGCTCGTATTGTTCGAGATCGACTAAATGAAGACTTTCTTCACAAATGGATTGGACAAAGGAATTGGTAAAATTTGGTACTGATATGATATTGGGCATTGGTTTATTACCTGGTTATTTTCAGAAACCTAACAGTTACATCTAACACATTTCACCTTTGATAAATTGCTAAGTTAATTGTTCCTGGGCCTCTTGTGATTTATTTGTTCTCAAAAAATGATTATCATTAAAAAAACTATATTTTTTTTATTTCCTATCAATCTCTCTCAGTTCAAGATACATTTACTTGGTTGCACACTTGTCTATTACTGTAATTTAAAAATCCAGATGGTAGTCGATTAATCATACTAATCTCAATTTAAAATCTAAAGCAAAATCTATCAAATAAGTGCCAAACGTAAATATGTATATTCAGAGGTCGCTGATTAGATCTGATAAGATTAAACTATTGGGATAGCCTTCTGAACCACTCATTCTATCTCAACGCATCTTATCCAGCGTGTATGAAATTTGAGTCTTGTTAGGTCTTTCCAGTGACATAACACATGAGCTAGGGTTTCGTCAGCTACTTCCATGCATACGGTATGGACATGGACAGAATGTTGCATTATTTCTCAGACCAGTTAGACTCATATGACTATTTAACCGGGAGTGTCTTGTTAGAAGACCTATTTTCATTCTACGAGTATAGCCTTTCTGTTTTCGTCCAGTAGATCTTATAATCGTTCTTTTATCAACTGTATCGCCTGCCATTGTTCTGGAATGTTTATCCGCCTTTCTAGCGACTTGTCACTTATTAATTGTTTTTAACAAAGACTAGGACTAATGCTAAAAATAATTATTTGTTCATCTTCAATAACATTATTTTTATCGCGGTCTACATAGTCTCTCCGTAAAGCAATAACATTATCCTTACACTGTTCAAAGACATGATAAAAGCCATTCTTTGACAGCTTCTTTAAAGTTTCCTCTAAAGTTTTAACGCATTTATTTCTCATTGAAACCGCCGTCCTTTAAAGCCTTTTCTGCTTGAGGGAACAACTAAAGGCACAGTTTACACCTAAGTATCATCTGCAGTAATAATGGTCTTCCACCCTTTTTTTCTGAACTCCGTTCCTTTCTTATTGAACACATTATTTCCACAGCTCACAAACCGTTACCATGTTCGCTTTCTGATCAGGTGACAGCGAATGCGGAATCCAGCAAGAACAAACTCTCAAACCCATTCATCATGACAAAAGTTTCCGTTCCAAACGAGCATCAATTTTAAAAGCATACCTTTGCCTAGTCTGTTGAAAACCCCTTGTATTTATGTTAGCCTCGTAAGAGCTTCTGTTGAAGACTACATACTCTGTCGCAGAGTATTCCTTATGGAGGATATTTCCTCATTGAGTGAATTGATCACTTTTGAGGGAACTGGACAGTAACCATGTTTAGATGATGAAGGGGGACTCGTATACGACGTAGGGCAGGGCGACCACTAATTTTATTAAATGGTCATCAGACGTCGACTAATACCATTTTAACAAATCACGATTTAAATGTGACTGCTGTGTTTTTTCGAGGATTTATAGTCCTTGCACCACCTCTTGTTTATCTTCAGAACTCTGAAGTTATCTCGACAAAACGTTCTCTTACTGTTATCAACAGATTATATCGGCATAAACAATATAAACCTTTTTAAAGCCAACAATATTCGAGGTTCGTCAGCAAGGTCGGCGCAAAGCAAGGTCAGAAAGCAATTCAAATTCATACCTTTGGATGAATTTCGTTCCGTTATCGTAGACTGATTAGCAAACATCTCTGAAATTCTTCCATGAATTAATGTATTCGATAAAAAAATATTGTTGTGTTGTGAAACATACGTTCTGTCGAACAACTGAGACTATATTTATTTGCGCTAGCTTCATTAGAAGATACTTTTTTTACTTCTGACTCGCGTACAGTTGGCGCCACCCAAATGTGTACGGCAAAATTGTATCGTGTAACTTAAGCATTAAATCACCGTTGCCGTTAAATTTGATAGTTGTCAAATATATCTGTCGTTGAGAGCAAGCGTAAAAAATAATACGCTGAGGAACTTAACTGAGGTGCAAAGAGCGAGGGCTGCTTTGAGTGAAATTACTGCTGATTTGAATGTCAGTAAAAGTTGTATGTAGAAAATAATAAATGTAATATTTCTGTCAATATACAGGGTTTGTCCGGAAAGTAATGTCAGTGAATTTTTTTCCCGAGACTGTACGCGCCAGCCCGTGCTTTACGTGCTGGGATTGTGACAACTGAGATCTGGCAACACGATCCAATAAGCGTCAGTTGGCTACCGGTCGTTGTAGCGGTCGCATCACTCGTTCTTTGAGAGTCGTTACAGTGACCCGGTGCAAGAAAAAATGCAACGTTCGCTTGAACAACGGATGGCGATCAAGTTTTGTGTGAAACTGGAGAAGAGTGCTGCGGAAACCATTCCAATGTTGAAGAAGGCTTTCGGCGTCGATTGTCTTTCGGACAGGCAAATTTTCCGGTGGCACAAGGTCTTCGCAGGCCATCAACCTCCAGTTCCGACGACAATGTGAAACGTGTGCGTGACTTGTTGAACACTGACCGTCGTCTAAGTGAACGTTTAATTTCCGAAACATTAGACATTACGAAAACCATTGTTCACGAAATTGTGTCGGAGTCTTTAGGAATGAGGAAGGTGTGCGCGAAGCTCGTGCCAAAAGTGCTAACGGACGATCAAAAAGCGAGGCGCGTCGAAACCTGCCAAGAACTTTTAGACAGCGAAGACAACCCCGCTTTCCGTGATGACGTCATTACCGGGGACGAAAGTTGGATCTTTGAATACGATCCGGAGACGAAGAGGCAAAGTGCGGAATGGCACACGTCGAACTCCCCTCGCCTCAAGAAGGCCAGGATGTCCAGGTCAAAGATCAAGACAACGCTGATTGTCTTTTTTGATTGCCGGGGATTGGTCCATCATGAGTTCGTTCCGCCGAGGACAACCGTAACCGGAAAGTTTTACGTCGAGGTGCTGAAGCGGCTGAAACGCAGGGTGAATCGCGTCCGCCCAGACATCTCAAAATCCTGGAAGCTTCACCACGACAATGCGCCTTCGCACACCTGCTTCCTCGTGGCCGATTACCTCGTCAAGGCAGGCATCACCGTTGATCCCCAGCCTCCCTACAGCCCCGATGTGGCCCCCCCAGACTTTTTTCTGTTTCCGCGCCTCAAAACCCCAATGAAAGGACAGCATTTTAGGTCGGTGAAAAAACATTCAGAAGGCTTGCACCGACGCTTTAAAGGCGATTCCGGAAAACGACTACCGTGCGGCTTTTGATGCGTGGAAGACCCGCTGGAACCGATGTGTGGACGCAGGAGGAATGTATTTTGAAAAGTTTCTAAAGATTTGTACACATAGAACCAATAAAAACCATTTTTCAAAGCTCACTGGCATTACTTTCCGGACAAACCCTGTACCTTCCCTGTGTTACACCACTAAACATTGTCTGACTACAATAAAATGCAGAAGAAAGGACAATGTTAAAAATAGGCGTTTTTCTGCCCCACCTGGGAACGACCGAAACCCACCGAAAACTATCATTTGTAGTTAGAAGATGTCAAATATATTCATTGGCAACCCGGAATGTGCGGGGAAAACTAGTACGTCATCCCTAGAGTATATATATTACCTTACTTCAGGTAATAAGGTTTTTAATTAATCAGCACAGTAACGATGATAGTTCAAAAACGAATAATCAATTATTCTAGGATAATTAATAATAACTAGTCAATGAGTACAGAAAGTATCCGGCATACAAGAACTACCCCAATTACAGGGGTTGAATGTACGTGAAATACATACTTCACCTGAACCTTTCCGCACCTCTCTACCATTCTCAACTTAAAGATCTCACAGGCCTATTACGACGTTTTTATAATTATTTCTAACGATGATTACATATCATTCAAGGATCATTCATCTACATTATGTGTTCCCGAAATCTACACGTGAAGTGAAATCTACACGTTGAGAATAGTAGAGAGGTGCGGGAAGGTTCAGGTGAAGTATGTATTTCACGTACATTCAACCCCTGTAATTGGGGTAGTTCTTGTATGCCGGATACTTTCTGTACTCATTGACTTTAGTTATTATTAATTATCCTAGAATTATTGATTATTTGTTTTTGAAATATCATCGTGTATATGTGCTGTTGCAATACTGTGCTGATTAATTAAAAACCTTATTACCTGAAGTAAGGTAATACATATACTCTTGGGATGACGTACTAGTTTTCCCCGCACATTCCGGGTTGCCAATGAGTATATTTGACTTCTTCTAACTACAAATGATAGTTTTCGGTGGGTTTCGGTCGTTCCCAGGTGGGGATGACGTTGTAACTGGAGAACTCAGTGGGTCTCTTACCTGATCAGATATCAATTTGATCGTTGCCTATTTTTAGCAGATATAATACTTGAGGAAAAAAGTACATAAAAATATTGGAATTCGTAAAGCTGAATAGTTTTCTTTCTGATAGTAAATAAAGACTCCTTTTTTTAGAGGAAATCTAATTAACTAATAATAATATGATTAACTAATATTTTAAGCATACATAATTAGATTTTTCGTTTCATTTTATCTTATCTTTCCACATACCGTAAACTTCTTTCTTTAAAGTGATGTCATAAAAATAAATACTCTGGGAGATTAGACGCGCAACCAGTATTATAAAAAAGCATAATTATATATGGACAAATTGATTAATGAATGTGTATTTCCCGCTTGAAAATTTGATGTGCTAAATATGTAAAGTACAATGATATTAAAAAATGTATAAATATGAAAACGAAATATAAATACATCCTATTTCCATGTTCCTATAAAGTGGTCCAAATAACCCAAGTTTACAGGTTTGTCCTCCCGTAACGAAAAGTGTTCTTCTGGGGGTTTTTGGGGTCCCTAAATCCAAATTTATTGCCAAAAAATTCGGGCACGTTACATTTTCAAAATAAATACATTTATTCTCATTTACTCATCCCAAAATCCTTGATCCCGCTACTCAAGCGGCTGTGTCCTGATAAAATCTTCCACCTTGATCATCACTCATGCTTCATAGATTCCAGGAGAAAAAGATGTTAGTCCAGAAATGGGATTTTTAAAGACGTCCATGATGTTAACACCCATTTTGTGGTAATTAACCAAAAGTTTGGAAATAATTTGTCTATAACTCTCACTTTTTATTCCCTCAGAATGATTTGACCACTATTCTATAAGATGCATCTTTCTCAACCACAGACAAAGTTTACAAACTCTGTCATCCTTTAAAATTGCTCTCATGGGCCAACAAACATGCCTTCTAAGTTTGGCAGTTCTCTTTTAACAAATCACGATTCAAATGTGGCTACTCTAGTTTTTCGGGGATTTATACTACTTGCACCACCTGTTGTTTATCTTCAGAACTCTGAACTTATATCGACAAAACGTTTTCTTACTGTTATCGAAAGATTATCGGCATAAACAACAGAAACCTTTTAAAGACAACAATTTTGAACAAAGACAACAATTTTGAACAAGTTTGTCAGTAACGCCGGCGCAAAGCGAGGTCAGAGAGCAACTCAACTTCATACTTTTGGATCAATTTCGTTCCTTTATCTAGACTGATTTTAAACAGCTAGCAAAGCAACAAAAAGTTCGTGTTGTGTTTTGAAACATACGTTTTGTCGAACAATAGATAATGTACAGTTGGCGCCACCCAACAGGAAAATTGTATGGTGTAATTTAGTCATTATCATCTTTGCCCTCTTTGATACTAATCTGTCATTGAGTTCAAGTGAACTTAACTGAAGTGCAAAAAGCGATGACTGTTTTGAGTTAAGTGGCTGCTAATTTGAATATAAAAGTTGTATATAGAAAATAATAAGTGTTACACCAGTAGAAATTGTCTGACTACAATAAAATGCCGAAGAAATTTCCATGCCAAACCAAAAGGCGCCAACTGTAGCCAAGGGCGTAGCCAGTTGGGGCGATGGGGCCTCCAATGACCTTTTTTTTCAATCTGCATTGGGCGCCCGCCCCCCCCCCCCCCAAACATAAATACTGGCTACGCCCTTGACTGTAGCTTGTAACTGGAGCAGTTCGTGGTCTCAAGTTGGAGGTCTCCTAAGAGTTTTTGGATGATACGAGAAAAAACTTCATAAAAATATTCGAATTCGTAAAGCTGAATAAGTTTTTTTTCCGAGAGTAAATAAAGATTTAATCGCAAGTCCGACCACACTGTAAGATTTATTTTTTTTGGAGGAAATGAATGACTAATATTTAAAGAATACACTTTGCTAATATAATTAAAATTTTCGTTTAATTTTATCTTATCTTTCCAGGTGTCGTAAACTTCTTTCTTTAAAGTGATTCAATCAAAATAAATATTCTGTTAAACGCGCAACGATTGTTATAAAAGAGCATAATTATTAGATATATTGATTAATGATTAATGAGTGTGTATTTCCCTCTTGAAAAATATAATAAGTGCTAAAATATAATTATATTAAAACATGTGTAAATATGGAAACGAAATATCCTGTTTCCATTTTCCTATAAAGTGGTCCAAATTGCTCATCCCAAAATCCTTGATCTTGCTACTTAAGCTGCTTCTTCCTGATATAAAAGTTCACCTTGTTCATCACTCATGCTTTCTAGGTTCTATGAGAAAAAGATCAAGATGTTAATCTAGAAATGGGATTTTTAAAGACGTCCATGATGTTAACACTCATTTTGTGGTAATTAACCAAAAGTTTGAAAATATTTTTTTCTATAACTGTCACTCTTTTATTTCCTCAGAATTATTCGACCACTATTCTCAAAGATGCATCCTTTTCAAGCGCAGATAAGGTTTAAATTGTTCAAATTTGTGGGTCAACAGATATGCCTTCTACTAAGTTTGGTCTCGAATAACCGTGAAAAAAATTTTGCAAAAACTTAAATGCAGTTCCTTGTTCGTCAAAAATAAATTTATTTCTAACACACTACACTTTTTTAATGTTAGGATGCTTCTGACTCTGCTGTCTCATGAGCTTAAAAATAATAGGTACTTTGTATAACGACTTTGCAAACCCAGTAACAAACCGATTAGGTTAAGTTCGCCACAAATCTTAAGTCCTTGGATATTTGCCATGGTTTCCTAAGACATTTACCGAAGTTAACAGTATAGTCACCAAAAATATATGGCTTATAATTAATTCTTTCCATTATAAATAAACGCCATAAATGGATAGATGGATCATTTCCATTATAAATAAAAAACATTTGTCCGAAAAGTATGGCTGGTTCATAGTTTAATGAACAACAATATCGAATTCAATACCGAACCTTCATTCGGGAAAATATCGAATAGCTTAATGCAAGAAGCATTTACAAAAAAAAGTTGGTAAATATTATATTTTAAAAGTTGATTATATTTTGTCATTTTATGTACAACCAGATGTCATATATCAGTGAATGAAGCGCCAGGTGGGAGATGACGATTACTCTGAGAGGTAATATCTGCGCGGGTTCGAATCCCGCCTGTGGCAATTGACACCTGTCACACGGTTTGGTTGTCTGTCCTTCGTCTTTTCGATGTGTGCTCTCCCTCTAACACGATCGGTATGATTCATAGAAGAAGGATGTCAATTTCTATGGTGTGATATTTTTTTTATTTGGAAAACCAGACACTTAAAAGATATACACTTAACTATCGGAAACGAGCACTTAAAAATGATGGGATTTTTATCTACATAATACATATTTAGAAAGTAATAATTTATTGGAAAAAATATTATGTAATCAGACTATTGTAGCCTCTCACAAATGGGTATGTTAATATAAACACGGTTATATAACAAGTTACGTGCATCAGTATACCACACGTATACATACATGCTGGCAATTTGAAAACGAACAGCATTTAATATTGCCTAAAATAATGATCAAAATTTGGCGAAACACGTCAATTTACATATCAAGGGGGACAACTTTTGAGGCATTTGTTGTCGTATTACTTTCAACCTCCTAACCCCCCAGGGGACCTACCCCTAAAATTTTAAATGGCAACCCCTATTTCTTTTGCCATTTTTGAGTTTCTTGTACAATTCTAGATAAATTCCATTATTACACATAAGTACTTAACCTCACGAATGTGTGAAATGTATTTATTTTTTAAATTGACATAATGCAAGTTTTAAAAGGGGTTACATTCACTGACACGTCATGTCAGTCACATCCATTCATTTAAAAATATTTGTTGAAAAACTAAGTACCAAATTCTTTTGTTTTTTACATTTCACCGCTACGAAACACGAAATAATTAAAAAATTTTGGCCGTCTTCGAACCTCGTTGTCTCTTTTTGCTTGAAAGTTATGCCGAAATGTTAGACAGAACTATAGAGCCTCTTATAATTCATGAGGTGGAAAATCAAAGAGACGCCAATGGAAATCTTGCTCTAGATGAACATTTGCTGCACTTCCAACAGGATGGAGCACCTCCTTATTATGTACGCCCAGTAAGAGAGTGGTTGGATAATCATTATCCGGAGCAGTGGGTTGGTAGGAGAGGACCCATTGAATGGCCACCTAACGTAAGTCACCAGATCTGACACCTCTCGATGTCTTCCTATGGGGTCACTTGAAATCAGTTGTATTCAAAACTCAACCAGATTCAATTGAACAACTGCAGCAAAGAATTGTACAAGAATGTAGGGCTATTTTACCTGAAACTTTTCAACGCGTCCGCGAACAGTTTGAATATCGGCTGTACTTGTGCTTAAAAAACAATGTAACCCATTTTGAACAATTAATAAAGTAATTATAAAGGTAAGAATTTGAGTATTGCTTTTATTACTTTTAAAAGCTGCATTATTTCAATTTAGAAATTAAATACATTCCACACATTCATGAGGTTACCTACCTCAATTTTGACAAAAAAAGAAATATGGGACTTATCTAGAATTGTACAAGAAACTCAAAAATGGCAAAAGAAATAGGGGTTGCCGTTTAAAATTTTAGGGGTAGGTGCCCTGGGGGTTAGGGGGGTTGAAAGTAATACGACAACAAATGCCTCAAAAGTTGTCCCCCTTGATATGTGAATTGACGTGTTTCGCCAAATTTTGATACTGTCATTAGTTTAGGCAATAGTAAGTGCTGTTCGTTTTCAACTTGACACCGTGTATATAAACATAAGCAGATGAACAGTTTTAGCTTGCTGTTTTTATTCGTACTAACATATAGTATGTATACTCATGTTATCTAAATGACCTTTCATTATTATTGTACGTATATGTAATTTTTTGGGCCTTATTAATAATTAAGGTCACTTGATGTGACTTAAGTTTTAAAGACTTTTTTCTTCATGTAATTATACTAAATGAAGGCGCTTGTTCTTACGAATCGAATAACATATTTATTGTAATTTATTTCTTAACTTTAATATTGTATTGACTTTGCAAATGGACGTTAAAACTCAATAGACTCCTGAACTTTTGCTTTACAACTTTAAACTGGTCCATACTGTAATAGAGGCAATTGAAAGCATTCCCAAAACAAAGGATGATGGTACTGTGAAGCGTGTATGTGTAATCAAATACAGCATTTGATTGGTTCAAAAAGTTTAAAGATGACAATTTTTATCTCGACTTAACTGATCAACCGCTATTTGGAGGTATGTTAATCGTTAATCCTCAAGCTATACGCCAAGTTCTTGAAGACAATTCCATCAAACGGAATTTTGTTGCTGGGAAGTTTCACCGGAAGTTAAGAGAAGTTGTGCTGAAGATCTCCGGTAACCTGACCAGGTTTCTGTTCAGCACATTGGAGTATAACTTTAGAACTTGACATCTATTTACTTCATCTACTTAGTTCATCCTCAAGTTATACGTCAAACTGTTGAAAATAAATCTATCAAGTGGGATTTTCTTGCTGGAAACTTTCATCAGAAGTTATGAGAAGTTCTGCTGAAAGTTCCATGATGACATCCAGATCGTTGTTGATCAGTAAGATCCAAATTGTCATCTTTAAGAACCTTACTCTACGAATTTCTCACAAGGCGCGATATTGTTTACCAAAATAATAATCTTCCTAAAGAAAAAAGTTTCCGTTGAGGGAACTTTAGATAAATAAATAAGATAAGATAAGAAAATAGGTAATTAGATTTAACTTCAGTTTTAATAATCTTCTGATGATGTCTTCGTGGTTGTCGAAACGCACGCATTGTGCAAAAGTGTTTGCGTGTTAATTGGAAAATTGTTCAAGTGTGAATTTGTGTCTACACCGAAGATTCCAGTTATTCTTCCCCAGTAACACTTTATTTTATTAAAATTGTCCGAAGACGTTAAAAAAGGCATTAAAAGAAAGAATCGTTAAAAAAAGGGGGGGTTTTAGATTACATTTGGATGTCTATAACTCAACAACGAAACACTTTTGCCTGATTTTTTTCCGTAGATCGTTTTTATTTGCCACCCTGTCGTATAATTTTCGCACATCCTGTATACAATCGCTTTGTTTTCTTCAACTACACGGTCGTATAAAAAATACATTTGACTGATAATATTCAAAGATAGACAATGTTTGGTGTCCGTTATATTGCTACATATTCCATGAGAGTCTGAGAGTTGTCCTTATTCTTTAGTAGTTTTTTATATATTATGTATATGTTTTTTTCTTGATGAATGAGTCATATCACCTCGACATTACCTACATGGGAATCTGTTCGAAGCGAAATCCTCACGGCGCCAAAATGACCGAAAGGAAGCTATTAAAAAACCTGACAAATTAAATGTATAACTACCGGTTTCGTTAAAAATACATATGCATATTTAATCGACAAAAATAAAACCACAATCACATCCGATTTGGGTAATCGACGAATTAATTTGTACTAGAAAAACAAGTCATGGCGGCGTTAAAATCGGTGAATTAGACGATATAGCCCGGACTTGATGCAAGATGGACACTGGATGCAGAAAATTGTGAATGTGCGAATTACACTACTGATTAGCGCCCGGATGTTAATAGTAGATGTGTATTTCACCAGGGGCGGCTCCAGGATACGACTACTGGCCACGCTACAAAATGTTAAACATGTCTTACCTTATACATGTGATGGTGATTGTTGTAGCCCAACTAATTGACAAAAGAATCATAGTTACAAAACACAAGACTTGCATACACGCGGTAACGGACTCTATAACGTGTCCATACTGCCACTTGAGTTCCCATAAATTGTCAGTAACTCTTCTATATGTTAAGGAGTTAAGCTCTGGCACATGTTACTTAAAATCCACTTATGCACCAAAGATCGTTCAACGTCTACAGGCGAAACTGAGGTATATTTAAATAAAGTTAAATAAAGTTTTGTAACATTCTGGCACATTTATAAATAAATCCACAATACGACACAACGTGGGAAAGTCAGGATTAGTTTGTAAAGCGGTTTCAAATTTGGTTTTACGTTTTCAGCAACAGTTTTATTACATTAGTATATGCCCTTTTTAGGCGCCTTCATGTAGGCTGCCGCATCCGTTGGTAGCAGCAATACATGGCGTTTATTTACTTCAGAGTTCTCCTGCCTCATAGTGACTGTAGGTTGCTGGTCACGCAGTCACTAATTGTTTCTACATTTGTGCTTTCCAACACCCTTGAAGCTATGAAATGGACTTTCATGGCTTTTGCCTCATCCAGTCCCCCCAACCACTACGTTAGCTATGTTCTGTTCGTTATCATCCGTCGTTTTGTCAATACTAAGCCATATAGGTTTATCGTGCAATTCTGAGACGATATTTTTTTGTCTTCACGGCAGACTAACTTCGTACTTAGCACTCACAGCGTTATGGACAAATTGTCTGAACTCTTTGGTGCTTTATCTATCAATATAATGGAGCTTTATGTTTGTCTGTAGCAACATGCTGCAAAACAGCTGTTTTACGTGCTACGTCAGTACACTGTCATACATAATACAACGAAGTTCACTACCATTAAAAATCAATTCCAGAAACTTGTTTATCCAACGCTCCACTGTAACAAGCAACGGACACTGGCATTTTACAAACTTATTCGATGTTTCGTGTACACGAACGATGTATCGACCAGTGCAGTTTAACTGGTACTAATAAGAAATGTAAATTACGCTCTCGTTAACACGTGCTGTAACTTGGTAAGAATGGGGCGCACAACACGGCAGAGGGATTGTATTCCGGAATATAATGGTCTTATTTGATTGTAATAATGCGTCTCTATAAGTAATACTGCATATAAAAAATACAATAAGGTCAATTTTTGCCTATTTTTTTCGCGATATTCGATCGTTTATTTGCCTTTGAGTAATGGGAGAAAACTGGTTGCAAATGTAGCATGGCATCGTTGTTCCATGCATGTATGAAAGCATTGTTTCATCGTATCTTTATCAACTTATCCCCTCTTGCTACATTTGAAGAACAATTTTTTGCTCACCAGCTGGAAAATTACTGTTAATTGAAAATCTTAATTAATTTTAGTAAAATCTTAGTTAATTTGAGAATCTCATATAATTTACCAGTTGACCATGTATGTAGGTCAGTTACTGGATACTGTTCAGTGCTAAACATACCTAGGTTATTCAGAGACCCAGAAAGCATTATAATGAGGGTTCAATTAATTGTCACCTCAAAGTAGGCTTTGCTAATTCAAAGGTTCATGCCTAAAACTATTTTTTTTGCGATCTTGCATTTAACATATTTCAAACTGTGGAGGTTAAAGTTCTTAAGGGCTTACACAGCCACAAGAAACAAATGATAGGTAGAGTCCTACTTCAAAAACGGAATGAAGGACAATGGACATATTCTCTCGAAGACTTTTACTTGGAGTTTCCTATTGAAACAGTTCTTAGAGAAGTCTTAAAGTGTGCTTCTCGCCATATGCTGGATTGAAAGAAAGATAGTGACCGCCCTACAGTACGAATGGAGGAGCTGAAAGAAAATGAGCTTCCAAGTAGTGGAAGAAGATGCGTTCAAAACTTCTGAACGTGTTCAGCCTCAGCTGACCGGTCCGTCTATTTAAAAAAAAACTGTGTAGTGTATTGAAAAAATACTAACATGTCTTTTATTTTTTTTATTTTACTTTAACTTTAACTTGTTATCGGGAACTTCATTCGGGAGAAGTTCATTACATTTACAGAGCAGAAAAACCACTGTAAAAGTCAGTAGTATTTAAATAATCTTGGTGACAACAACCGGCATTAAATTTTCTTATCCAACGAAGCATGGTTTCAGCTCAGCAGTTGCATTCTCTTACATTCGCAGAATATGAAAACGTGGAGTTCCGATAAACCAGACATTCTTTTCGTCGGAGCCCCTCTTGGTTGTTTGTTGGTCGAAATCAGTCGAAGGAGAATGATTGACCCAATTTTCTTTAAATGAAACTCACTGCCAAACAATATAGGGAAATTATTGCACCTTTCGTAAATCAGTCGGATAATGACGAAATTAGTAAAATTTATTCCAACAAGAAACAACACTGTATATGAAACAATGGTAATGTCACAAAACGTTTTCCATAACCGCTTGGTGAGCCTGAATTTCGAACATAAATTTCCTCCAAGTGACATAACACCATCTGACTTCTATTTGTGAACGTACTTAAAGAACACAATTTTCCAAATTCGTATTAATAACCTTGACCGACTTCAAGAAAATATTTTGGATCGAGTGACAACTGCTTTGTAGAGTGTGAATTTCCACTAATATTCAAACTGGCCTTTTGTATTTAGGTCACAACGTATACGGTCCACGCATGTTAAAAAACACGGTATTATTATATACTAGTTTTTTTTTGTTTGGTTGGATTAGGTCCAGGAGTAAATAACAACTATTCGATTTTTGCCAACGTTTCGGAGCTTTATTTCTCCTTCATCAGGGCTCAATCAATGTTGTTATTGTTGTCATGTAAGGTGGTACGTTACAAACATTGGCGGCACTGTCTATATACATATATAGTAAATGTATAAAGATAAAGGCTAAACACTATTAACAGGACAATACACTTTAAAAATTACTATAGTAATGAAGGTTTTTGAGAGAATCTAACCTGTCGTACGCATATCACATTTGTGTTAGGGAGTGGGAAGCAGTGTTCCCACTGTCACTGCTTCCCACACCCAGTGTCACTGCTTCCCACTCCCTAACACAAATGTGATATGCGTACGACAGGTTAGATTCTTCATTTAAAACTTTCATTACTATAGTAATAGTTTTAAAAGTGTATTGTCCTGTTAATAGTGTTTAGCCTTTATCTTTATACATTTACTATATATGTATATAGACAGTGCCGCCAATGTTTGTAACGTACCACCTTACATGACAACAATAACAACATTGATTGAGCCCTGATGAAGGAGAAATAAAGCTCCGAAACGTTGGCAAAAATCGTATAGTTGTTATTTACTCCTGGACCTAATCCAACCAAACCAAAAAAAAAACTAATAGACAAGAAGGTGGCTAAAGTCCCCACAGATTATTATATACACTTATACATACTGAATCTAAACAAATAAGTACAATACTTGATGAAACAAAAAAAGTATCAAAGATACTTTAGTTGTGTAATTCTGTAAGTTGTGTATTTCGGTCTTTATGTAAGTTCAATTGTTCTTTTCTTCACTAGTGCGTAAAAAAAATAAAGTCTAGTTCGTAAAAGAAATTGTCTAGTGCTTAAAAAATACGCACTAGTGCGAATAAATAAAATTTACAAAATGTGAAGCGTGCGTAAAGACTACTGTAAGGACGGTTGTAAAAAAAAGGAAGTTTTTTCGGTGTTGCCTGGTGTAATCTAGAATCAAAACAGTCCAGCAGGCAGATATTTTTATGTGTTATTAAAACATATTGGGCTAGTTTTGACCGTTCCCTATGTATTTTTTGCATAGGACACAATGCGCGGGGTCTGTAGAACTGAAACCGTCCGCTAATTTTTTCAATTAACAATTTGTGAAAAACAAACGTCTTTTTTTTCACATTTTCGCTTATATCTCCGTTCCTTGGCATATTTTATATATAGCATAATATATGCATATAAGAAGTTGTAGCCTATAGAATTTCCTAAATTTTAAGCCCAACCCGAAGTCTCCAAGTGCTATTGTTAACTTGCAAATGACTGCTGAAGTTGAAAAAGTGCTTTTTTTTCTCCATTTTTTTACTTGAAAGTAGGGCGACTATGATCATGAAATTTGCTGTTTGTAGTATGAAGTTACAAAAAAAATTTCAACTCGATCCGTTAATAACTTTTCGAGTAATTAACGATCCAATTTTTTTGCAAGCCTTAATTAACAATGACGCCATTTCTTTGTTTATTGTACGATATTGACCGGGTTGGGCTAAAAATATCATATACATATCTCTTCAAGTTTGCGAGACTTTTTGAGAGTTTGAAAAATATTAATTTGGGCCAGTTTTATAACGTTTTCTATGCGACTACCTTTTTTGACGCTTTTTTTATAATATCTTGAAAGTACGCTTCAAGACGCGTATTTTAAACAAAAAAAATGGACGTCAAGATATTATAGTCACAATTCCAAGAATTTCGAAGCTGCAACGCTAAAACAATATATACGTCTCGTCAAAAAGAGGTAGTCGCGTAGAAAACGTTATAAAACTGGCCCAAATTCATATTTTTCAAAATCTCAAAAAAGTCTCGCAGACTTGAAGTGATTTATGATTTTTCTAGCCCAACCCGGTCAATATCGTATAATAAACAAAGAAATGGCGTCATTGTTAATTAAGGCTTGCAAAAAAATTGGATTGTTAATTACTCGAAAAGTTATTAACGGATCGAGTTGAAATTTTTTTTGTAACTTCATACAGCAGTTCCTGCAAGATCATAGTCGTCCTACTTTTGAAGTAAAAAAAAAATAGTGAAAAAAAAGCACTTTTTTCAACTACAGCAGTCATTTGCAAGTTAATAATAAAGCACTTAGAGACTTCGGGTTGGGCTTGAAATTTAGGAAATTCAATAGGCTACAATTTCTTATATGAATATGCTATATAAAATATGCCAAGGAACTGAGATATAAGCGGAAATGTGAAAAAAATACGTTTTTTTTTTGACAAATTGTTAATTGAAAAAAATGAGCGGACGGTTTCTGCTCTACGAACCCCGCGCATTGTGTTCTACGCAAAAAAATAGATAGAAAACCGTCAAAACCAGCCCTAGGTCTTTCAAGAACAGTTTTAGATGATTTTAGCTCCCTGGCTACTGGACTAAAAGTGCGATGCTAGTCCCCCGAGTCGACTTGCCCGATTCTCACGTCGTACATCTCTAGTTCGAAAGCCGTAGAATACGTCAGATCCGGAGTGATACCCCGGCGAGAGGCTATTCATTCATAACTTTGGAACATGTGGTAGGGGGAACGGACTGTTTCAGAACGAACACAAACTCTATTCATACACGGCCTGGTACACAGGTGCGCCGTATACTCCGTCTTCTTTGTATTCGTCCCATAAATTCGTATTCTCGCCGAAAGCTTTTGTTGACGCTTTACTACGATTTACTAGTAAATGGTGGAGCTATTCGTTCGCGCTTCGACCTGTTACTTCACCGAAATTCGCGAAAAATCGTACCGTAAGTGCCAGAAAGTGAGAGTGGTGGACAATCAAGCGGTATCCTAAAACGATTTGCGAAAAGTTCGCCTCGGATCGTGGTCATCAGTGCCGAAAAGAAGTTATAAAAGTTTGTTTTCATCCGAGTACGCCATTCTATTTTTAAACGGACTAAAATAGACGGGTGACAGTAATGCATTGGACATAATTCGAAGCGAAATTGAAACAAAATAAAAATCCGTTGTGGCAAATTGATAAAGATGATGACTTGGACGATTCCTCGCAGTGACAGTTATCCGACGGTTTTAAGGAACAGTTTGTGATATTCCAGTGTCGATGTGACTGTAAATAGATTGCTTATTAATTTATTCTGTGTTATTTTGTGTGTAAATATTGTTATCTAGTCAATGTATATAGACATTCTGAGACCCTACAGCGGAATGGGCATTAAAACGATGAAGGCTTTCAGTAGGCAAAAAGGTACGAAAAACTTAAGGATTAAGGCAGTTTTAAGGCAGTCAATGTGGTCCACAGATGTTCGTGATGTACAACACATAAACCGGCATGGCACACATCACTTATTTTATTCGGATGATTTTAAAATGTGATGCGCATGCGCAGGTGGTTATCTGGTGTCTGCAAAAAAAATGCGATAACTGGCTTGTAAACATTCGCTATGCGCATTTTTTTCTACTCCGTGACCCAATAAAGACATCAGCGAAAGAATGCGCAATAGGTCTATTTAAATTTGGAATATACAGGGTTTTCGTTCATATTTTGACATCTGCCTGCAAAGTTTATCATGTGAGATAAAAAAAAAAACTTCTAATAAGATAGGAATTGTACTGTATTATATTTTAGGTTTATCAAAATTACTAAAAATCACGAACCGAAATAAAAATCGATTTTTTTTAAGGAACAACCTGCATATATTTTTTTGCAAGAACTCTCTCATGATTTCATAAATGTTTGGTTGTGAGTTTAAAGTGTAATAATAGTTACATTGGAACTGTCACGCACTATCATAACTATTTTGTTTCCTCCGAATATCCCATGTGAAAATAATTCCCGCAATAATAACACGCAATAATTAAACTCGTATAAATCTTTCAAAATAACACTCTCGTCTCTACTCCACTCACTCTGAAACGGGGTAAAAATGAAACAGTTTCAGAAACTTTTGAAGTTCTGTATGATTAAAAACATGTGATAAATAAGACTTATCCTAGTGGATGGATCCAACTTTCCATCCACTGTTCATCAGCACTTTAGAAATTGCTTACTTTGAAAAAAATTATTAGCTACTGGAGTGGGCAAAAATAAACTTCAGGGAAAAATAAAACAGATCAATTTTTAAAATATATTTTATTGACCAGAATTTAGCTAAAATTAACATTTTTCCTATAGGTGTAAAAATTATGTTGGTCAAAACGAAGTTCTAACTTATTTAATTGCACAAACTCCTTACAAATTTGTAGCTATATTGTGTGAAACTACACATTCGTACTTTCCCTGTTTCATTTTTACCCAAAATTGTTGGTATTTCACTTTTACCCCGTTTGACCCTACCTACTTCCTTATAAATGCCAAAATGCAATATTTTGGGTCTGTTTATTGGACCATTTGCGTTTGATGTTTGATGTGTTCCATTTACTACAAAGCTGAGATGAACGACTATTTGTGGTTGTCACAAATCACAAACTGGCTCTGCGAGCTAATATTTATTAACTTATAATTATTAAAAAATAAGTAATTATATGTAATTACTTTTTTTTTCGATTCGTTCCAATTTAAAACATGACAGTTCCAATACAATTGTTAAACTTGAAATGTATAAGTACAATAAGTAAGGAAAGGTGCCTGTATTCCTTGAAATATTTCTTATTTTACAAAACTGTTCTAATAAAAGTTTTTGAGCGTATTTTTTTGCCAATATAAATTGGCGGTTTTGGATTCTACTGAAAGAGAATTGAAATTTAAATGATGGTGGGCTATGGTGACAGAAAATTCACTAAAATCGTAAACGTAGCTTCATTTGAGAATATCTGTCTGAGAGCTGTCTTTTCTGTACAGTTTTTAAGTTTACCTATCATAGTATAGCAAAATTCAACGCGTCTCTAAAAATCACCGTTTTCAAGTTATTGTACCAGCTGTATTTTATATGGGTGGAACTTTTTTTTTTTAGTAAATTTATCACCGACCTTTGCGACGCATTAAGTATGTAGTCTACCACCTTCACTTGTAGATAAATGTGGATTTTCTTGCAATGATAATAATGCATCTAATGGTGTTTTAACTTTGACACTAGGTACCAGTTTGCAGAAATTTGTTTATCATTTTTCATTTTAAAAGTACACTTTTTATTCATTACTTTGTGGCCGATTTGGATAAAGTTCATGGAACAGAGTGCACACTTTTTGATAAGTGCGTTTTCTGTCACCATTCTGCCACCATCACTAAAATATCAGTTCTCTGATTTTCGCTTAACGCTGCCATAATGATTATTATTATTAAACTACAAAATCGTTGCATCTTCCTGTCTTTAACTATCTACAAAGCTGACAAAATGCAGATAACTGACAACGAACGATGTCCCTACTTGACAACTACAAATATCAACAACTTATTTCCATGGTCGACTTGATAAGAACTGGATTAAAAAGTTGACCGATGTGATTTTTGGGAAAGATACTTTTTCTTATTAAACCCTATTAAAATGTTATGGTCCTTTAACCAGGCAGAAATGCTCTTTCCAAAAATACACAGTTAATCATACCAAGCCATTCAAAAAACTAACGTCGTTTGCCATAGCAACCTACTTGTTTAAGTTAAGAAAAATCGAAAACCGCCAGTTTGTGGCAAAAAATACAAGCACATTTACTTACTTTTTACTCTCACTGTGTAATTCGAAAACTTTTGAGTGAAATGTTAATAAAACATACATTTTTTTAAATCAGGAAGAAGAGATCCTTAAAAAAAAAGTAAAAAAAACACAGGGCGTTTTTTATTTGAAAATTATAAAAATATATATGTTTGTTTCAATTTATGTATATTCAATACTTGATTGTTAAGTTTAATAAGCTTATAAGGTAACACAGACAATTTACTAAAACCTATCTTATATAAGGAGCTTTTTTCTCTCTCGTATAATAAACCTTGTAGGTAAGAATGTTAAAATATAAACGAAAACCCTGAACAAAAAGCAGCAATGTTTATTCTTCACATGTGCATATATTTAGGAGCTGTTTACCATAAACTGTTGTGTGTAGCAATGAATAAATGGTAACCAAACTTAAAAATATTATGAGAACTAATACACTGAACATCTAACATTACTAGGGTCCGGCAAGTTTGCTCTAAGGGATGGTAAACTGAATTTAACTATCGAGCGCTTCCGCAACGGGACCGGCGTTCTACCGCGCATACGCGAGTCTCGGCGCGTTAGCGGTACCGGTCAGTGGCGTACGTATGCACGGGCAAGAAATGCACGCGTATATAATTTACAAGACGCTTAAAAAATACGGTTTATACTTTAATTATTATAGAGTTGTATACTGCTGACCCTGCGTTATAGCACACATTTCCGGATCCTAAACATTACTTAAAAATTGTAAATTTTCTGAAAACTAATGGTTTTTAAAGCGATCATGTTCAATATTTGTTCAATATCTTCAATTACTAAAGTTGACTCTTAAAATTGTACTGCTGATGTTAAGTACCTACTTTAAGAAAATGTTCAAATTAACCTCAAATTAGTGGAAAATGAGGAAGTGCCAAAGTTTATTAGTTGAGTAAAGCATATCAGTATCAGTAGTGGGGATAGAGCATTTCTTAAAAATTCAAGGTATTTATTCATTGAGTAAACATTTTCTTTTATTGAGTAAACATTTTCAGTAATGAACTTTATGTCCAGTTTGTTCTGTTTTATCAGTATCATTTTAAAAATTCTTTTTTTGTGTTAAACTGCAAGTAAATGTACCTGCTACTTATTTAAAAATTCTGGCATTTGTTTAAAATCTCAGACAGCTTGAATTCACGATGCCTTTATCTAGATTCTAGAAAATTTCGCTACTTCGAGATACTACTTTTTTTTTATATTACTGCAAGTACGTAGATTTTATCAAAAACCAAATTGAACTATTCGAACATTTTTATTAAAATTTTCCTAAAACAGGATAACTAAACTGTACGGCTTCACTGTATAAGTGTTTCAGTTTAGTTTGATAATGTCCGCGGTACTTTTCACTGTCATTGTCATTCTTGGTAATCTGATGAAAAATTCACGTCACTATTATTCATAAGTTTATTTACAAAATTAACAATAACGCGACTAGGATGTTTCTTTGTGGGGAATATTTCGCTGAAACCCGGTATCATGCATTTTGCAACTGTCCGTGTATGTGATTAAGTGTTATCGGTTGGAATTTTCTGAGAACAAGGGAGCGATACCCTTTACATTTAAAGTGAGAGCAATAGATTTTTTGTCTTGGTATATACGGAGGTACCCAATATCAAATGGAACAAAGTTTTTATTTTCGCAATTTCTTAAGCAGAATAATATATTCTGCTGTGGATTAGATTTTTCATCCGTAATTCCCTCTAACCGGGGGGCCCCCCCAAAAACTCTCCCCCCCCCCCCCCCCCCCAAAAAAATCTTAAATTTTTTTCCCCCCCCAAAAAAAAACCCCCCCCGGGGCGCGGGGGTGTCCCCCCCCCCCCCCCCCCCAAAAAAAATTTTTTTAAAAAAAAACCTTCCTTTTTTGTTTTTCCAAAAAAAACTTCCCTTAACCCCCCCTTGTTTAGGGCGGTTTTTTTTTTTCTTTCCCCCCCTAGGAAATTTTCTTTTTTTTTCTTCCCAACACCCCCTCCCCTACTTTCTTTTTGGTGGGGGGGTGGGGGTGTTTTTTTTTTTTTTTTTTTTCCCTTTCCCCCTTTTTTTTTTTTTTTTTTTTCTTTTTTTCTTCTTTTCCCTTTTTCCCCTCCTCTTTTTTTTTTAAAATTATTTATTGTTATATTTAATTTATCCCTTAACATTTTATTATCTTTTAAAAAAACGTTAAAACTCGATAAATTCGTGAAAATTTGCTTTTACAAGATTGAACTACTGCAGTTGAGGCAATTGGAAACATTTACAAAGCAAAGGACGGTAGTACTGTGGGACAGCATTTAATTGGTTCAAAAACTTTAAAGATAACAGTTTTGATCTTACTGATCATCGCAACTTGAAATTGTACACCAAGGTGTTGAATAATGTCCCTTTAAATAAGATTTATTTGCTGGAAACGCAACAGAACTTAAGTTTAAGAATTAATAACATAATAAGAAGTTCCGTTGAAATTTTCCGCTGACTTGATAACAGGATCCTCTTCACACAGTTCGGCGTTCAACTTAAGGATTAACACGTCCAGACGGTAAACACGTCCTGACTGCGATGATCAGTCAAAATTGTCATCTTTAAACTGTTTAAACCAATTAAACACCTCCAAACACAGGATCATAACATTCGCAAATGTTTGAAACTCAAAACCAAAAGTTCATGGTATAGTTGAGTTTTAACGCAACTTCTTAGTTAAACTCAGTTCAGAGTCAAGGGCGTAGCCAGTATTTTTCTTTGGGGGGGGGGGGGACGTCCAATGCAGATTAAACAAAAAAAAAAAGGTAATTGATGCAACGGCAAGCGCAATCCCCCGACTATTTTGGTTTCTACTTGACCATTTGGGGGGGGCGATAGGGGCGATCGCCCAGAGTTCAGAGTTCTAACTCATAACTCAGTTTCAGTTCTAAAATCACTAGAAAAATTACACAGGTCATAAACCTATCAAATCCCAAATATTTTTTGTGCTGAAACAGAATTTCTAACTCAAAAAAACTTTCTACCGCGTAGGTTCTCAGTAAATCCCAGTTTTTTTTTGTCAAAATACGTTTTTATGCGAAATATATTTTTTAAATATTAATCAGGTTTATTATTTCTTAACCAGACATGTCATTTCCGAAGTATTTTTACTCGCTGAATACGATTCCGTTGTCAAAATTTGTGCCAGACTCTTCAATTTCCTAAAAATGAGAATTTATAGTGAACAACAGCCCAAAAATGGAACAATTTCTGTTTTTCAAGAACGTATGACCATACAAGGTCGGAAATAAGAAGTCGGAATCCTTACGATCCAGTAAATACATCCGAAGTAATATCAATTTATAGGGAATTTTACAGAGAAGAAATGGCCGAAACATACTTCGGAACCCCCCCCCCCCCCCCCCCCCGGGGGGGGGGGGGGGTGTGTTATGACATATATGGTCATACGTTCTTGAAAAATACAAATTCATTCTTTTTTGGACTGTTTTTCACCCTAAATTCTCATTTTATAGGAAATAGAAGGCTCTAGCACACATTTTGACAACGGGATCGTATTCAGCGCTTGAAAATACTTCAAAAATGACATGTCTGGTTAAGAAATGATAAATCTGATTAATATTTCAAAAAAAATATTTCGCATAAAAACGTATTTAGACAACAAACACAAAAAATATGTCGGATTTGATAGGTTTAGTTCATGGAGCAGATTTTTTTGTATACATGTGTTATAGAACTAATTTGTTTAAATACAAAAAAAAATATATATAAATATGTTTAAATACAAAAAGTTTCAAAAAAGTCTATATCCTTTCCGACCATCGTAATTTTTGATTGGGTGGTCAGAAAGTTGAAATATTGTTCGTATTAGATATGTTTGCAACATAATATGAAGAATATTTTGTCCACTAGATTACAGAATACAGATTCACAGAAACAGACTAGAGAGTTGGTTTTGATAACATACGTAAAAGGTAGGCTTCGGAGTAAATGAACTTAGTAGGATAATAACTACACATTTAGCATTTTTTTGTTGTTGAAAAAGTTTAAAATAGGATAGGCAGAAATTTTTACTTTTACCACTGGCTTTAGACAACCAAAATAATTCACCAGAATGAATATACTGAATAATAAATATGTATATAGATATAGGAGTATATTTTGTCATGTCGGTTTGAGGAACTAACATTTTTTGAATATATGTACAGGGTTTGCTAAGTCTCGAAAAGATCGGACATGTCGGAAATGATACGTTTTAGATAAAATGTTTATCCAAAGTTTTAAAATCAAAGTTGTTGCTAACGTGAAAGACTTAATAAAGACTTCTCTATAACCGAAGATGTTTCTAATGCCAAATCCATGATCTCCGGAATTTCTTAAAAGTTAATCCAATAACTTTGGTTTCGAATTAGCATCTTAAGCAAAAGTTATTATGTTGATAGTAATCCGGATCTGTGGCTTCTAAGTGACGATGAATATGAATGATTCTTATTTCATTGCGCTTAATAGTTTTACCGTAATAGAAAGTTTTCGGGCAAGATATCTGGTAGTTGCCAACTTTGTCGGACCTAACAGAATAGGTCTAGTCCCGTCTAATCAGACTAGTTACTTAGGTAACAACAATGGTATTATTGCAGTTGCACAATGCAAGTTTTAGCTAGTAGGTACTCTATTTCGAACATTTTTTTATGAGTCGCGTTCGAGGTATCCCACAAGTCCTTGACATTTGGCCGACTCTGTATAATGACATTGCACCTTTAGATCTCTTTTTAGTTTAGTTAAAGTTAAATGTACGTAATAATAATTTACGGAAACGAAAATAATACAATACGTATACAGCGTCTTTAAAAACCTGTATGTTCTGTATTTCAAGTGCAATAGACACGGTACAGCTAGCAATTCCGCAGAACAAACATTATTATGCGTTTCTATTAGCTAGCAGACAATTATGGAGGCCTGTGTAACAAATAAAAGAGTTTAGTTGCTATTTAGTTATTTTCCCACCGCGGTAGTAGGCTTTCCTCGCAATGCAAAGGCTACCCGATATTGTGAGGCCCCTTAATTTAAAAATTAGGCATAATGCGTAACACCCAGACGCGGTTTTTCAATTTAGAGGCGCGATATACGAGATGTGTTCAATAAAAACTAGGACTAATGCTATGAAATAATTATTTACTAATCTTCAATAACATTACATTTATTACGTTCTATATAGTCTTCCGATAAAATCAATAATATTATCCTATCGATGTTGTCTTTTTGAAATGGTAAAACCCATTCTTTGCGAGCTCCTTCAAGTCTTAACAGCATCTAATTCTGTCAGATCAGTCTTCATTTAAAGATTTGTTTGCTTGAGGTAACAGATAAAAGCTGCATAGAGTTACAGCAGGACTATATGGAGTTTGTGGGACATATTTAACATAGTATTGTTTAAGAACTCCTTACAATAAGCGATATGAGGTTGATGACGATGGTGTTTCCATTTGCCGATTAACTCGGGTCATTTTTTGGGGATTTTACCTTTCTTTAACTACTAACAAAACTGAAATAAGTACCATCTGGAACTATGTTGATATACAATACACACCATTCCCCCTGCTTAACTGCTTCGTCTCAGGATCAAACAAGATACCCAAGTTTCATATGCAGTAATGATGATCTTCCACATCCCATCCCTTTCTTAAACAAATTATTTCCAATACTCACAAACCTATTTGGTGTCTGGTCAGATGACAGTGAACTGGGAATTCAGTGGTCACAAGTATCTCAAGAATGATAGAGAGTTGCAAGATAATCAAACGCCGGCCTGTTGGAATAATTACTGCCCAGTGTCTCTCAGTTAATGCAACAGTAAACATTTGTAAGCCCTGGACCGCTACGCAACTCGTACTTTTTTTGGCCTTCAGTAATTCAATAAATTCTTTGTGTCCTCTCAAAACATGCAAATTTTACCATAGACAATTGGCTAAATCATGACAAAAGTTTCTGTTCCTGACTTTCCTAAACAAAACAAAAATGGTAATGGAAAAAATTATATGCCTTTTGTCTTTCAAGAACCATTTTTTTAAACAGTCAACTATAAAGCAGCGACAAACAGATGTAAACAATTTGTGACATTTATCAGTTTGCAAAATAAAAGAAACCTACTTGGATAATGGTACTATCTGAGCTTTAGAATTTTGCAATTAATTATAGTGACCTCTAATAAATCCAGTCCTTCTCTTTGTTGAAAACCCCTCGTATATAGACGCAGTGATATAATTATGAAGTCCACTACTGTAGGCAGCTCTGTTAACTTACTAACCGGATGTAGGCACTTCATATTTTTGTCCTTGAATGTATTCAACTTTTCTCTTAAATTTCGACCCTCATTATATTTAGTTTTAACACAGTTATTTATCAGTCGTTAAGAGCTAAAAAGTAAACATAGAATGGCCATGTTGAGCATTCTAACAGGTGATAATCTGTGCTAATTTTTGTGCATATTTTTCCTCTATCGCAGTCTATTGCAGTCTGGGAAGAAAAAAATCAATAATTAGATTTAACATTAGTTTTAAATCTTTTGATCCAAATTAATTCATTTCCCCTATAGAAAAAGAACTGGATGAAAAAATGAACATACCTTCATTGGAATGTGGAGTCCATGAAATTACGTAATTATGTGTAACAAACGTCTTTATATAATTAATGAATTGCATCGAACAAAAAACAAGTAGATTAGTTGCCTATATCTCATTTTTCCATAGTCATCATTAATTAATTCCGAAGTGTTAAATAGTACATTTTTTTTTTCATTTTCTTCAAAAATGCATCATAATAGATACTTACACAGCCAGTTAAGTTTGTACTTATAG
Source organism: Aromia moschata (assembly GCA_029963805.1). Lineage (NCBI taxonomy): Eukaryota > Metazoa > Arthropoda > Insecta > Coleoptera > Cerambycidae > Aromia > Aromia moschata. The sequence continues at coordinate 46,156 of JAPWTK010000690.1, forward strand.
GGTGATTGATCGAAACCATTCATTAAAAGTATTGGGAAACCATTCACTAAAGGTGTATTTGAAAAGATGGCTGTACTTCCTGTTATACCGGAAATCAACATCAACTTCCTTTATTTTTACATAAACCCATGGGCATGGGTTTTTGAAGTCAACTGATTACGGATCTGAAATAAAATTTTTTTTTTTTTTAAATGTCAAATTTGCTCGAAATCGGACTGAAAACTATACACATGGGTTTTTTAGATCGCTGATTATGAAACCACTATTTTATTTAAAAAATTTAAGATGGTGAACCCAAACGGCGACGAAAGTTTTTAATTCAATCAATTGTGTAATAAAATCTATATCCATTTGTTTTTGGTATCGCTGATTACGATCTGGAGGTTGCTAATGGCAAACCTGATATCAAATTTTTTTAATTGAATATGACTGATTCAGTTGATCGATTCAAACTGGTGCAATAAAGATACCAGTTTGTAAAAGAATATATATATGAGCTATTTACTTGGGAAGAGCATCGTTTTTATTCTGTTGCCGAATTGAAAAATGTATAAGTAAAATAAATTATAAATATCAAAATGTTATTAACACTTGACTTTATCATTTGATAAATATTTTCGTTTTGGTGACATTGCAGTATCATTAGTGATAAACAATTTCAATCGATCGCAACAAGTGATGATTGCCGAAAAGAAGTGGAAAATTTGATAATATTGATGAAAATGTGTACTTAACAGTTCGTATACCTACCGTGATTTTTTGTTTTTAGATCCCATCTTTAATCCGCCATTTTGAATCACAAAAATAAAATCAAATACGTAGTCAAAGTCGTTGATATATTTTTCCATTATTTGCATCTTTTCTAAGTTGACAGTGAATCCGCCATCTTGAATCCGCCATTTTATATACACCATTTTGAATTGTCGAAGTCTGATTCACAATTACGAACCTCAAATCGCTCATCTGCATACTTTCATTATTACAATGCATTTTTTCGTTTCAGCAACTGATAACTTGCATCCGCCATTTGAATTTCAAAAATCTGATAACAGATTCGTGAAGAGTGATATCAAAGCTTACTAGAACTTTTAATTTTATTTTTCAGTCATTAATTGAAGTCGAATAATTGAATGTTTTAAAAATGGAAAAATTTAAGCGTTATCCGTTTTCCGGAAGGAAAATTCAGTATATTGGCCCGATCCATGATCGCCACTTCACCCATAATCAGTCTGTGATATAAGATATTTTTTATGCATATTCTTAGAGGGATCATAAGCCCCAAAAGTCCTCTACTCTAAAGGTTAATAATTAGGTATTTAGTTATTTAGCGTTTTTTTTTAATTTACGTATAACTTCTTACATTTCGTTTGATTTTTCACTAGCTTGTCATAGAAATAATGTTATTAATGATACTATTATGTTGATGTTACTTTTAATGCTGATAATTAATTATTATGTTTCTTATATTACCTCTATTTTCAATCATCGTTATTAAAAAATACCGATAGCTTCTTTTTATCTTAACAACTGTAAAAAGTGAGTTAATCACATCTCGAAGGTGGGCATAGCTAACATTATGTCACAGAAGCCACTATCCAATAAAATTATTGTTAATCATAACCACACCTACTAATATTGTATAGTTTGTAATTGGGTAAAATAAAATTTGCCTACCGATATCTATGATATACGTGTATGAGTAAGGATAAAGAAAAACTTGTACAATATTTAAATTATATTTTATCAGTTTAAATAATATGATGTATCTAAAAAGATCCCAGTTATAGTGTCACTGTCGTTTTGTTCCACGCACCTTAAGCGTAAAACAAATTTATATTCATATTTGAATATTCTTGATATTCCATATTATATTGACGACACAGAAAGCACACTATACAACTCGATTGACGCGAAGATGACACAAGATGACACAAATGCTTAAAGAAACACTAACGGTTACCCTATTTACCATCATTCCCGTGGCATACTATTGAAAAGTCAAATAATTTATTATCAGTTATAAGTGACTTAAAAAATAACGCTAAATAACTAAAAAACTGTTAAATATAGTTATAGGGAATACTAATATATGTAGATCGATGCAATTAAAATGTGAAGTAAAATATGGGTCGTTGTATTTACAGATGGATGGTTTGAAGTTGGTCTAAATGATAGTTATATTTTAAACACCCTGTACATAGTTGAAAATAATAATAAAAGCATTGTTGCAATGCTTTGGAATTCTACTAACTATATCGTAGTACTAATACCGATACTTAATTTTCTAAAATTATCACTACATATAGGCCTATTAGCTTGTCAAAATTTTCAAAAATCAGTTATTTCTACAAGCCCAATATTTTTAACGAATGATTTCGTTATGTGTACATCTGTACGATGATCACTGATCAGTCTATGTACATATACGTAACCAACTTTAAATCCTTTTTTAGAAACCCATCTTCGTCACTATTAATGATAATGACAAAACCTTACCAATGACTGTTTTGAACTTCCTGGAGTGGGTACTGGAACCTTCGGCGTAGAAACACAAAACTGGATGTTTTCCACGAAACACCGAACTACTACACTTTTTCTCGACGCACGTTTCTCCAACCAAGTTGGCATCTTCAGGAGAAGATTAAAACCGAAACTGAAATTTTTAGTTTAACAGTTTTAATCTTCTCCTGAAGATGCCAACTTGGTTGGCGAACGCGCGTCAAGAAAAGTGTAATAGTTCGGTGTTTCGTGGAAAACGTCCAGTTTTGTGTTTTGAACTTGCCAATTAGTGTTTGTGATTTTCAACTCTTATTGGTTTGTACATTAGTAAGGTCAACAACAACAAATAAAAATCATTTTTAAATACCTCTAATTAACTATCTTCGAATGATCATCCTGTGCCGTAAATTGTTCTGTAAACAAACATTTTAATTGGCTGTAAATTTTTGATTATGTTGTAATGGGAGTGTTCATCTAAATGCTTATAAATCAAGCGGGTTTTATACGTTTTTGTTGGCATAACGTTAAGTATACCCACTTTATGTATACATATGTAACTACTAATATTTTACAACACAAAATGGAGGACGATACATTATATTGTTAATATCGCACAAAGTAAATTTTACATGTACAGAATATGACACAGTATATCTAATGCTTGCCTAAAGTGTGCATTTTCAGAAGTGTATTTGATAAAAGTTATGAAGAATCTTACGCATTTATTTTTCGGTATGTATTCATTTTATTTTCAGTTAGACTGTTGCTAAACTCATTGAATTTCGTATATTGTTTAGGCTAGTGAGAGTGTTTTAAAGTTTTCGGTTAACTTTCATTGCATACAACTCTATAACTTATAGACATATCAATAAATTTTACCGTCAACTTACATCATACATTAAGTTATAAAACATTGTTTTAATTAGTAGTTCATACATGATCTTTTAATGCCCATTCGTTCGTACTTTTTTTTTTTTTTTTTTTCAAGTTTTTTATGTAGCCATGAAAGAAAAGTCAGAGCAACGAAAAATTATTTTCTACGTAGGTACACATTAGGGCATTAGAAGAGCTTCTTCAGCTTTCAGTCTTCGAGAATGACCTATTTTTTCAAATTAGAGAAGAAGTGGAAATCTCTAGATGCTAGATCCGGACTGTAGGGTGTTTGCATCAACTTCTGGAAACCATATTCCGCAATAACTTTGAAAGTCTTATACCCCCAACAATTGTGCACTAGACAGTTTTTACGGCACAATTTTGAGGTCTTTTCGCTTGAATGGTAGCTTTTTTTAGGTAAATTTTTAATAGTTTCTGTACAAACACCACCAATAATTGTAGCTCCTTTCTTCATATAATCCAACCAACAGAATCCCTTCGCAATCCGAGAAAACCGTTGTTTACCATTAATTCCTCCGCTGAACGTTTTCACAATGTTTGGTGAATGACTTAAACTTAAGAATCACCCTGGATATACTTGTTGTTGATAGACATACACGTCATAAAAAATACAAAAAACCTTTGGGTAAAGAAAAAAATTAGAACTATGGAATGGTGGTTTATCTTAAGTTAAAATATGAGGTGTGTAAATTAAGTAATGAAATTGGCAACGTAGCGTCCGATCTAGCAACACTGCGGAGACGGGACTTAGAAGCGCGGTAGGTTAACATGTACAACATGTACAACCTTCAGTACAAGTTTAAACTTGTTAGAGTCCATCTTGACTTTTCGCAAAGCGTTTTTTTCTAGTGGATTTTAAAAATGAGTGTCATTAATTGTGAGCACCGGTGTGCTATCAGGTTTGGCTTCAGACTTGGACACAGCGCAACGGATAATTTTGCAAAACTTCAACACGCCTACGGAGACAGTGTTTTTTCACGAGCCCTGGTTTTCAGTGGTTTTAGGCATTCTCAGAAGAAAGGTAGTTGATTGAAGATGAACACACAGCGGAAGGCCTTCATCTTCAAGAACCGATGAAAATATCGATAGAATACGTGATGTTCTGCGTTCAGATCGTCGATTGACGACAAGAATGATCGGGGAAGAGTTAAAGTTAAACCATACCACGGCTCATCAGATTTCGACTAACGAATTGAGGATGAGAAAATTTGCACAAAAATGGTTCCAAAAAATCTTTCGCAGGAACAAAAGGACATCAGGACAACAGTGTCTTGACTTTTTGGAATCGATTGAAAATGATATTCTCCATTTTGTGGAACGTGTGATGAGACTTGGGTGTTTGAGTACGACCTGGAAACCAAACGCCAAAGCATGGAATGGCACACTTCATGCTCTCCAAAACCTAACAAAGCAAGAATGAGCAAGAAGTCGAAAATCGAGATATCTCGGAAATCTTTATTTCTAAAATTGTAATAAATATTTTATAAATTAAACCCATACAATATTTCCTCTATTTTATTAATATAACTTGTACTTAGATTGTGTACATTTAAAACAGAAACCCATGTTATTTCTTACGTAAACAAAGCTAAAAAAAGCAATCAACAAATTTATATAAAAAAAAAACAAGATCAAAAAAATTATTTTTTCTCCCTGCCTTTGTTTTTGAAAAATGACTTCATACTGGCAGTTTTATCTAACGTATCGTCAGCAAGTGAGGATCTGAATTTTGTGCAGAGAGCTCCTGCTGCAGAAAATACCCTCTCTGATTCGACACTTGTGGGCTTAATTGTTAAAAGAAACTCATAAACCATTTGAAGGTAACTTCCACGATTGCCCCCCTTTTTCAAAAAATGTGAACCCACGTGGTGTCGGCCACAGGATAGTAGAACGTAAAATATGTAAAGTGCTTTGTAATGAATCCCGAAAATCCCGGGATTGAAGTCTTCATTTCCCGGGAATTTCGGTATTGAAAATGTTCGGGATCCCGGGATTGGATGCCCTAATTACGATAGTGTGTCTTGCCACATAGCCATTTCAGTAAACGAGTTTTTAGCGAGTAAAAACATTCCTGTGGTTCCTCAGCCTCCTTATTCGTCTAACTTGAGTCCTTGTGACTTTTTTCTCTTCCCGAGATTGATCAATAAAGGGACGTCATTTTGGGACCATAGAAAACATTCGAACGGCTGTAACCGATCAGCTAAAGGCTATTCCATTATATGAGTTCCAGCACTGCTATAAGAAATGGAAGAACCGTCTCCAGCGCTGTGTGGCTTTTCAATGAATTATTTTGAAGGAGACAATACCGAATTGTAATTCTATTCGAATAAAACAATTCTCTGAATTCTACTGAATTGACACACCTCGTATGTCACAATACTGCAGTCAAAAACTCAATTTTATCAGATATATGCCACATTGTGAACCTAGCGACGGTCTGAAACACTGTTGTGGAGGAAATTTGAATGTGCTTGTTTAAGAATGACGCACTACATTCATGTACGTATGTGGCGGAAGTCGGTGTTTATAGGTTCAAATTATATCATTAAATTTAGTTCGTTAATTATATAAAACACTTGACTAACACTCTAATCTAAGTCCACTAAAACTAATTTAACGGTTCTAATGTCATCTCCCGTGCCATCACGTCCATAAAATTCTTCGTACACAATTGCGTAATTACAATAAGAAACCATTAAAAAAGAAATCTAAGATAGGCCTTGTAATTATTGCATTAGACAGCGCTCGTTTGCTAAACGCAAGTAATTATTAATTAATAGTTCTGCCTGTCTGTTGGTTAATTACGTTTAATTGAACGTTGACTTTCGTTTTTTTTCGCTTTGTATTTGTCGAAAATTGAAGATAATTCCATTAAAGCTAATGAAACTGGCAATGATTGTGACAGACAGTGTGTAGTTAACAATATCTCAACTGCGATTTAGGGCGTTGCTTTTGGACAGTGATTTAATTTTTTTTATCAAAGAAAATTTTATTATCAAAACAAAAAAAATCATTGTGTAACAGGTTTAGAATTGTTCACTGTAAGGTATAAAATGGTCTTCTTTCATTATCCAACAAAAGTTTTAGGTTGTTTAAAAAAATGTACCGATGATGTCATAGCACAAAAACAAAAGGCGATCTAGCAATGGCGTATTTTGTAAAATGTCTTTTGGAAACGGAAAATAGCCGTATCCGACCATTTTTTTGTAAAAACTTTCCCAAAAAGAGATTGAATTTATTCCAAACTTTACGATCTTAAGTAGGTATTGATTTTATGTAAGTATGTATTTAAATACAGAACTAAGCAGTGGCGGTGGCTATAAGGTGCGCTGTGCGCGCGCACTACCAACAATTTAGCATTAATAATTTTATTTAGTAATTAATGGATGCATTCTTAATTTATCGCCTTGCCGCCTCCCTAGGTTAATACCATCTGAATATTATTTGGCCGCAGCGTTACGAATCCACTAGACGCTAGGTCTCTATCTCCAACGCCACTGGTTTCCGATCGCGGCGCGGAGTCGACACGCGCAATACGAAAAGCGGCACGACGATCATGCTTCCGTAATACGAAAAAGCGAACGCGTATTGTTACTGCTTGCTCCTCCACAATTAGGACGCGTAGTGGGCGAATCCTATAGATATGATGTGCGGAGTTTAAGAGCGCACGAGAGTGATCGATCGGTTAGTTTGTGAATTTGTTTTCGTACATTGCGATTGCTGTTTTATCGCTACGTTTTATAAATATAAACTCGGTTACAATCTAGTTTGGAATAATGAATTATATTCAAAACTTATTAAAAACTCCATTCTCTAACTTGAGTTTGAGGAAAAAGTGTAATTAAAGCTCTAGGTAACCCACTCCACAAATTAATTTAAAATTAGCCGTGAAAGGAAAAAGTAAACAATTTGTAAGAACATTTAATAATGACTTATTTAAAAAACATTTGTGGTTAAGTGGATGCGATGTATTGAACGCAGTGTTTTGTTTGGCGGAGAAACACCTTGGACCAAAACTGGAGTAACGGATTTAAATCACATAAACGAGAAAAAAAAAAAAACATGCAAATTCTGCTGGACACATGAATAATGTTTTGAATTAGCCATGCAATTAGCACTGCAAATATTGCGACAATGCTTGATTCTGCTCATCGACTGGCAGTGGCAGCATACAATGAAGCGGTTTCACAAAACAAGTATGTTTTAAACATTATTATTAACTGTATTCGTTTTTGTGGAAAATTTCTATTTAAAACGAATAAAGACATTTTTGCGCAACACCATGTGCCAGGAAAGACTGTCGGCTTTGGCTATGCTCTCCATTGAAAAAGACTATTACAAATATCGAAAATTTTAACAACAAAGTAGAAAAATTTGCACAATGTAAAAATCGCAGAATTGAGCTCATTTACAAAGAAAATTAGGTAAGTTTTCAAATTAATAGGTTAATAGAATAACCTTAATATGAGATAAATATTTATCTCATATTAGGGATATTCTTATTATTCTTATGATTATCGTTATTTTTATGTATGGTGCACCCCCAATCTTAGGATCACGCACCGCCACTGGAACTAAGGATTGTCCCAAATTCGTAAACAACTAGAAATGTAAATTGAGGGAGGCCATGACACGTGAGTCGATAAATAAAGGCATGTGTCAAATTATTACTGTGGCTAGGTAATAACTAGGGTCTGGAAAATGTACCACAACGCAGGGTTGGACTCGTGATCTCTCATGTCATTGTGGGAAGGACATATGAGAGACCAAAAAACAACAGGAGTAAAAATGCGTTGATAATGTACATTCCTATCTCTTGTGTCATTCATAAACACCGACTTTCTTCATTTCTTGAGCGTACGTCGCGACAACCAATGGTCTTTCTTGATCGTTCCACATCTTATGAAGTTAAAGGTGCAAATTTAAAATAATTAACATGGACGGAGAATGACACACCACGCACATTATTTTAACGAAATTCTCACAGATGTTTGTATCATTAACTGTTGTTTGTTATCACTAACTCAGTACATTATATTTTTTTACATCTACAGAGGACAATGCACGTGTTACTACTATTTCTATAATTTTAGCCATTGCTTGCAAAACCCGTTTACTAGCTACCCATTTACGTCTAGATCAGTATCGGGGGCGAAATATCTGAAACATCTAAAATTCGTATCAAAACATTAACGACCTTATTACCGCAAAAATCTATTGTTTCGTCCGAAATAAAACGAAAGGCTACATGCGCAAAACATTATGCACAAATCAAACCAAAATTCCTCTTTTCTAACAATGGCAGTAATATTTTGTTGATGGATATTCGAATCTAAATGTCTTTCACACTCTCGGCGTCTACGAAATACATATATATCGACGATTGCAAGGAATACATAAAATATGTGATCCGTCTATTGTAAAATTGTCGTAATTTTCAATCAGCTGTTTCAGTCTATTCGCAAATGGTAACGGCTGTGCCATTATTGCAAAAATCCACACTTAGTCACATATGTAAATTAGTACACGAACTCTAAAAGAAATACGTGCACGGTGCAAAATACGCACACACAGTAAAATATGTACACACGTTTACTAGTTAGTCACTCACGATACAAAATTATTTTAAACCTGGCGTTCTAGCGTCGGTCCGCTCGCATCGAGCTAACGTAAAATACTATGTAACTGTTCCCAAATTCCCACCCAGTGAATCCCAGTGGTTATCAGACACGGTCAGTGGCGTATGTATGTACGGGCAAGAAATACACGCGTACATTATTTACAAGGCGCTTAAAAATACGGTTTGTAGGTACTTTAATTATCATAGAGTTGTATAGTACCAACCCTGCGTTGTGGTATTTCCCGGACTTCAATAATAACTGAGTGAGTTAGTAGGAAAAAGAACCTAATTAAACATTGTTTAAACATGGCAAATAATAAACGGTTTACAAAAAAAAAGTAGTGGACATAATTTTAGCAACTACAAAATAAAAACATCATAGTGATTTTATCAAGAAAAATGTGACAAATGCCGGCAGCTCAGTAAAAAAATATTAAGTAAGGTTTTGTTAAGATTTAGATTTTTTATCTGCATTACTGCACCACCTTTAATTCACATTTATAATTGATTACGAATTGACTTAATCGTACTAATAACTCACAGAAAACCATTTTAACGCCAATAATATTTTGGAATAAAAATTTCATGCCGTAGTCCAAAAGTTTTTTGGAAACTTTTGTAACTCATAAAATAGTCGATTTCTATTTCTAAAAAATGAGAGATGACAGCACGTGACGTCACACGAACAGTAACAGAAGTTTTATTATGTATTCTTCTAGTGTTTTAAGTCTAATTTCATCCCTGAAAATTAAAATTCAGCCTCTGCTCGTTTCCGAGATAGTGGAGGGAGTGACACTTCACAGGCTCACCCTGTATACGGTACGATAATTGAAATCTGCATACTTACTCTCATTCTTTCTTCTCTTAACTAGAGTAGTGGATTTGCGTAAACCGACTTGCCTTTTAGTTTTACTCTTTCCTTCCATTTCCACAGATTTAGCACTATTTTTAACTGACTCCAACAGATCTTTCATCTGCAATAAGTTTAATATACGTACGAGTAATTTTTAGCTAGGATTCTGGTTTATTTTTAAATTGTGACGTAAGACACCAGGGAATGCAGAATCCTTAGGGAGAAGCGGTTACCCTTTACATCTATGAAAAGTTAATTTGGCTATTATTGCTTTAAGATAATATAAAATTGATTATTTTGGCGAAGATCGTTGAGCTAGTTAATACGAGGGGTTTTCAACAACACAGACTGAATCTATTAGTCGCTATAATAGTCGAATATCTTTAAACTAATTAAACTAGTTACTGTAAATATCGAAAAGTTAACATTATTAAAGTAAGCTATGAAAATGACTACTGTTATGTTTGATAAGTGACATTTCTTTAATGAAATAATATAAATGGTTTACAGTGAAGAAGAAAAAGTCCAAATATTTATACAAAATATATAAAAAAGATTTATTTAGGAAATTTAAATATAAATAAATGATAACTCATAAAAGTTCTTCGATATCATTATTGTCAATGTATAATTTATACGTCTTCTGATATTTATAATTGCACCGGAAATGACTTCATTAGTTATATTCAGATTGTTTATTTCAAGTCGAATCCTGTCTTTAATGACTTGATTATTATTATTATTATTATTATTATTATTATTATTGACAATGTCTTTCAGGAAAATGAATCCATAGGGGTTAAATCTGGACTGTTAGGTGGCCAATTAGTAGTTCCATTATTATCTATCCATATTGAGCATACCTACATTATTCAAATGATCTCGAACCGGTAGGACACTATGCGGAGTTGTCACATCCTGAATCTAAATCATATTATCAAGTTGGCTTCCGGAAAATTCTGTAAAAGAATATTTTCTGCTTCTAGGATAAGCATTTCCAAATAGGTAACTCCAGTCAAAGTATAATTATAAAATATAGGCCATAAGTCTGTTTCTGAAAACTTTACACCAAACAGTTTTCCTTCTTGATTTTTTTATTTATTTTTAAGTAGATGTTTTTTTTTAACGTACGTTGGATTTTGGAATAAATGCTACCTAATTTCAGAATTTTCTTAAAAATAATACAATGTTTCACAAAAAGTATATTCTACCTTCGAAATGAAGCAGTATATCTAGCTATTCGTCCTGGTGTGCTTGAACTACTTTTTTCTGCTAAAAAAGGTCCACTTTTGTCTTGACAAAAGCTGTCTAGAAATACTATCAAAATATGTCAAAAAAGGGTATTAGAATCTAACCATCTTGGTATAAGGGATGACTAGACTAATATAAAATAGATTTTTAATAAACCAGTTAATTAAACAGCAACTTAAATTTATTAACTGATGCGATAGATACAGAAAATGCGACCAGAACTTGAATGCTCTGTGTCTTTTTAAAACTTTTTTTATTCGACTGTGAGTTACCTATTATTAACATCTTATTACTTTTGATTCCACTTGAATCAGGATAATTACAAAATATACTTTGGCAGTGGCACATACACATATGTATCTGCTTAATATCTTCATACTTACGTATTACATTCTAATATTACATTTAAATATCTGGTATTTACAGTTTGAGATCGATACATTCTGATAATGGCAAGTGAAAATACAAACAATACTTCCCATCTCTGAAATTCTTCCCATACAAAATTCGCAGCCCCAAATAAATGCATTAGGAACTCTTTGGCGGAATACCCTGTATAAAACTTTATTGAAATGACCTTGAATAAAAATGCTTGAGTACAGACATTAAAATATTACTTAAATTAACTTTTAGAGTTAACCCACTCCTTGAAGCATATTTTTGAAAGAGACAAGAATGTAGACATTTATAAATAAAAAATAGAAAAACATTTTTTTTTCTTAAAATGTTTTTCACATACTTTTTTTAACTGTGCATATCTTGATGAAAATATTATTATCAATATTACTTTTAGAAGCATAACATGTACAAATACGAGGTGTGTAAATTAAATAATGAGGCTGGCAACGTAGCGCCCGATCTGATAAAACTGCGGAGACGGGACTTGAAAGGGCGGTAGGTTAACATGTAATGTACCTTCAGTACAAGTTTGAACGTGCTAGAGTCCTTTGTTTGTTCTTTGTGACTATTTTCGTAAACTGTTGATAAAACAAATAAACTGTTGTTAAAAATTTTGAGCAACGGTGTGCTATCAGGTTTTGCTTCAGACTTCGACACAGTGCAACGGATACTTTTGCAAAACTTCAACACGCTTACGGAGACAGTGTTTTTTTTCAAGAGACCAGGTTTTTCGATATTTTAAGGCGTTCTCAGAAGAAAGAGAGTCGATAGAAGATCCACCATGCAGTAGAAGACCTTCGCAGGAACAAAAGGACATCACGAGAGAAAGGTGTCTTGACTTTTTAGAATCGATTGAAAATGATCCCCATTTTAAGGAACGTGTCATTCTGGTGATGAGACTTGGATGTTTGAGTAGGGCCCGGAAACCAAGCGCCAAAGCATGGAATAGCACAGTTCAAACTCTCCAAGACCCAAAACAGCAAAGTCAAAGATCAAATATTGATCAAATAAAAGATCAAATCAAACAGGGAATTGTCCACAAAGAGCTTGTGCCTCCAGGCCAAACAGTAAATCAACACTTTTTGTGAGGTTCTCGAAAAACTTTGAAAAAGGAACTCAAGAAAACTTGAGACCAAACATCAAGAAGAACTGGATGTTGCATCACGACAATGCGCCTTGTCACACAGCCATTTCAGTAAACGAGTTTTTAGCCAGTAAAAACATTCCTGTGGCTCCTTAGCCTCCTTACTCGCCTGACTTGACACCTTGTGACTTTTATCTTCCCCGGATTGAAAAATTACCTCACGGGACGTCATTTTGGGAGCATAGAAAACATTCAAATGGCTGTAACCGACCAGTTGCAGGCTATTTCAGTATAAGAGTTCCAGCACTGCTATGAGGAATGGAAAAACCGTCTCTAGCTCTGTGTGGCTTCCCAAGGAAGTTATTTTGAAGGAGACAATACTGAATTGTAATTCTATTCGAATAAAAATTTTTTAAAAAATTGGTCTCATTACTTAATTAACACACCTCGTATACGTATGAAAACTACTAGTTTTGGTATTACTATTGATTTTCGGCAGGCAGTTCTTTTTAAATGAAGGAATTAAAATTTTCTTCTTCAAACACCATTATAAGGTTGCCAATGGGCCTTACCATTTATAAACTAACGTTATATAAGAAAGCTTACAGACATTTTTTTGTTTGTAAGATTTAGAATCTTAACATTTTTTGTTAGCCAATACTTTCATTACTACGATAAAATCATTTAATCTTAATGTATAAGTTTATCATTAATTAAGTAATGAAATATGTCAGAAATAAGTGTTATTTAAAATATTTAATAATATCTTTGAATTGAAATTGTGTTTAGACATTTTTTGTGTACCTACATATCGTCAAAATAACATGGGAAAAACTGAATCCGTCGCTGCCGGCGGTCGAAGTCCGTTGGAGTAACGCGGGTGGGGATATACAGTTTATAATTATTAAAGTAGCGATAATAAAAGGGTCAGATATTAGGCAATATTGCATTCTGGGGCTTGTAGGTTAAGCTCCGTTGAACACATGCGAGGCAGGTGCTTCCCAACCAGAGGTCCAGTATTGGTATGTTTCGTTTTGTAGGGCAACAGTTGCTCTAGCGAGACATTCCGCCACCTGTCCTTTGCTAATTTTTATATAATTAAAATTTTTAGTTGGTTCTAAAAACCTCTACATTTCCTGACGTATGGAAAATCGTATTTGACCTATTCTTAGGTCTGCATATAGTTCATTAATTACACATGCGCACAAAGAAAAGTTTAGGGCGAGAAAGCAGTTTTCCCATGCATTTTGACCCACTGAATTCGAATCTGTTTTGTCTGATTGATTCTTGCGTTTTCCCTAACGTCAAAGAACACTTTAGTAATGCCCGAAAAATCTCAAACAAGTAAATAAAAAGCTTAAATGAGCTGATCACTATTTTCGTACGTATTTTGTGGTGGTGAAACTGTATCTGAGGTCAGAATTGGCCGATCAATTAGGAGTTGTGACAACCTCAAAAAACACCTTGAAAATGCCAGAAAAGAACAAGTAAATAAAAAGGTTAAATGAGCTGATCATTTAGCAGAAGGACGTAATTTGGGGCGCTGAAACTGATTATAAGGTCAGAATTAGTCAGTCAGTTAGTAATTTTGACATAATCTAAAAAAAACGCCTATAAAATGCCCAATAATTCAATACAATTCAAGCTTAAACAAAAAAATTTAAACCTAACGTAATTAGTTTACGTTAGAGTTTTACGTAAGAGTTAGAGAAACGTAATTAGTTTACGTAAGAGTTTTACACCAAGAACTTTAAACTAAAAACTTAAACGTGTTGTAAATTAAGACAAAAACCGTTACGTTCCTAAGGCAACAACTATTAAGGCTTTTTGTTGTTGGTTTAGAGTTCTTTGTGTAAAGTTTCTCTGTTAGAATATGTTACATTTAGAGTTCTGGTTTAAAGTTCTTGCCTTGTATTTAGTAAATTCGATATTCCGAAAGAATAATTATTTACCTAATGGCTTAAAAATAAATATTATTTATATATAGGCCAAATCGTATTTTATGAGGTTTTACTGAAATTTTAAAATTATATTATCTATGTACAACTACAAGGATTTTACAACAAAGTGTAGAATTCATGATATCAAATAATTTGTTCAATAATTGTTCAAAAGTATACAAATCAGTTTCCGCCGATTGACAAAAGTTTGGGTCACCAGTAAAGTATGGTTAAAATTGTCAGATGTAAACGTCATTATCGTAAGGTTGGACATCAGGCAACAACTTAACCTTAAAATATTAGTGATTTTTTTATCAGTATAATATATGCTTTTGTGTGCGAAAATGTCGAGTTTTGAGCCGAATAAACGTCATTTATGGGAACTTTTGATTTACTTTGAAGCGTATCGATTGCTTGTAGAAACATATGGTGAGGCTGCCTTAAGTGAGAGAAGTTGTCGTGAGTGGTTTCAAAAGTTTAAGAACGGTGAATTTGACATCGAAGAAAAAGAACATAGAATTCAAACCGAACGAAACCATTACTTGAGCTGTCTATCGAACACAATTGATGAGATTAAGTCGGGCACTCAAGGAAAAGTGCGCCCACCTCTACTCCAGACACGACAAAGTTATTCTCCTGTTACACTAAGTTGGGAATTTTTACCCCACCCGTCGTATTCACCAGACTTGCTCCTTCTGATTTCCACTTGTTTCGATCGATGGCGCATCACCTGTGTGAGCAACATCATATGAAGATACCAAGAATTGGGTCGATTCGTGGATAGCCTCAAAAGATGAAGCATTCTTCCGACGCGGTATCCGTATGCTACCAGAAAGATGGGAAACAGTAGTGGCAACCGATGGACAATACTTCGAATAAAACATTAGGTACCGTCCTTTCACAATAAATTCCCATTTTTTTTATTAAAAACGGCGGAAACTTGTTTGTACACCTTTTACATGATAAAAGCTATTATCTGAAAGCTACTTTAAAATCGCCTCTAAAGCCTTAACATCATCAAATATTGATCAAGGCCTATTTTTGAACCCATGTTTTGTTTGGTGAAGGATATCCGTCTTACACTCACTGTATTCATCCTCTTCTTGAATATGCTATTGTGGTACTTAAACACGCAGATCTTGTTATAACCCCCCAAATTCTGATCAAAATATAAGAGGTTGTTACTAGACATAAACACAAGGATTTAATAACAAAAAGCTACAAACGAAACGTTGGTATTAAATTGTATATAGTCTTTTAGTTCTGTCTTTAATCTGTTAAAGAAATTTTGAGAAGCGTTATAGAAATTTGGTTTCAATTCTTGTTTTACACCAGTATTTTGTCCTACAAGTGGTTCTCAGAGTATTTTAAACACCATCAACCGCCACTGCAACATTTAACTACCTGTACATATAGCAAACTAAAAATTGAACTGATCTGTGGATATAAAACTAAAAATTTTGCATTAAGAAATTATTATAAAGTACAAACGTATTTTCATTTTCAATACCAGGCATCAAGAAAAATATTGCATCTTCGATACACGACACACATCTTCAACCAACTCTTTAACTTTATAAATTAACTATGTTTCATTATTATTAAGAGGGTAGAACCAGCACCTGCTTTTTATATTCATTTACCATCTGCTACGTACCATATTAGCACCTGAGGAATAAAATTACCTGTCATGAAATATTATAGCGAAAGCTACCAGAATATTTGAAATTATAACTCAAAATATGAAACTGGTCTTGAGACGCCGACGAAAGACGTTAGTTGGCTGTGGCCGACCTGTACTGAAATAACTATTCTGTTATTTCGTGCAAATTATCATTGACAGTTGAAGGTTGCCCTGCCTTATTGATGAAATGTTGAGTATTTTTGTAAAATCCTACCGAACAGCTTAGACACAATAACACGGGTAAGTACGCTAAACTGGCGCTTTAATAACGAACATTAAAAGTAAAATATTGTAATTACATGAAATTAAGTTGAAAGAATTAATATGTACATTTCAGCAGTTATGTGAGTTTATTATAAGCACCTGGGGCTATAACAATTTTAGAACGAGTTTTTACATTAAGCGATACTGATGTTAAATTACACCAAGACAATGGAGTATAATCTAAGAGAGTTGGGGTTCTACAAATCAGATACAATAGTTGTTGAAATGATAGGGAAATACTGTTTTAATGCATTTTATTGTATGGTTAATTAAAGTTAAGAGTGGAATGCATACGAGGTATGTAAATTAAGTAATGAGACTGGCAACGTAGGGCACGATCTAGCAACGTTGCGGAGACGGGCGGTAGGTTAACATGTAATGCACCTGCAGTGCAAGTTTGAACTTGTTAGTCATTTATTTTTTTCTTTGTGACTGTTTTCGTAAATCGATTTTTTCTAGTGCGTTTTAAA
This sequence comes from Aromia moschata, assembly GCA_029963805.1. Classification (NCBI taxonomy): domain Eukaryota; kingdom Metazoa; phylum Arthropoda; class Insecta; order Coleoptera; family Cerambycidae; genus Aromia; species Aromia moschata. Next base: position 63,114 of record JAPWTK010000690.1, read on the forward strand.
ATAGAGTGACATTAATTTTGAGCAACGGTGTGATATCAGGTTTTGCTTCAGACGCCTACGGAAATAGTGTTTTTTCAAGAGCCCAGATTTTTCGGTGGTTTAAGGCATTGTCAGAATTAAGATAATCTATTGAAGATAAACCACGCAGCGGAAGGCCTTCATCTTCAAGAACCGATGAAAATGTCGGTAGAATGCGGGGATCTTGTGCGTTCAGATCGTCGGTTAACGACAAGAATGATCGGGGAAGATTTAAATTTGAATCACATCACAGTTTATCAGATTTTGACTAAAAAAACCTTTCGCAGTAACAAAAGAACATCAGGAGAGAAAGGTGTCTTGATTTTTTGGAATCGATTGAAAATGATCCCCATATTATGGAACGTGTCATTATTGGCGATGAGCCTTGGATAATTGAGTATGACCCTGAAACTAAGCGTGAAAACATGGAATGGCACACTTCAAGTTCTCCAAGACCCAAAAAAAAGCAAGGCGAAAATCATATGCATGCTGAAAAAAAAAACTATTTAATTTGCAGTCTTTTAAGTCTCATTACTTAATTTGCACACCTCGTATGTTTTCTAATAATATTACGAGGGGGTTTTCAATAAAGCTAGGACTGAATGTTGTTAGAGGTAACTATAATGATCAACAAAACTATAAAGCTTAGATGGTATTATACAAGCAGGCTTTTTTAATTTTGAAAACAACAAATTATTTATATTTGTTTATCGTAGGTTTAAAGTTACGACATTTCACTGCGCCCCTAGAAATTGAATAATATAATGAAAGAGACCACCACTAAAGTTTGTGTTCATTTGGAAAAATCGGGAACGGATATCTACATAATTTAATTGAGAAAGATTTACTGAAGGCCGAAAAATCTGGGAGGTGCAGATCGGTCTATTGACTACAACTGTTGCGTTAACTGAGAAAACCACAAACATTGGAGCAGTAACTATTCGGACAGATCCGCGTTTAACTATCTTGCAACAGATTTGAGATATCTATCAGACGTGTTTTTACCCTCCTATATAAACAGTTATATTTTATATAAACATAAACACTTAAACTTGCCAAAGGTTTGTGTTTGCTGGATTCCGGTTTGCTGCCAGTTCACCAAAAAATGAAAATGGAAGCGACTTACTTTCGGTATACGTTTGAAGTTTTTGTACTCTAATGGTTGTAAAAAATTTGTTAAAAAATTCCTACCCCTTTTTGGTGTTGCGATTTCCATGTCACTGAGTATATATTTATATATGTCACATATTCACATACAGGTATGTGATATTTACATATATAATATAGTGTTTCGAACATACTCAGTAAGATCACTTGCAAGAAGTCAGTACAACCCCCACTTAAGGACAAATGACAAGAGCTGGCACTTGTTAAGAAAGTCCCCAAGAAAGCACCCAAGTTGAGTAGGAAGAGCACAAACGTGCTAATTGTATTGTTTAGAATAAAATTATATATTTTGATAAACTGATAGCGTATCATTTCAATGTGTGGTGCTCATAAAAGTAGAAACAAACCAAACCTTCACCAAAACTACAAAGATATTTTGATTTCAGCTTCACCTGGTGAGAATACTTATAGAAGTAGCCAGTACTTGATATTTAAAAGTCGTTGCGATTTGTAATTGTTTTCGCGGCTAAGTATAGGGTGGCCCATCAGATCCTTTCTTTTTAAAATTGCTATTAAAACTACATCGTTGAATATCTTTAAATAATTGTTGTTTTATTCAAGAAAGCATGCCTTCCCATTATTTATGAAAGACAATTTCAGTTAAATGGCCACCGCGGCTGGCTTGGCAGTGGTTCATTCTTTTCACCCAATTTTGCAGTACATTTTCGATTATTTGTGGCTCTATTGCACGAATAACTCGATTGATGTTTTCCTTCAGTTCGTGCATTGTTTATGGATCGTTGGAGTAACAACGGTCCTTAACATGTTGCCATAAAAAATAGTCCAACGGTGTTAAATCGCAGCTACGCGATGGCCAATTAATGTCTCCAAAACGGCTGATAACACGGTTACCTAAGTTAGTGTTCAAAAGATCGATTGTTTGACGGCTTGTATGACACGTTGCTCCATCCTGCTGGAACCAAAACTCGTCCAAGTCCAAATCGTCCAATCGCACCACAAATATCAGTTAACATGTCTCTGCAACGAATTCCATTTACTGTAACGCTGTTACCATCTTCATTTTGAAAGAAGTACGGACCAATAATGCCACCACTCTTAGGAGTGACTGTTTGGTGTGGGTCAAAACCCACACCAAACAGTCACTCCTGCAGGATGCATTGGCTTCTCTATGACTACGTGTGGATTTCCGGAACCCCAAATCCTACAGTTCTGTTTATTAACATGTCCTCCAAGATGAAAATGAGCTTCGTCCGAAAAAATTATTTTTCGATTGAAATCGGCATCATTTTCAAACTCATTTAAAGCCTACACGGGGAAGCGATAACGAAGTGGATGTTATTTTCCTTTACCTCTTGAGTAAGTTGCAACTTGTAAGCAAATAATCCGAGGGTCTTCATGCAATATTCTCCTCAGAGAAGTGCGACTGACTTTAAGTTGGTGTGCTCTGTGACGAGCATTGAGGTTCTTGGGTTTTCGGGCACACTTTGAGCCAGCAGCAATTCTTTCAGCTGTGCGCACCGGACGAGCACATGTATGACTTCTGTTATCCAAAAGCATGCCAGTTTCACGAAATTTCCTTAAGAACTTTCTTACACCAGGCGCTGATGGAGCTTCATTTCGACCAAAATTGTTTTCAATTTTCTCACTGTTTCCGCAACACAGCATTCACTTTGGAAATAATTTTTCAATATTTCCTAACGTTGTTCAAGCGTAAAACGATTAATTTCTTACAGCGGAGGTTAGGCACCACACATACATATGTCAAATGTCAAGCGCGTCAGTGACGGCAATGGAGAAATAACACTCAGTTTAAAACCAATAGATGGCCCACCCTTTAGATCACACGAAAAATTCACCTAGTAGTAAAAGTCGACTTCTCATCAGCGGCTATCCGTGAATGAACCATTCTGTAGTCTAGCCTCGCTCGCGGCGAACGGAGGCGAATCAAAGGAAGCGTTCACGAGCTAGACGGCCTGAAATATTTCTGGACGATCTGCGAGTTAGACGTCGGGCAACGGCTACGTGGGGAAAGAGGCCACACGTACAGAGCCCGTGCCGTACACGGAGTGGCGGCCGTCGTGGCGGCGTGTTCGTGACGGGGCCCCGCTCGCCCCGCCGCCGCCGTCGGACGCGCTCCTCGAATACTAATAGATCACTCGGTTTCGGAGTTCGGCCTGCGGGACGACGGCGCAGCTGAGGGGTGGAGTACGGGAATTCAGTATTGAAAATACTTTTTTCTACGACCGCTATGAAAAACATCATAATATAACTACAAAGTTATATATTGTTCATACCCGTGAGAAATAATTTCTCACAGTTCATTTCTCACATCTGTACATTTTAAATGGGGAATCGTCGACATCAAAATGAACGAAGTTGGCGGCTAGCGCTTCTGTTTTAAAGTAATTATTGAAAATAATTGTTTGATCTGTCAAATCGTAAACATCGAATTATTTATAAGCAAAACAAAGTAATTTAAATCAAATATATTGCTAAAAGCAAAATTTTAAAAATAAATAATGTATTCAATGTATTTCAAATAAATAATGTATCATCGTCTTTTTTTAAATATAGTTATAATAAAAATAAATGCTTGTAGTAAATCTTCTTTCTACATTTTTATAAAAAATGTGCAGTCGTAGAAAAAGTATAGTGTGCAACATGTTCAAAAATGAAATTTCTCACTCGTTTGAATTGCGCTACTCGCCTACGGCTCGTGTCGCTTCAAACTTACTTTTGCAATACTATATTCCACCAGTCTGTCCCAAATTGGTGACGCATACATTGGTAACTTGGTTGTCGTTGGAGGTAGAGATATAGGTAAATGAGGAAAGTTTTAGAGGATTTTATTACCTCTTCGACTTTTTCTCAAATTCGATTTATCTGTAATCTTTTTCGAGATAATTAAAAAAAAACTGAGAAGGTGCGATTTAAAAGGTGTACAAATCAGTCTCCGCCGTTTGACAAAAAGTTGGCGCCAGTGCTTATACTTTACTTTTTGTACGTCCCAAAAATTAAATTCCAAACGAACCTGACCGAGATCTGACTGGCCATAAAATTATTCCAGTTTTTAAATATTATTAAAAATTCCCCCTAAACATTGGATCACTGGTGCGCTATCTTGCTACATGTGGAGGTAGTTTACACCATTCGAATTATCAGTTAAATTTAGTTTAAAGGGGTTAATCTGGAGATACGTCAAATAGAACAATTTGTGTAGATACTTAGTTATTATTTTCAGTAGTTGATTATTTTTTGTTTGTAATATGCAAATTGTCGCCTACTTTGAAAAAATAATTTTTATTCAACCCATCTGGCATTCTGATACACCGTTCAAAAGCAGTTTTGAGTACTATTAACCCTATAAAAAATGGCGCCCATAAAAAATCAAATTTAATGGCATTATCTCAGAAATAAATGACAACAGAGATATTTTGACTACGTCAACGAAACCACCATAAAAAAGTGTCTTAACAATATACTCACTCCACACACAAATATCACAAGTTCTGTAATTAAGTTCAGTTTTTTTTTTGGAATTATCTCGAAAACTATTGCAGATAAATCGAATTTTAAAAGATAAGGCGAAGGAGAAATAAAATCCTCTAAAACTTTCCCTATTTAACCATCTTTCTATCTCCAACAATAACCGAGATACCAATGCATGAATAACCAATTTGGGACAGACTGTGTATGGGGACGGTCGGCGTGAAAACGGAGCGACATGCGACAAATCGGACGACTTTTCCTTGAAGCGGCACGGATATCGGTTGACTAGCTCTCAAAAGATTGTAAATAAACATGACAAAATAAACAAAAACACTTTGTTAAAAAAAAACGCTCTTTGATAATGGAAACGAAAGTAGACGAAATTTTCTAGGATCGATGGAGGAATCGGATGGTGTTATGACAAAATCTTACTCACCAGGCGATTTTAGAAAATATTCTGTAGCATTACCACTGTTTTACCCACAATCTGTGCTCTAGCATTATCTTGCTGGAAGTAAATTGTAGTTTTCGTCAGTATCCAGTTACAATTAATCGTAATTATTTCTTCCCTATATTTTTTCGGCAATCACTCAATAACGAGTTCCGTTAAAGAAAATTTGGCTAATTATTATCCTTCTTCGACTGATAACATACCAAACACCAACTTTCTGCGCATGAAGACAAAAAAATTGTCTGGTTTCTTGGTTTCATAGCGAATTCACGTAACCACTGAGAGAAAACCAAGCTTCGTCGGAGAAGACCATTTTGTCCAGGTTGTTCTCACTAAGATTATTTAAATACCACTGACATAACTCTGTTCCACAAGGATAATCGATTTCTCGAAGGTCCTGATGACAATTAACCAGTAAGGAAAGACTTGTATATATTTTCTTTAACACAGTATGACAGATACCAAACAAACGCACCGATTAACCGCAACAGAATCCACACGGTTTTAGGAGTATCTTCCATAGCTTGGCGCGCATTTTTTTCAGTTGCCCCATTCATACTGTAGGACTACCTTTCATTCATTCCACACTCTCTGTTTCTAAACAGTTGAATGTAATGGTAAACAGAACAGTTAACCGTGTTGATGTGGTTGTGATTATGGATGTTTACTACCACAGCAGAATATTCTTCATTTTTAATACAATTACATTTTAAGGAGTTTTTTTGTAGTATCTACACAAACTTTTGGTTTGGAACTTCATTGACAGTATGAAAGCTGTCAAACTCCAAATCGCAAAACAACAATTTTAAAGCCTGAATCTACCAAAACATATGTTTGGATTGGTAAAGCCCACTTTGAGGTCAACTTTTGTTGAATGTTCGTTACTTCTGATTGCTTAGTTTCTTGATAGTTTTTTTTTTTGTTTTAACAGAAATGACCCAATAATTAAATGTAAATTACAATTACTGATTTGGAGAAACGATTGACAATGAGAAATGTTTCGATTTCAAACATTTTTAATGTATACATGACTGATCTAAACGTAGTAGAATTATTCATCATGCATCTATATTAGCATATTCAGAGGTTTTCCCAAATCGGTGAATGGAAAGAATAGGTCCCATTGAGTGCCCATCCTGATCGCCAGATCTGACACTCCAAGATTTTTTTTGTGGAGATGAAATTTATAAGTAATTCGTCAACAAATAAGACGCATACATCCAGCAGTTATTGGATAATTTTCAATAAGATTTTCTTGAGCCTCTCAAGGCAGTCAACAATGCGCAGTTTGAAGATCGAACTACATGATTTTTGTTAATTTCCCTTTTATAAGTGTTTTTTTTTCATTTTTTCTAAATTTACTCTTAATCTTACCTACATCAATAATTACCTTACTATACCTACGAAAATAGGACTCTTGTCATTACAAAAATACGAGTATATCCTGGAAGTGGGTACTGGAACCTTCGGCATTGAAACAAAAAACCGGACGTTTTCCACGAAAGACCGAACTACTCTACTTTTCTTGATGCGCGTTTCGCCAACTAAGCTGGCATCTTCAGAAAAATATTAAAACTAGGTCTTCAGGAGAAGATTAAAACTAAAAATATATATCGATAATGTTGTATGCCTTCTGGCAAATGATAAAAAAACTCAAGACCAATATCAAAAGATGACAATTCATATGTACCATTGTAAGTGTCTGATTTTTCCGAAAAAAAAAATCGTAATAGTTTTATTGATTGTCCATTACTTTACGAAAGTACCTACAATGTACTCACAGATATTTATAAGTTGTAAAGACTATGATCAAAAGCATATTGGGCAAACAAAGAGATCTATTTTGACTAGATTTAAAAAATACATGTCTCTTTTGAAATATGGCAGAACTGAAAAATCTTGTGTTGCCTAACACGCTTTTGACAACAGCCATAGGATAGATGTATATAATTTAAAATTAATTAGACATATAACAAACAGTAGACAGTTGGATGCTTTTGAAAGTTTAGGAATCATTAAGTGTAACAGTAGTATGAATAAGAACAACGGTCCGATACTCACCGGTCCATTGTTTGCTCTGATAAACAAAGACATATGTTACGATTCAGTGAACCATGGCAACAAATTAAGTATAAATAGTGCAAGTGTGTAGGTTAGATTTTAGTTTTAATCTTCTCCTGAAGATGCCAACTTAGTTGACGAAACGCGCGTCGGAAAAGTATAGTAGTTCGGTGTTTCGTGGAAAACGTCCAGTTTTTTGTTTCTACGCCGAAGGTTCCAGTACTCACTCCAGGATCACATATATGTATTTCTTCAGGAAAAATATACATATAGGACATTCCATGTCAACCGGGACAGTAGTCTGCCCAAAAATAAGCACTGTGGAAAAACGTTTTTAAGGTTTCGAAATGTTCGTATGCTCAAGAGATTTCGAATAAAAACTGGCCGTTTTCGATTTTTTTTTAATTCATGGTGCCTAGACGTAGGTATTTCAAGAAATAGCTCAATCCCCTTGTAGACCTCTGTCTGTGAAGCATTTTACTTGCAAATATTAGCAGTTTACTTGAATATATAAACATATACAAACTATATAGTTATAATAGCATAGTATATAATTTTTTCTCAAAACCGTTCTTTTGGATAATCGTTATACCCTTCAAATGAAAAAAGAAAACGTCGGATAGAATCGAACCATCTTGAACGGATCAATTTTTTTTCTTTTTAATTCAAAATCAATATCTCGTGACAAAACCCATTAGCACAATCATTCATCAACCAATTTTCTTGCGTTCATTCTTATTATAATTTTGCGTAGGAGCGCCACTGGTCGCAGAATTGAACAGAATCCAAATCATTGTACTTATCACCGTCCACCTCTACGAACATCATGCCTCCGTCTAATAAACATGCCTACGACTACACCGGGAATGTAAGAGACTACACAATTATTCAATCCCGCAAATGGTTTTATACATTTTACATTCGTACCACCGCCAATATAAATAACTATATAACGTCATCCTTGATGGAATGCGAATTGGCCAAATTGAAGCAAAATAATGAATACGAATCGACGGGGCTCTTCCGAAAGTCTTGGCGTCGCCTTCTCGATTTGAAAACTGCCAGTGGCACGCAATGATGGCCGTCATTATCACCGACAGAAGCTGTAAGCCAGGTAATTTCCTGGCCTTAAGGGGAAAATAAGTATTTTAGATTCAATTATGTCATAAAAATCGACACTGTCATTATCATCATTACAGTTCAGTAATTTTGGATGCTTATTTAACAGAGATTTAAAAAACACTGACCGAGCTTTATTGTAACTGTTTTTGTTTTGTTTCTTTATAGTCAAATAACATTATAAAACACAGGGTGTTAACAGTAACTGCAGAACAGGAACTGCAGACAACGTTTTTCCTTTTCCGTCTCTCCTTTTTCTTGGGTCCTGTGTCGCGAATTATTTCCTCTAGTATGTTCTACTCTTTGATCCGATTGAATATTTGGATATTCATGAAAATCATGCTCACGATCGACCATAAACACAACCGTGTGACCACTTCAAAGAAGTGTTTGGGGGATGTTCAGCCGCAATCAAAACGAGTTTTTACGCCGTTTCGTTACCGTAGATGAGACATGGATCCGTCACACCACACCAGAGACCAAGCAACAATCGAAACAGTAGGTTTCTACAGGTGAACGTGCACCGAAGAAGGCTAAGATGGGTCTGTCGGCCAACAAAGTCAAGGGCACAGTTTTCTGGAATTCGCGCGATGTCATTCATATCGATTACCTTGAAAAGGGTAAAACGATCACCGGCGAATATTATTCACAGCTATTGGGCAGATTTGACACTATTTTGAAGCAGAAACGACCGTATTTAGCGAAGAAGAAAGTGTTGTTTCATCAGGACAATGCACGGGTACATACGTGTGTAATCACCATGGCCAAAAATTCATCAATTGGGCTACGGACTGCTACATCATCCACCATTAGTCCTCTCCGACTATTTCCTGTTTCCAAACCTGAAGAAATGGCTGGGTGGTAGGAGATTCGGGTGGAATGAAGAGGTCATCGCTGAAACAAACGCTTACTTTGAGGGCCTTGAGGAATCATATTATTTAGAAGGAATAAAAAAATTAGAAGCACGTTGGACGAAATGAATCGAGCTAAAAGATTACGTAGAAAAATCAAATTGATTTTTTTGCCGAAAAAAAAATGTTTTCTTTTAAAAGTCACTGACTTATCAAACCATCCTCATAGATTATTATTGATTTTTTTCAAAACTTGAACATTTAATTGACCCATGACCAACCTGATAAAAATATTTTTAAAATCGGTAAATTTTCGGTTATACTGGAAGTCAGCATCATCGTCGTTATATGGAATAATCCTCACCGTCACAACCGATACATCACATAAATTGGCAACGATGTTCAACAGCCATTTTTTCTCTTTCGTTCTGATTGGTTAATAAGTGACGACTGGTTTAAAAATAAACGAGTGTTTGTTAAGTATTTCATTAAAAAAGTAGAAACTTGTTTTTACAACTGACATCACACAATAAAATATTCCCTAATATATAATTAAACTACTAAAAAAGGAATCATGAACTGTAAACTAGCGAAAAGTTTAAAAATACTCACAATGGATCAACTTGAGTTATAAAATCAACGACGTCTACTGAGCAGCTACGTACAATGCTGAGCAAAAATAATGACTAAGTAAATCAATTTTTTGACGTTATTTTTTTTAGAAAGCTGAAACAGGTCGGTTTGTTTTCAAATCAAAACTTTTTGACTAATATATAATTGAAGTGAAGTTCGCTTCCTTGCCTGCGTAGGCGTTTCGTCTTGGATTTTGTTGCTGGAACAGAAACTATTTTATTGTATACAGTGCTAATACAAAGTCTCCTCCCCCTCGGTTTTTTGAACGGTTATACTGAAACTAATTAAATTTGGAACGTGAAAATAAATATATGTAAGCTTGTCTTGTAATGGGAACGGTTGATGGTAATCGTCATGGATGACATCACATGGCCACTGTGACCAATAAGTTTAAATGGAACCCTATGACAAGTGAAACCTCGTTTGAAAGGTATTTAAAAGACCTATTCAGTCATAGTAATTTTATTTGGGTTTAGGGTAGTTTTGATGGATTAAATAAATAAACACTAAAATTTCAATTGACCGTTCAATTAATACCGACTCAAAAGGCCGCCTCTAGATATCTAATTGTTAAAAAAGTTGACGTTTTGTTTTTAATTATCCAACTTCGTTTACTTTTCTATGTTTTTACAGGTGTTTATACCTTGAATTTTTATTTTTATTATTATTTAACGAGACATTCGTCTCTAAGTAATTAAAATAGTACTTAGCCTAGTACTTAGTCTAGCCAAGTAGCAGCTGTCCTAATATTTGGTGGAAACAATTTGCATGCAGCGAAACGCATTTTTAATGAGAGGTAAACCGATCGTCCTATATCGAGGACTTATTTGAAGGAGCTTTTTCGTAGATTTGAAACAACAGGTTACGTTAATGATGCCAAATGATCTGGTCGATAAAAGATTTCTGATAAAAAAAATGATATAGTTACAGAAACAGTAGTAAACCCTACCTTTTCCACAGCCCAAATTAGTATTGACAAAAAACAAATTTCACCCATACAAATTAAAAATGGTGTCAACTTTCAGATGACGACCCCGACCGAAGACTGGAATTCTGGGAAATATGTCCACTAAAATTAGCTAACATCTAAACTATGTAAAAACAATTTATGTTAGTGACGAAAGTACTTCCTACCTTAATAGAAATGTTAACACTCAATAAGTGAGGTGCTGTAGTGACACAAATACTCATGTTTTGTGAAAAACGTTCAATTTCCAGCAAAAGTAAATGTCTGTACAGGTATTCTGGGACAATATAGTTGGGCCTGTATTTTTTGAATACTCACAAATGGTGAAGTGCATCTGAAAACGCAATTGAGCCGTTAATTCTTGAAATTCTGGAAGACGATCCAGATGAATTTGTTAACTTGGAAATAACGTTCCATCAAGAAGGGGCTCCTACAATAGATCAGGAAATTGATGGAGCACATTTTGAACACTTGCTACACATGCTAAACTAAAATTTATTTGATCCATTAAAACTACCCTAAACCTAAACATAATTAGTATGACTGAATAAGTCATTTTAAATAGGTACCTTTCAAACGAGGTGTCATTTGCCATAGGGTCCATTTAAAGTGATTGGTTAGTGTGCCCGTGACGTCATCTATGACGATTACCACCTGTTGCCACTTGTAGAGAAGCTGACAATCGTTTATTTTCACTCTCCATATTTCATTAGTCTAAGTACATATAACTGTACTTAAAAAGATAAAAGTGGAAAGATACTACTTTTTACTAGCACTGTAGAATAGAATTTTTGCGCTACTTTTGCCGCGCGCGCAGTACGAAGTGTGTAAATTAAATAATGAGACTGGCAACGTAGCGCCCGATCTAGCAACACTGCGGAGACGGGACTTGGAAGGGCGGTAGGTTAACATGTAATCCACCTGAAGGTGGAAGTTTGCACGGAAGGAACTGAAGTACAAGTTTGCACTTGATAGTCATTTGTTTTTTTTGTGACTGTTTTCGTAAACCGGGTTTTTCTAGTCCGTTTTAAAAATGAGTGACATTAATTTTGAGCAACGGTGTGCTATGAGGTTTTGCTTCAGACGTAGATACAGCGCAACGGATACTTTTGCTACGCCTACGGAGCCAGGGTTTTTTCAAAAGCGCAGGTTTTTCGGTGGTTTAAAGCATTCTTAGAAGGAAGATAGTCGATTGAAGATGAGCCATGCAGCGGAAGGCCTTTTCATCTTCAAGAACCGATGAAAATGTCGATAGGATACGATCTTGTGTGTGTTCAGATCGTCGGTTGACGACAAGAATGATCGGGGAAGAATTAAGTTTGATCACACCACTGTTCATTAGATTTTGACAAACGAATTGGGGATGAGAAAAATCTGCGCAAAAATGGTCCCGAAGAACCTTTCGCAGGAACAAAAGGACATCAGGAGAGAAAGGTGTCTTGACTTTTTGGAATCGATTTAAAATGATCCCCATTTTATGGAACATGTCATTACTGGTGATGAGACTTGCGTGTTTGAGTAAGTACGACCCTGAAACCAAGCGCCAAAGCATAGAACGACACACTTCCTCTGGAAGCTCTCCAAAACCCAAAAAAAGCAAGAATTAGCAAGTTCGAAGTGTCCAAGTCCGAAGCAACACCTGATAGCACACCGTTGCTCAAAATTAATTTCACTCATTTTCAAAACGCACTAGAAAAAAAAAACAATTTACGAAAATAGTCGCAAAGAACAAACAAATGATTCTAAAAAATTCAGACTTGTACTGAAGGTACATTATATGTTAAACTACCGTCCTTCCAAGTCCCGTCTCCGCAGTGTTGCTAGATCGGGCGCTATGTAGCCAGTCTCATTACTTAATTTACACACCTTGTATGTATAAGTGGCCGTGTCTAATGCAATAACCCCGACGCTAGTAAATTAACTGAGACTAATAACTGAACTTGTAAAATTAATTACAAATTCAGTAATAAATTGCTGCGTCAACTTTAATAAAGCCGATACAGAAGTGATCATTTCTTCGTAAATAATTGAGGTTTCTACTAGAATAACGAAAATTTATTATGTAGGAAGGTTAGCGCTTATAAGCCGTTGCCGTGTATAAAATGTAATGAATAAGTGGCTAAGTATTCGCACTCGGACCGTGACCGAGCCATGTATTGCATATTTAATATCGCCACCTGCTATATATTAAATTCCGACGTTTGTTTTTATATGTGCGCCCGATAACTAGATTTTAATTCCATTTTAGTTTAACATTCAAATGAATTATTTCGTCTGCGTGAATACGAAAATAAGCGGCAGAACTGACGACGATTATCCAATAGAAGTTGACAACCATTCATTGTCTTCTAAATGAGATTATTTACTAATCATTATTACTCATATCAATTGGTATGGGTAACGGGTGTGAGAATTGAGTTTTGAAGGAAATTAAAATGTCTCATTCAAAATGGATAAAGACGCGTTAGGCTAGAAAATTAAAGACTGAGATCAGGATTATCAAGTACTGTTAAAAAAGTTCCATGCAGATCATGTTAAGACAAGAACACAAGGCGACGAAAAGGCAGTTAGTAGATACATCCCCAAAATGGTGATCAAGATTTCCAGCAAGCAAAACAGTTTGTTTGGACGATCAAATTTACAGAACACCTACCAAGAATAACTTTACCCACGAATTGCGCACAACAAATGTAGTGCGAGATAGAACTAGCATACCTGGTATAAGAGACACCCACAAACAAACAATTATGAAATAAGCACAATTTCAGGTTTTCTCTCAAACAGAAATGTGAATAGGAATCTTCGTGGAATTGAAGCTTCACGCAATAACACCTGGTGCCACTCAGTATATAATTTAAGTAAGACACCTTGGAAGTCATATAAATATATTGGATTATATCTCAGAACCTAAATATTACAAAGGCAACGAAAAGGCAGATAAAATTACCAAAGATGATGTTCATAACTTTTCTTTGGGTCATCTAGACAAAATGAATAAAAATGCGTTAGACTAGAAAATTACAAACTGAATTCAGAATTATCAAGTAGCATTAAAAAAGTTTAATTCAGATTAATTTAAATACCCTAAGGTAGTTAGAATGTTCCATGTGACCAATAAAGTTTCTAATATGTAAAGATCGCAGAGGCGACGAAAAATACAATGATCAGAGATACAATGACCAGAGGAAACGTTCTAAACACCCTGATGGGACCAGCACATTTCTTTGGTGTAACAAAATCATATAAAACATTCATAGACAAGTAAATAGTATGTCCCCGAAAATGGTGACCAAGATCCACTGTTTCTCCAGCAGGAGAAACAGTTTGTAAAAGAAAGTTCACCAAAATTCACACAACACCTACTAAGTGAAAATGCCAACGTGAATGGGACTGCAACACCTGCGTGATATGCTCAATTTAGAGGTCATAATGATATGACTGGCTTAGATCTCAGAGCCTAAAAATCACAAAGGCAGATAAAATGACAAAGATGATACTCATAATTTTTCATTATATATCATCAAGACATCCATGCATATGTAAGTAATGAGTACTTAGATGGTGACCAATATTTTCAGCACAAAAGCAGGCGAAATACTATAGGTATATAAAAAAAGCTAAGAAAACTGGAGACGTAATAGTAGTTATAATTCCCGATGTCGTCTGAACAGAAGTATGCATCTGATTGATTTAATAGAAGAGACAGCATATACGTTATTTTAAAACTAATATGACTCTGGTTTGGATACCAGGACGTACAAATCACAATGAAAAAACTAAATCGACGAAGCTATGAATGGCGTAATGGATATAAAACTTTTCTATGATGTAGCAAACTCGTGCATTCATACATAAATAGAATATAACAAGTCGTTGGAATGACGAACAAGCTTTCCAGAACAAAGGCAAGCGAAAGAGCTTATGAAATAACAATCGACTAAACTCACAGAACTACTGGGTTAAAATATGAAAATTGCAAGAATAATAGAAGACCTTCCAACGAATTCTATTTGCTGAACAAGCATGTAAATCTAGTGGGTGAAGTGGAAGGCAACATCTATATTCTTCTTGGAAGAACATGAAATCCTAGTTCGTGTGCTATGACAGTGTGAAGGTTTCAAATTCTCAGAGCGGAAAAACCAAAGTCTGATAAAAGCTCTCATCGAAGATATGGAGAAAGGTGGATGGAAAAGGCTCAATTGGGTAAGGTGGTCTGAAATTAATAGACATCTAATAGGTTGCGGTGGCGTCTAGGACAACATCTTCCAACAGTTTATTCATAATCTTGGAGAAGAAAAATAGGACGTTTTGGTATCCATATAACAAATACTGTGGGTCAAGACTCCTTAGTTTCTTCCCATTAGCATCAAAAGTTAAATCGATAGCATTTATGTCACGCATGAAACTTGAAGCCTGTTTTCGTATTGTTAAATAATTTTCTGATAACTGCATACTTATCACGCAGTGTAATGAGAACGGTAATATGTATGTTAGATACGGAAATACAAATTTAACTCATATTTACCTCGAGTGAGACGTTCAAAAATACACATATAATAATACATAATTCAAACATATACAAACATACATACTAACAGAATGATCCATTCAAAATGCGTGGCTGTTATAAGCATATGGAGCACCCTGTATGATTAGAAATATTTTATCTATACGCACCGCATAATTTTGAAACATTTTTCTTAAATTTGCGATAACGGAATTATGAAAGAAACCGCCTTGGTTGGAACACCCGGTATTTATGCCAACAGTACCTGTCGAATATTTTTAGACTGACACTGGGACTTTAACAAAGTCGTTTTGAAAAGGTACAAGGTGTATTTTGTCATAGCACCATCACAAATATCTTCTGTCGAAAGACTGAATAATTGATAAATTGTATAGTGTGGAGGGTGTGGCATTTTCTACGTTTTTCTGAGGTATCTTGGTTATTACAGGGAGACGGAACGATGTCGTTTTCGCGAACCTTGGCTACTTTTTTTACTAGGAAAATTCACAGAGCTAACTAGGTTTTTGATACCATTTCTAGTTTTTTAGTTACAGCGGAATTTTTGAAAGAAAACAGTCATTTCTAACCATCTAAACTTCTTGAATAGCTAGGCTCTATGAATTTCCCTCAAAAATATACCCAAGGTTCGCGAAAACGCCATCATTCTATCTCATATAATAACCGAGATACATACAAAACGTTGAAAATGAGACACCCTGTACATACAGACATGTTTCATAACATTTTATTTTAACACTACAAAATAAAAAATACGAATAATGTTATTCCTAAGCATTGGCAGTATGTTTTTCGGTGATATTTTGTTTTGGACGTAATTCATCTCCTTAATCTGGGCAGGGCACAGTAAAATCACCGCTTCTTCGGTAACGCCGCGTTAAATAAATAGGCCCGTATACTCGAAACAATCGCCGCGACTGCATGCAGTGGAGAAGGCTCCTGAAATCAATTAGTAACATAATGGAGAGCGGTCTTTTGTGATTTCATTTGCCGCAATTTATAGGCACTAAATAGTATTGTATTTTTTGTGTCATCCCCATTGTTAACTAAGAGATGCTTAGATTCCTAAATAATGGCACTTACCGTAATTACTAATAAAAAATCTAAGAGTGAATATAATACTGAATTCGAGTGCACAAAGTTGGTTTAAAATTAGTAGACCTATTCGTAAACGCAAACATACATTTTTCCATATAAGTTGCAGTACATGCTGTTGCAATTATTATACTGCATTTTAAGATAGGTAGCGTCATACTACAATAATAAAGTTAATTTATATATGTAGAAGAATGTTGTCAGGATTGGGCCACTGTCTAGGTTGGGCCACGGCTATGGCTTTCTCGTATATGACACGTGCTGCCTGTGTGTTTATAGCGTGGAATTATTATTCTCGATGACAGAAAACTTTTCAGAGCATTGCTTGTCACTTAGATTGTCTGTAAAAAGTTTTGTGCCTTCGTCTTGTTTTCGGTAGTCCGAAAAGTTTTGCAATAACCGTAAAAAACGACTCAAAACTTGGACAAAAACGATGTCACCGCCAAAGGAAGTATATATTTCCATTATGGGGTTAACCATTAACAAGTTCCCAAAGGAAAAAAATATTCCCTAACCGTTTGCCTGTAGTATTTAGAGATTGAAAAAAACGCTTGTCGTCTAGGTGGGCCACTCGTGTAGTCTGGTTGGGCACATCATTTTTTTCCGTTCTCATGAAGATTTCTCATCAAAATTATGTATAATGTAAATGATAAATGAAAAACAATAAAAAGCAACATATCTGTTGATTAAAAATTATTTTAGTACATATTTCGTCGATATTTACCCATTCTAGACTGCAATGGCCCAACCTAGACTACTTTTTTTTTCGTTTTGTCAATAACTTTTTTTTATAACGCGCAACAATTCGTCCTATTTACAAGTTTCTTATGACTGTCCAAACTTTCAAATAATACGTCAACATTGAGAATATTCGAATATAAACAAAAGATACATGGCAAAGTTAAAAAATGGCCCAACCCTGACCACATTCCCCTATGTAAAATGCTGTATATAATGCAGCAATTGCTACTTTATAACTATCCATGAGGACGTGAAATTATATGATCAGAGAAAAACAAATAAAGTTGGTGGTAAATTGGAAGGATGTTTTTTTTGCTGCCTTGTAATACACCAAACTAACATTTCTGCTATAACGGGAAAATATTATTGGTAACTCTTCAACATAATCATCAACAACTGCTATCAAGTCGTCATCTTAAGATAATCTCCGTTCGATTGTTTTTTGAAATCAAGGAAATGTGATTCCCAGCTAACTGCCAGATCCGGTCTATATGGTGGATGTATCAAGTTCTGGAGACCACATTCTCGGACTTTGGAAGATCTTTTGTATCCAGCAATTGTACAACAGCAGTTTTTTCGGTACACTTTTGAGGTTTTCGAATTGCAATGTTGAGATTTTAATGGTCACTTTATAAACATCCCCAGTAATTGTAGTTTCGATAAAGGAGTCCAGTGAGTCTTATTGAAGACCCTTTGTAATTTTCTGGCTGACACTTTGCTCATCGCTATATCTTGTAGAATGTAGAATTTTCGAAACTGTTGTTTCTGATACCTAAACTTCCCGTTCAATAGCTGAAACTTTAAACCTTCGATCTTTCAACATCAGCTCTTCAATGTTCGTTATTGTTTCCTATGTTCTTGCCTCAAGAGGTATACCAGATTTTCAGTCACCTTCAACGGAAAAATAAGGATTCCAGTGAATATTATTGAAGGCCCTCGTACTCTTCTGGCTGACACTTTGCTCATCACTATATCTTCATGTAGAATTTTCGAAACTGTTGTTTCCGATACCTAAACATCCCGTTCAATAGCTGGAACTTTAAATCTTCTGACTTTCAATATCAGCTCTTCAGTTTTCTCAGTTTTCTTTATTGTTTCCTATGTTCTTGCCTCAAGAAGTATACCAGATTTTCAGCCACCTTCAATGGAATGCGATATATTAACTGAAAATATATTTACAAAATGGCGTCGTAGTCCCAGATAACATGAAACAAAATTTTTCTGGAGGAGGAAATCGGCGTACACTGTAGCAGTTTCGTACACCACATAGAAACAAAAACATTTTTTTCTTAAAAAATCGATCTTAAATTGTTTATTGCAAATATAATTATTTATCAATCGCAAAAATCGTGTGTACTTCGATAGAAAATCTATATAAGAAGCTACAATTAAAATTTTAAGTCTGTCGGATAAAAACTGAGCTAGTTAGGTACGTTGTACGCCAATTTGAAAAACGCAGTTTCGAGAAAAACGCGTTTGAAAACGTATTTAATCATATAGATATTGTAGCGTCCTATTAGCTTCTCTAATATTGAATAACGCCATCTGTATATATTTCGAGAAAGTATAACTCATTCGTACCGACGAAAACTATCAATAAAACTGTAATAATACAGCAGAGTGGCTTTTTTGAACGTTTTGGACCGCTGAGAAGTGTTCGAAAAATAAGCTGTAAATTTTTTTTAATAGCTTGTCCCTCTAAAATTCTTTTTGAATATCATTATTTGATAGTTTATAGCATCAGAAAAAAAATTGCTGGATAGTACGTATAACCCCCTTAAAGAGTAATAATTTTATTACGATGTATTCACTAAAACATACTAAAACAAATCAGCACAATACATGACTAAAACAAAAGGAAAGTACCGTAACCACTAGTGCGTAAAAATTGTTTTAACGCACTAGTGTGAAAAAAACTTCGACTGTGAAGCGTATGTCAAAATAGTACTTTAAGAACGGTTGTAGGAAATAATTGTTGATGAAACAAGTGTGTAAAGTGACAATCACATGAGTAAAAAAGGGAATTTTACACAGGAACTGCACACAATATTTTTCTGCAACCTTTCTGCAAACTTTTATGAGAAATAAAAACCATGACCTGTACGCAGTAGTGCGTAAAATATATTTATAAGTTGTATTATCATTTTCTTTAGGTACGCACTAGTGCGAAAAAAAAATTACGTACTGTGCAGTGTGGGTAAAGGTAGTACTTAAAGAACGGTTGTATTAATAGTGATTATATTTGCAGATATCCCGACGCAGGTGCCGCCACTGACGCCGGGTACGAACAAAACTATGGCCGAGGCTCTCAAAGCGTCTTTCGCATCGTGGGAAAAGGAACAGCTCAGATTAAACATTACCAAAGGTGAGTCCGTAATTCTATATCTTTATCCGACTAATGTCACCGATATTTCTTATTACCTCATACTGTCGACGACGGTGAGTGCTGCTTACCGATTATTAACTACATGTAGATCGCCTGCGGGCCGATATTAATCCACAATTATTGTCGGCCAATTAAAAGTTGATTTACAATTTATTTGGCGGTTGCTTAACGAACCTCTAAAATTACTGCGTAACATCTTATTTTACTGTGGTCATTAAAAATTGCCGCTTTGGATTATTCGAAACGACATTTAGAAATGCCGTTCGTTATATTCCGTCACAATAAGTGTCCGAAATTGAAAAGAATATGGATAATAATTATACAAGGTTAATATTATAAAGTAAATTATAAATATTTCATAAGTCAGTTAAGTTAAAATGAGAAGTTATGACTTTTTTTTTTAATTTTTTTTTATTCGAATAGAATTACAATTCAGTATTGTCTCCTTTAAAACACCTTCATTGGGAAGCCACACAGCGCTGAAGACAGTTCTTCCATTCCTCATAGCAGTGCTGCAACTCATATGCTGTCTTCAGATGGTCGGTTACGGCCGTTTGAATGTTTTCTATGGTCCCAAAACGACGTCCCTTGAGGTTGAGATTTTTCAATATCGGGAAGAGAAAAAGTCACAAGGACTCAAGTCAGGCGAATAAGGGGGGCTGAGGAGCCACAATAATGTTTTTACTGGCTAAAAACTTGTTTACTGAAATGGTTGTGTGGCAATGCGCATTGTCGTGATGCATCACAAACAACATTCAGTTGTTCTTGATGTTTGGTCTCGCACGCATGTTTTTCAAGAACCTCTGTAAAAGTGTTGATTTACTGTTTGGCCTGGAGGCACAAACTCTTTGTGGACAATTCCCTGGCTATCCAAAAGCAAATCAGCATGCATTTGATCTTCAACTTGCTCATTCCTGCTTTTTTTGGTCTTAGAGAGCTTGAAATGTGCCATTCTATGCTTTGGCGCTTAGTTTCCGGGTCGTACTCCAAGACCCAAGTAATGACACGTTCCATAAAATGGGGATCATTTTCAATCCATTCCAAAAAAGTCAAGACACCTGTCTCTCCTGATGTCCTTTTGTTCCTGCGAAAGGTTTTTTTTGTCTCATCCCCAATTCGTTAGTCAACATCTGATGAACAGTGGTATGATTCAAATTTAACTCTTCCCCGATCATTCTTGTCGTCAATCGAGGATCTGACATTTTCATCGGTTCTTGAAGATGAAGGCCTTCCGCTGCGTGGTTCATCTTCAATCGACTCCCTTCCTTCTGAGAATGCCTTAAACCACCGAAAAACCTGAGCTCTTGAAAAACCACTGTCTCCGTAGGCGTGTCCAAGTTTTTGTGGTAGTATATGTTGTGCTGTGTACAAGTTTGAAGCAAAACCTGATACAACACCGTTGCTCAAAATTAATGTCACTCATTTTTAAAACGCACTAAAAAAAACGGTTTACGAAAACAGTCACAAAGAACAAACAAATGACTCTAACAAGTTCAAACTTGTACTGAAGGTGCATTACATGTTAACCTACCGCCCTTCCACACTCTCGTCTTCGCAGTGTTGCTAGATCGGGCGCTACGTTGCCAGTCTCATTACTTAATTTACACATTTCGTAATTGTCGAAATTGGAATGAATAGGGATAATAATAATTATACAAGGTTGATATTGTAAAGTTAGGGGTATACTTTTTAAGTTCTTAATACAGTTTTAGGAAATTGAAATTATTGCAAATATGAATTTGCAATAATTTCAATTTCCACACAAGTGTCAACACAAAACGATTGCATTTTAGATAATGTCCTCATAATAAAACTCATCTTAAATTAAATTGTAAATTCAAAAAAATTTAAACTTAAAAAAAATGGATCAGCAAATAGGAATGAGTTTAGTAGTTTTTGGTTTGTTGGAATAGACCAAAATTTCTCCTTGTTGAACACAAATTTGATTTTGAAAATTACAGAATTTTAGGATGATGATATAGGAACAAACGGTTACTTTTAGAAATGGTAGAAATCAAAACCAATGAAAATAGTGTTAATAAACACAGTGATGTAGACAACTTAAATTTAGTATATTACAACATTCTAGAAAAGAACAATAATTTCAAAACGTAATAGTGTCATTGTCCCGAACCCACTAAGAATTCCTCGAATCCCCTTTCGTTAGGAGGTTAGATTTCCTCAAAACCTTTTTTTACTATTATGATAATTTGGCGTGTGTAAGACAAATTCAGATAACACCATGATGATCAGTGATTTAAAATACGCTGGAGATGATATGGCTGGTAAAAGTAGCAAAATGTCATAAATTGAGCCATATTTGGGTCAATTTCCTCCAAAATTCGTATTTCGGAGGATCTAGGCCAAATTCTGACAACGCCATGATGTTCAGCCGGTCAAAACACGTTGGAAATTATTCCGGCGAAGGTCGAGTTAAAGTTGTTCTAAGTTCAGCAGTCAGGGCACATTTCAAGAACTTACCGTGCCAGTCAAGGGGTTAATATGATCCGTGTTCCTTTCTTTTAACGTTAAATATATCCTTTATTTAAAAAACAATACGATTTTAGGAATTCCGGAAAACAATGGAACTTCGACGCGAAAGTTTCGAACGATTTAAATGTAAACAACGTTGTCGGCGTCTCTTTGATTGTAACGCGCTCATGTGTGCTCAGCCAACAATCGAATGGTCATGCTAACATTTTTCTTGTTTGATGTCTCAATACCGAACGATAAACAAACAACGGGCTCGAGCCCATATTAATAACGGATCGCATTAAATATGGTCACCGTGTCACACCTACAATCCAATATTTACCATACTTTTGCAAGTCTGATAAGATTAGAGGAACAAAATAAATTACCGCACAGACGGCTGTATTTAGACAAATGTTGAAAGATTTCACCGTAAGATTTGTACGAATGATACACTTCTTCCATGCTGCACAAGGGTGTTCCGATATCATAAAGTTGTTGCACTATTTTTTTTTTGCGTATTCTGACATCTGCATCTTGAATTTGTTATACCCTCTATTGTTATCTACACTACTATAGCAACCATTTTTTTCCAATAACGCCCTATATTTTTCTAGATTTTTTTTTTGGAGTCAGACCATTATTCTGTTTCTGTATACGGTTTTCATAAGGCTAAATAAGGAACATTTCGAGAATTTTCACAACCCAGTGAATACCCTTTCAAATTTTTCACACAAACCACAGGAATTTTGAAACAATGAATTTGAAAGCAAAGTCTGTTGATATCAATATTTTTAAATTTATAAATTTTTGCAGGGAAAGATTCGATGCATATCACATAAAAAACGATGGAAAGCATTAAAAAAACATTTAGCTGCTTTCCCATCCACTTTTTCTGTAAGTTCCAAACTGTAAATATTTTTCTTTTAAATTATCTTAATGTACACGAGCAATGGCGAGCAAACAGTCTACGACGCAAAATTCAGAAATTTCAAATATGGAGGAGTTACCTAATGGAAATTTTCAACATCCTTTTTACACCTCACATAAACAATTACGAGCAAACGGAAACAATATACGAGCAACCACAGGCGGCAAAATGCGAGCAAACGATCTACATCGAAAAAATAGCAAATTTTAAAAATTGTGAGAGGAGCTAACTTCACGAATATAAAGGCTGTCCCATAGCAAATACGAGGTGGCTATTAAACAACTGAACTGCTGTGATAACACTTTTTATTCCTTACCAATTACAATGTTGGAAGTCCGCTTCTGTCAGCTGGTTCAGAACCTCCGTCGCTTTTAACCGCTTCCACATTTTCGAATCTTGTCCCATTCAGTGTCCCGTGTCTAACAAGCCTGGATCAGTGTCAATGTTGTTTAGAATGTCAGCACAAATGCTCATTCTTGATTCCTTTTGCTCAGCGCAAATGCTCATTCTTGATTCCTTTTGCTCGGAAGTGAGGAGTTTTGACACCATTTTTGCGCAAACTTTGCGCATGGTGAACGATTCATGCAAAATCTGGCGAACATCGATTCATGTTATTTCAGCAAGCCCTCGGATGCTTAGAAGATAATCCTCGCGGATTAATTTACCACTTTTTTTAATATTTTCGTCCGTTTTTGACGTTGAGGGCCGTCCGGGGCGCGGATCGTCTTCGGTCGTTTCACGTCCCTCTTTAGACCATTTAAACCATTTAAAAACTTGTGTGCGGGATAAACATCCATTCCCGTACACTTCTTTTAACATTGCATAAGCTTCTGTAAAAGTTTTCCCCGGTTTAACAAAACCCGAGCTCCATTAACACTTAACATATTTTCGACGCGTCACTGGTGAGTAGACTAATTCAGACGACTGCTACAGTGAAACTGAGGGGCCAACTGGCTTGTCCAACAAGCTCAGGGTGGACAAAGTATCATCAGACACAGTTCTGTTGAAACTTGTCGCGATACGCTCGCAGCGCGCTGGTAGCAGTATCAGTTCGGTTATTTAATAGCCACATCTCGTATATCTAAAACGGTCATTCGGAGCGATATTTAAACAGTATACGTTTTCAGTCATTAAATGGTGGAAAGATCAATATTTTCAATAAAAACATAAATATATTAAGACGCAAAAAAACTTACACCATTTTGTATGTATTCAGAATACTACAGGGAGTGTAATAACCTTCTACAATCATCAAATGTAAAAAAAAAATGTTTTTCAAATAAGTTATTTACAGAAATCGAAAATAAAATTATAACTTTTATTTGTATCTTGGTTACCAATAACTTTTGGACTAAGGTAAGTTTGGTTAAATCGTAATATTTTTACACAAAGAATAATAGTTTCAGTGTGGCCCTTTAATAATGGGACACTCTGTATAAGCTCATATTATATTGCTTCATGGCCAATTCGATCTATACACGCGCCCAGAACTATATTCAATACTAAATATTTCCTATATGGTGCAGACTTTTTAGCGTACACTGTATGAGTCGACGTTTAATTTCGGAGGTGGCATTTTCATATTTACGGTCAGTGCCCAGGGAGATTTCGAAACCCGATGCATACACATACGCGAAATAGTTAATAAAATGACGCAATATAGCCGTTTGAATATCGTTGCTCCCTTCGCAACATAAAGGAGAGTGTTGCGAGCCATTGTTAGACCACGTGTAATCAGCAGATTTTTACTTTGATATAAAACGCTCGGTCGACTGGCCACCAATTGTAACGAGAGACTATGGACGCCTACGATGATATTACCTACCAGTTTTTCAAACGGTTGTGCTTGGGTGAACCCAACTCCCAACGCATTTAACAAATAAAATGGACACGCCGCTCCGCTATCCGCGAAGAGAAGGGGGAAAGGATTTGCGTCGTATTTTGAAACAATATTAAAATGTCTAACTTAATTTAAAACGTACCTCATTAACAAAACTGTATCTGGTAATAAACGAGTAGCTACACGAAAAGTGAGGTAACGTGGAATTTTTTTTTAATATTCATTCGCATCGTACTTACATATTTCGAAATATGTACATACGAGGTGTGTAAATTAAGTAATGAGACTGTTTTTTAATTTTTTTTTCGAATAGAATTACAATTCAGTATTGTCTCCTTCAAAATAATTTCCTTGGGAAGCCACACAGCGCTGGAGACGGTTCTTCCATTTCTCATAGCAGTGCTGGAACTCATATACTGGAATAACCTTCAGCTGGTCGGTTACAGCCGTTTGAATGTTTTCTATGGTCCCAAAATGACATCCCATGAGGTGATTTTTCAATCTTGGGAAGAGAAAAAGTCACAAGGACTCAAGTTAGGCGAATAAGAAGAATGAGGAGCCACAGGAATGTTTTACTGGCTAAAACGTTTATCGAAATGGCTGTGAGATAAGGCGCATTGTCGTGATGCAACATCCAGTTGTTCTTGATGTTTGGTCTCACACCCATACCTCTTTTTCGAAGTTTTTCAAGAACCTCTCTGTAAAAGTGTTGATTTACTGTTTGGTCTCGAGACACAAACTTTTTGTGGACAATTCCCTGGCTATCAAAAAAGCAAATCAGCATGCATTTGACCTTCGACTTGCTCATTCTTGCTTTTTTGGGTCTAAAAGAGCTTGAAGTGCGCCATTCCATGCTTTGGCGCTTGGTTTCCGGGTATAATTTTTTTGTTCCTGCGAAAGGTTTTTTGGAACCATTTTTGCGCAGATTTTTCGCATCCCCAATTCGTTAGTCAGATAGCGTATTATATTGACAATTCCATCGGTTGTTGAAGATGGAGGCCTTCCACTGCATGGTTCATCTTCAATCGACTGTCTTCCTTCTGAGAATGCATTTCTGAGAAAACACTGACTCTGTAGACGTGTTGAAATTTTGTGTCTACTTTTTTGATGGAACTGATTCGGTAAGTTCTAATCTGAACCATTCTTCAATGTATGACGTTAAATATCAGTATTATACAGGGTCCGGCAAAACTACAGAATAATGCTTATTCTAATGCTCTTCCATGTGTTTTATAGGAAACAAATGGGGGTCAAATGAGTTGAGTGGCCCAAGGCCGTTTTTTTACTGGAGTTATAATGTAATGTAATAAATTAATTTGCCATAATAAAGGGCAAATAATGTAAACAACTTCAAGAGGTTGAATTGTTGGTATACTGAGGACAATAAGAGGTATGATGAGAATTGTATACCCTGTATTTTTAAATACATTTTGTTTAGCATTTCTCCATTTTCTTACTTCACACCATGTGAGTTAAAATGTTTTAGATATTTTCAATTTTCTTTATTTTTTTTAATGATTATTCTTAAGATTTACTGTTAAAAGAGATGACTAGATATGAATTATACAAATTTAAACAGTTATCTTTAAAATTTTAATTAACATGGCTAATAAATACAAAAAAAAAAAATTATAAAAATAGTTAATCCCAAATGTAAATAGCAGCAACCATAAAAACAGCAGCCATAAAAAGGAATTTATGAAACGAACTAGACCTTAACGTATTAAAATTTAATTATTTTTTAACCGCTAAATGAAAATTGTAATTCAGTAGGTACATGGAGGGCCCTAAATGTGATTATTTTTCTTTAGTTTGAAATGACACGAACGTCTGCAATCACAATCTCTGCAGTTTTCCCAGGGAAATAGGCCGTGATGAGGCATCTTAATCCTCTCATATCCCGGATATAGTAGAGAAAACGCGTTTAGCAAAAAGGCGGGAGAAGAGCACACAAAATACGTTACCACTTCTAACATAATCAAAAAACTATTTCCTTTCCACTTAGGCTTCTACAAATCGAAAATTAAATCTCATCGACCGAAAAAGATTTAAAGCAACTAAAAGCAAATTAGAATCTCTAGCAATTCTTACACATTGTCAGCTTTCAACTCTGCACGGATTTTCTTATAATTCGAGGAGTTTTCAGCGAAGACTATGATTAATGCTAAAAAATAATTGTTCATCTTCAGTAATATTACTTTATCACGTACTATATAATAATAGTAACGATAATCTTTATTGTATTTATTTATTGGACAGTTTCAAATTCCGAATGGAAGCAGATTCGAAAATACCATTTTTCATCCTTTAATCATGACTTAAAGCAATTAGAATTGTAATTAAAATTCAAGTCAATTTAAGTCTTATCCTTGTGAATGTAGTCTTCCCATAAAGCTTTATCCTTATCCCAACAACAAAAGACATGTTAAAATCCCTTCTTTGAAAGCTTGAAGCTTTGGCTCTAAAGGGTTAACAACATCTAATTCTGATTGGAATCGCTGTCCATCAAGGCTATTTTTGTTTGAGGCAGCAGATAAAAATCGGACGGAGATATATCAGGACTGTATGGAGGGTGTGGCACACATTTAATTTTAGAACTCCATCACAAACTTAACTATGTGAGGTCTGGCATTATAGCGTGCTATCTTTGGTGAAGGTCCTTCCTTTTCCACCAAAGCACACAGTGGGTCTACACTGTGAGTTTTGCTGCATCGGGATCGTAAGAGAAGTTTCATCTGCAGTATTAATAGTTTTCCACCATTCATCCCCTTCTTGAACAGATTGTGTGTAGTACTCACCAACCGTTACCTTCTTTGTTTTCTGATCTAGTGACAGCAAACGCGGAATCCAGCGAGCACAAACGCTTGATATATTTAAATATACAGATATATGTATATATCTGCAAAACTCCAACATCCTTATGTTAGAGAGTTTCAAGATAGTCAAACGTGGATTTGCCTGAATTATTACTGCTCCAGCGTTTTCAATTTTCTCAGTTAACGCAATTTGAGTCACGAGACCACCTTACAATACGCAGCTCGCAGCTCTTTCAAACGTCAGTAAGTTCTTGGTGTCATCTGGATCATGAAAAGCTTATCTGTAATAGAATCATAACAAAAGATTCCGTTGTTGATTTTTGAAAACGAACACAAAATTTAATTGCTTATACACTGCCCTGCAACTGAAATCGCACCACCAGTAAATTTAGAAAAAACACTGGAAATTATTTCTAGGAAACGACTAAAAAGTGTAAAAAATCTGTCGGTCACCGTCTGAAGCGTCTCGGATCAGCACATAACCTCCCCCCTCCGTCATAAGATCGTTTCTAAAAAGGATATTGTACGCATTGATACACCATTCTATTTCTCGGAGGTTTGTTTGAGACGCCCGGTACAGTATATTCAATCTTGTTACACCTATTAATCGCTTCCTAGAAATAGATCTGAAAAAATTTACAGTGATATTACCATTTTTGGTGCGATTTCATTTGAAGACAGTATATTTGCTCTTTTAATACATCCACTTCGATTTTTAGACGAGCAGTGAGAATTGGTCATTAATTTTAATCAGCGACAAACAAAAATAAAAAAGTTGTGACGTTTGTCGTTTTGCAGAATGAAAGAAGCCTACCTGAATAATGATTTGTGAGCTTTAGAGTTTTATAGATATGTAATTACAGCGACTTCTAAAAAAATTCAATCCTAGTCTTTGTTGAAAACCCCTCGTACAAGGATATTCGGTGTATCGGCGTCGGAAATTTTTAAACAATGGTGTCTAAACAAGTGACAATGCCATTCGGAGAACATGACTTAACTTTGTATGCTGCCTGTAAGGACATGCATCGACAACCATGACGTCACTCATATACATACAATTATTCCGAACAATGTAAAATTATGGAAAACATCATTCTTAGCATTACATCAGTGCGTTGCTTGTGTTTCGTGTTGATCTTATTTGGCGAGTAAGTGTATGCAATGCAACTTATTCGGGCAATACTTGGCCATTCCACAAGAATGATAGTGTTTACCTAAGTAGGAAGGAATAATAGAGAGGGCTAGATATAATAAAATCTTAGTTTTTAGCTAAAATTTTACAGTCGCTTGTTCAAGTAAAAAAATATTTGAAAAGCGAAAGTTGCAACTGATAAACGTTTGAATATAAATAATATAAATTAAAATAAATAGGAAGCAATATACAGGGTGTTCCTAAAAGGTATGTCATAAATTTAACAGCGTGTTCCTGAGTCAAAATCATGTCGATTTAACACAATTTACCTATATATACAATTAAGCATCCTGCGGAGCTACAGCCGTTCAAAGTTTCCTTTTTTTAATTTATTTTTATAAGAAGATACACTTTTCAAATTTAGCATGAACGCTCACTCTTAGGATGCAAATAATTGGCAAGATTCTTATCTGTCTCACTTAAAGCTGAAGGGTAGTTAATCACAAACTTGGTTTGTATTTGGCCCATAATTCTTAGACAAGACAAAATATCTTAAATCTAGTTACACCATATTGAAAATAATGGTTTTTCGATAAAAGGTGGCTACAGAAAACGAAAGTTTATCTCTGATTAATTCATGGACGGTAGATGTCAATGTGACAGAAAACGTAATAAATTATCAGTGGTTTCTTAAAAAAAAAACATAATTTGCTTTAAAGGAAAGAGTAGCCTCCCAGACTATTTTTTAAAGCAAACTATGTTTAAAAAAAAACCGCTGCTAATTTTTTACTTTTTCTGTCACATTGACGTCTACCATCCATTAATTAATCAGAGATAATCTTTTGTTTTTCGTAACCACCTTTTATCAAAAAACTAAATGGCGATAAAATAATAAAGCCAATATATTTAATTGCAATTTTCACGAAAACAGTTAACTTTTCGAACTTTGAACAAGAATAAGATTCCTTTTTATTTTTTATTTATTTTCAATATGGTGAAATTAAATAACTAGATTTAAGATATTTTATCTGGTCTAAGAATTATGGCCCAAAAACGAATCAAGTTTCAGGTTATCTACCTTTCAGTTTTCAGTGAGATAGATAATAATCTAGTTGATTATTTGAATCCTAAGAATGAGCATTCATAGCAAATTTGAAACGTTTACACACGACGAAAATATTTTAAAAAGATAAATTAAAAATGGAAACTTTGAAGGACTGTAGCTCCGCAGGGATGCTTAATCGGATATAGTATGTGTTAAATCGACATGATTTTGATTCAAGAACGCGCTGTTAAATTTATGACATACCTTTTAGGAACACCCTGTATTGGCCCAGATAAAGATTTAAGCTAATTAAAGATTAGAATATGTTGTCCACACTTTGGGGTTTCCCTTAAGTATCATATTGAAACGAACATTGGGAACAGCTTTTTACCTAATAGGAGTATCTATTTTGTACAGGAAAGTGATGTTCCAAATTCAATGCTCATTCAATCTAGCTTATGTTATTATTATTTATAGTTAGAGATATGAGTAAATTATGAAAACTTTATACAATGTAAGGCAGATTATAAATGCCCTTTTGAAAAATGCGTAAGTTGTTTTGTTCCTGTGTTTTTAGAAAAACTGAAAATCGTGGTCATTTGCCGCTAATATCACGAAAATTGTTGGTTTGGCATGTGTCAATATCATATATTAATAACAGATACATACTTTACCAGGGGCGGCTCCAGGATACCACTGTCAGTAACGCTACGATATTAAACAAGTCTTATATTATACATGTGATGGTGATTGTGGTAGCTCAACTAATTAATCAGCAATTGAACCATAGTCACAGGACACAGAACTCGCATCGTGTTTGCCCTTCCATGACATTTGTCTCATCCAGTCCCCCAACCACTACGTTAGCTACGTTCCTTTAACATCCGTCGTTTCGTCAATACTAAGCCACATAGGTTTATCGTGCAATTTCGAGGCTATATTTTTATGTCCTCACACAATGGTGCTATGTATAATCGTCTAAGAGTTGTTTCGGCAGGCAGACTAACTGCGGCGTACTTTCCACTCACAGCGTTCTGGACAAATTGTCTGAATTCGGGGTGATCTCTTGGGGCTAATCCAAGTTAAATTGTCTCTATCTGGCACACTCACACCACCCACTTACACGAGCTTTATGTTTATCTGTAGCAACATGCTGCACACGGAACAACGAGGTTCACTGCCATTAAGACTTCCAGAAAATTGTTTATCCGACGCTCCACCATAACACGCGACGGGCGCTGTTCCGACATTTTTACAACCTTATTCGACGTTTCGTGAACACGGACGACCAGTGCAGTTTAACTAATATTAACAAGAAGTGTAAAATATATTCGCGTTCGCAACTCGACCTCTAGCACGTGCCGTAATTTGGTAAGAGTGGGACGCACAACACGGCAGACGGTTTGTATTCCGGAATATAATGGCGTTATTTGATTGAACTACGATTGTACTATGTACATATACAGTAAGCGGCAGCCTAATGCGTACATAGGTGGATATTAAATACATATTAAATTATACATTGTTATGTCATAGTTAGGCGAATTTACTACTAGCGTCTCGCCAGCACCAGGTCACGGGCGATCCGACCAATCAAAGCGAAAAAGAAAAACGCGCATGCTTCTAGACAATTTTACTGCTGAGAAATAAAAATACGACTGTAAATCCTGTAATCAATTTTCATTAAATAATAAGACAATTTTTGTCTGTATTTCCTTAAAAACCAAATTTTAATATCAAAAAAGAATCAAGCTTAAGTTAATAAGGTGATTGCTTTAAACCTTTCATATCAAAGTTCTGTGAATTACTGACTTCAAGTTGGCCGCCTTCACCGCGTTACACAGGTATTTCTCGTTGGCCAGGATCACCCGTGACCTGGTACCGCCTAGACGCTAGTCGTTTATTGTCGTACTTGTCGTTTGGTTTAAATTTATATTTTATATTAGTATGCGAATAGTTGTTTGAAGGAGATGTACTGGCGTATGTGTTTTAGCTTACATACATACGTAAAATCATTGGCAAATGACAATATTGATTGATGTGACGCACTTTTCTAATCAGGCACTAGACCAGAATAAAATACTAAATGGTATTTCAAATTTTAACTCAAACAGCCCTACCGACAAACCGGATGCCTTTCATACGCCTGCGCTAGCGATTGGATTGCGATTGGTTTTCACCTCATGTTTACATCTACTGAAGAAAGAAGTTAAGTTATCAATTGCCCTTCATTCGGCTATGTACGCATTAGGGTGCCGCTTACTGCATACAGGAGTTTGCTATGCGCTTCATTAAAGTGGCATAAATAGTATTAATATAGTATTCCATTCGGTTAAGACCGAACCTGGAATCTATTATTAACATCCGGGCTCTACTCAAAATCATACTTTATCAAGGCACCTTTTTATAGCAAAGATTTTGGTAACCATCGATAACCAAAACCATCGATAATTTTTGTTTTTGAAATAATAGTTTCAACTTTAATAACTCTCCTTTTTTTTATGACCGCCATTTTTAATTTATATTTTATTGAATACAGCTCGAAAAGCCCTCAATAAATAATGAAAAAATTTTGAATTTTTTTATTTTTTTCTAAGAATTGATTTAAAAATTGTCGGGAGTATACCCGACAACACCAAATTATTTTTCACTCTACAAAAACGAAATTGATAATGACGAACTGGGTTAGGTGTTTTTAATTTCAGGTAATTTTATGTAAGTATGCTCTAACAACAAATTCATAAATACTGCTGATACATACAAATCTAGTAGGCTACATAAATAATTAACAACCGGTAACCACAGCAAGGTCTAAATGCGTCTGTTTTCGCTTGTAAATACAGCGATATTTTCACTACGTAGATGTAGAAGTAAATTAATTCACTACAAAATACGAGGTGTGTAAATTAAGTAGACTGATTTTTTTTATTTTTGTTTTATTCGAATAGAATTACAATAATTCAATATTGTCTCCTTCAAAATAACTTCCTTGGGAAGCCAAGTGTGTCAATCCATGCTTTGGCGCTTGGTTTCCGGGTCGTACTCAAACATCCAAGTGTCATCACCAGTAATGACACGTTCCATAAAATATATCATCCTTTGTTCCTGCCATCCTCGTCCTTTTGTTCCTGCGAAAGTTCTTTTGAAACCATTTTTGCGCAGAGTTTTCTCATTCTCAATTCGTTAGTCAAAATCTAATCAACAGTGTTATGATTCACTCGTCAGATTCTTGTCGTCAACCCACGATCTGAACGCACAAGATCCCGTATTCTATAGACATTTTCATCGGTTCTTGAAGAAGAAGGCCTTCCGCTGCGTGGTCTTCAATCGATTTTCTTCCTTCTGAGAATGCCTTAAAGCACCGAAAACCCTGGGCTCTTGAAACAACACTATCTTCGTAGGTTTTGCAAACGTATTCGTTGCTCTGTGTCCAAATCTGCAAAACCTGATAGCACGCCGTTGTTCAAAATTAATGTCACTCATTTTTAAAACGCACTAGAAAAAAAAAGGTTAATGAAAACAAACAAATGACTTTAACACATTCAAACTTGTACTGAAGGTGCATTACATGTTAACCTACCGCCCTTCCAAGTCCCGTCTCCGCAGTGTTGCTAGATCGGGCACTACGTTAGCAGTCTCATTACTTAATTTACACACCTCGTAGTTTACCGCGGAGCACCCTTCATATTAATATTGTAACAAATCTCTGTTATTTTGTGGTCAACAAACTAAATCACTCCTTAATAGATTTACAACATACGACCGCGTACAATTAAAATTATAAATATGGGCGGTCAATTTTTGTTTTTAAAACGATTTCGAAATTAATGAATACTAATTACCGTTTTATCCAGAAATAAACAATTTTTCTCGGCAATCATTTACGCATCAGTAGCGGCTAATTGCCCAGTAGCTACCTGTACATCATCTGGAGAGGGAAAAATTCTAGTATCTAGTAGGCAGCAGGTAGGCCTTTCGTGTTCCGAGATCGTTACGAGATCATGTCTAGTCATTACGAAGGATAGTCGACATCCAATTATCTATCTACGATGTGTATACACAGCGCTATGAACACGGATTATAAGACAATCAAGTGGTAGGTATTAGGGGACTAACTATTTGCTGCGTGACAGGGTCGTACTCAGGTTCGTTTGCGTCAAAAGAACGGACCCAGTAAAAATCGCTGTGTTAATGTACTTAACGGCTATGTTAAAGACCTGCAATAGTGCAGAGTCACTAGTATCCGTTCTACAGAGTTTTTATTATTAAGTCGTATTCGGTTAAGCTTTACAACACTTTTACATCGAGTGTTGCAATAATGGCCTCAAGGCAAATGTTGTTACAATATAGCTCAAATGTAAACAGATTGACAATTTAGTGTAAGGTAAGAAAAGGATAGTTGGACCACATTTTAAGAAAAGTAACAAAAAGCCTTTTTTTCAACCCGGAAATATTTCATAGGTACTTGGTGTAAATATGGTGGAGACAAATAAACATATATACACTACAAACTAAAAAGAGTACATTGCTTAAAAAATAAAAGACACATCATGTTGGTAAAAGTAAATAAAAAACCCCTGCGATGATCCGACTGTTCTCATATGTGGGGGATACTCGGACAATCGATGGTAGATGGACCAGTCCTATTTATCTTTTCTCTGCATTGCTACAATGCCCCAGCTTTGACACACAGTCTCATAACTTGTACATCTTTACGTAACCACCGCTTACAAAGAGTGCGTTAGAGCCAAGCTTCTTTTTTTTTTTTTTGGTAATCTTCCCCACATATAACCTACTCATTCTCATAATCGCTTAGATATTCTTCTTCATCATCATCAGAATCATTTGGCTGTACTTCTTCAGATTCCGAAGAAGGTGATTATATATAGGTATATTTTTTTCTTAAGACTACTAATTTTAAAGCTATCTCCAACTTCAAATTTTCTGTAGCTTTTTTATGTGGTTTCCAAATTTCTGTTCGACGCGACGGTTGCATCCAGCGTAAAATCCGGACCAAGCCTACTATGCTTATCGGCATTTTAATTTAGTTTTTGGGATGTGAAAACTTTTTGCAGCTTAGTTTTTGCACCCATAGTACCTAATTTTAGGTCGTTGGGAGTCTGTTCTCGTTTTGAATGCACAGTTTTGGGGCACTTGCATTCCTTGGCATCATTTTCTTTTATTCTTCTTGTTCAGCCGCGGTTTAAGCTAGTATTCAGTTTGGAGCAGGTGGAAGCAGGAAGAATTACTTAGTAAATATACGAGCCTCACTTGCCAAAAGCAGTTATTTTTGGAAAGGTATTCTAAATAGGTATGCGCGTGGAACGAGAACACATCATACCTGTTATCACAAAATATTAGATTTTAACATACCTATCTCGATATAGCGAGACTAACCGCATCAGGTTGGCAATTCCCGATGACATTGGACACATACATGTACAGCTCAGAATTGCAATAAAAGTTTAGCCCTCTACCACCCTTAAAAAAAACCTGCTCTTTGCACTTGCCAGGAATAACACTGTACCTTTTTACTCGACGCCAATGGAGAACGTATAATATGAGTTATGCATCTCCATTAAATGGTATTTAAATATACATACATTAGCATTCGGAGTATGTCATTATTATCGAGTGATTTCACAAAAGTTTATTTCAAACGGATGCTGTATCGTTACACATTGTTGATTTTCAATAGGAACGGAAACTTTCGCTGGCCTGCGCCTATTTGATTGTTTCCGGCCTGTCATTACTCCACCCTCTCCCCTCTTTCCACTCCTGTGTCACGTATACGTAGTGTAATTTATTCGCAATCTGCGGACATTTTTATAATCCCATATCATCAGTTAACTGTTGAAACAAGTTTAATGAAATCTTGTCAATATACAGTACAACCCTGATAATCCGAACATGGTTAGTCGAAATACCCGCTAATCCAAACAGTGTGTGCTCGAAGTCGTACCATTTTAAGGTTCTGCTAGGAATTTTAACAAGGATAACAACATGCACAGATTAAGTGCATTCAAGAATGCTTTACACTAATTAAAAAATATAGTATAAGATAAAATTAAACATTTAAATTTATGGGATAGGCAACTTTTCCATTGAATCTTTCAAATACAGGTTGAGTTTTTTTATTGCACATAGTGAGTGATTTTATTCGGAATGATTGATAGTTATCATACGAGGTGTGTAAATTAAGTAATGAGACTGATTTTTTAATTTTTTTTGTTCGAATAGAATTACAATTTAGTATTGCCTCCTTCAAAATAATCTCCTTGGGAAGCCACACAGCGCTGGAGACTGTTCTTCTATTCCTCATAGAGCGCTTGAGGAATAGCCTTCAGTCGGTTACAACTGAACGTTTGAATGTTTTCTATGGTCCCAAAATGACGTCCCTTGAGATGATTTTTCCAATCTCGGGAAGAGAAAAAAGTCACGAGGACTCAAGTCAGGCAAATAAGGAAGCTGAGGAGCCACAGGAATGTTTTTACTGGCTAAAAACTGGTTTACTGAAATGGCTGTGTGATAAGGCGCATTGTCGTGATAAACATCCAGTTGTTCTTGATGTTTAGCCTCACACGCATGACACTTTTTCGATGTTTTTCAAGAACCTCTCTGTAAAAGTGTTGTGTTTTTTTTTGGCCTGTTTGGCCTGGAGGCACAAACTCTTTGTGGATAATTCCCTGGCTATCAAAAAAGCAAATCAGCATTTTGATCTTCGACTTGCTCATTCTTGCTTTTTTGGGTGTTGGAGAGTTTGAAGTGTGCTATTCCATACTTTGGCGCTTGGTTTCCGGGTCGTACTCAAACACCCAAGTCTCATCACCAGTAATGACATAATCGATTCCAAAAAGTCCAGACACCTTTCTCTTCTGATGTCCTTTAGTTCCTGCGAAACGTTTTTTGGAACCATTTTTGCGCTGATTTTTTCTCATCCCCTATTAGTTAGTCAAAATCTGATGAACATTGGTGTTATTCAAATTTAACTCTTCCCCGATCATACTTGTCGTCAACCGACGATCTGAACGCACAAGATCCAGTATTCTATCCACATTTTCATCTGTTCTTGAAGATGAAGCTATTCCGCTGCGTGGTTAATCTTCAATAGATTCTCTTCCTTTTGAGAATGCCTTAAACCACCGAAACATCTGGGCTCTTGGAAAACCACTGTCTCCGTAGGCGTGTTGAAGTTTGCAAAAGTATCAGTTGCGCTGTGTCCAAGTCTGTAGCAAAACCTGATAACACACCGTTGCTCAAAATTAATGTCACTCATTTTTAAAACGCATTAGAAAAAAACGGTTTACGAAACCAGTCACAAAGAACAAACAAATGACTCTAACAAGTTCAAGCTTGTACTGAAGGTGCATTACATGTTAACCGACCGCCCTTTCAAGTCCCGTCTCCGCAGTGTTGCTAGACCTGGCACTACGTTGCCAGTCTCATTACTTAATTTACACACCTCCTATATAATAGTAATCAGATGATTGACACTTATGTAATCAAGCCTCTTCAAGTAAAACAAAAAAGAAATGAATACTTATAATGAATACAATAACTTCTTTTTTTATAATCCGAATAAATCGATAGTTCGAACAATCCTTTGCAATAATTAGGTCAGATTATCGAGGTTGCACTGTAATAAAAAAAATATTTTGGAATAAATATAAATTAAAATGGTATAAGAGGACTATAGTAAATTTACAGACAGAATTACATTTTTCTACAAGTAATGTATCTAAATTATTAATATTTTTAACACGTTGTTCCAGTGTCTAGAATCGAATTGTTTATGTAAGAAGCACTGATTCTTTTTATTTTAATTTAATACGAGGGTACAGGAGAAGAATTAAAACTTTCGGCGTAGAACCAAATTCACAATTAAACACTTTTAACCGCATAACACCGAAACACATTTTTGCACTCAACGCGGGTTTCGCCCACTATGTGAATATAATGCGAGGGGTTGTTGCAAATAATTGTGTTGCAATTAGCAGGTAACTTCTCCCTTTTAGTATCCATACATAATATGTAATCTACATATATTCAACACACAAGCAAAGCAAAGCAAATTAAGATGTCACGGAGCTTGTGAAAGCTTTTAAACGACGTAGAATCGGAATACTCTTTTTGTTTTATGTAAATAAAACCTTGCGTCTACCAGGCGTTCTTATTCTTACGTTACAGGTCAAACTAACTTTAGATACAGATCACCCATTGTTAGGTAATTCGTATAACTGTAAATGGCAGTCTAATTAGTTTCTCTCCGATCGTAAATGATCAATTTTATTGTTTCTTGTCGATTTGGTCGACGGTTCAGGTTCAGATGCTGATGACTGGGTTGTCGCACAACGAGGATATACGCTTGTAAAATCTGATACCAGAACGGGCACGAATTGTTTAAAAATACGAAAAAAAAAACAACAGTTATCTCACCTCTGTCTCTTTTGAAATAAACTCCAGTGGTGTGTAACACGTTTGCAAAAACAAGTAACACAAGTTGCAAAAAAATATGTTGGTACGCAAATCACATAAAAATTGCAGCTGACGGTAAACTTAACCAACAGCAAAATAAAATGTTCGTGTAATTCAATCCTAAAAATAAATGTTCTGAAAAATCGTTTCAATTTGTAACTGAGCTGGATATAAAGCTGCACCTCTATATATTAGTAGGTTGTCGGAAAAGTCATGACGTTTTTTTGCAATATATGGCATTGCATGTGTTTTTACATGAGAAATGTCATCATGATTGGCTCGAGTGCTATACCACTTGACAGCTGACAGTTCAACCTTCATTTCAGAAAAAAAGTAATCGATTTGGTCGTGTCGTTTGGTTTTCGGCATATTTTGCTATTTTATTTCCGCAAAGGGAAGAACGCAAAACAGGCCTGTGAAAATTTTTTTAAAGTTTAAAATCGAATTATCTTTAGAAAAATAATTGAGCCACAAGTACGAGGGTGTATCAAATATAAACGGAACTGATTTTTTTGTAAAGTGTACGTTTATTATAAAGTATTTACAATGTTACATTATTTTTCTATATAATCACCCGCTCTGGAAATGCATTTCTCCCAGCGGATTGGGAGTTTTTTAATCCCGTCTTCATAAAAACTCTTCGGGCGTTCACGTAGCCATTGGAGCACAAAGTCCTCCACCACTTGGTCGTTATCGAAACGCTTTCCTCCCAGCGCTTCTTTCAAGGGTCCAAAAAGGTGGAAGTCACAAAATGATAAGTCTGGACTATATGGAGGATGTTCCAATATTTCCCAGTCAAATTGGTCTATGTTTTGCCTCGTAATCTGTGCTGAATGAGGCCTGGCATTGTCATGGTGAAGAATAACGTTTTTGAGGGTTTGTGTCTTCCGTCGCCTCCGTAATGACAATTTTGCGGCATCCAAAACTCGCAATAATATTGCGCATTAATCGTGAGTCGATTGTGAAGGAAATCGACGTGGAAAGCACCTCGCCGATCAAAAAAAAAACCGTTGCCATGACCTTTCGCCCTCTTGCTGGAACGAGTCAAGAGAGCTGGTACACTTCCAACCGATGTCGCTTGTGATCGTCCGACAACAGACGCGGAACCCATCTCGCGGACACTTTGTGAAATCCCAAGTCCACTGTCATGATTTGTTGCGCACTTCCGTAACTAATGTTAACTTCCTCGGCGATTTCCGGCAAGGTTATTCGTCTATCGCCCTCTATGAGGTTCCGAACATTCGACAGACGAGATCGAGACGGCGATCATGGCTCTGGTTCTCGACTTTTTCTCGCCCTCCAGAAAACTCTTTGTGCGATGCAAAAACACGGGGTTTTGACAGAGTGTTGTCCCTGAACTGTGCCTGTAATCTCCTCAAAATATCTGTTGGATTCACTCCCTCCTTGGCCAAAAAACTTGATAATAATCCGTTGCTCCACGGAGACATGCATTCCTTTCTCGCTCATGTTCTATTTATTACTAACTGGACCTGAACCCCGGAATTGCTAAATACAACAACCAGTAATATAATAACCAAATTTTTTTCCCGCCAAAAATATGTACGGGGTGTTCGAAAAATAGCCTTTACGTTTTCTGGATTTTATTCATATTCTCACCAAATAAGGGAATTGTTTGCCCAACTTTATTCTCAAAATTTCATCTTCCTACCTGTGCCCAAAAAAAATATTAGAAATGAATATGTTCCCTCTGAGGGATACCTAAAGAGGGTCATAACTCCAAAGGGAATTATTTGCGGGGGTATGTTTATAAAGACTTTTAATATTATTTTTATATGTACTAGCACCTCCTGAAGTTTGTGACATACTTTCCGGGACACCCTGTAGTCATGATGTAGCTCCGTGCGATTTTTATCTGTTTCCTCTAAAAACCCCTTAAATTACTGTTTCCAATCAGCATTGTAGTAGTAGCAGCAACATTTTCATTAATTTCACATATCTTGTTTCAGATCCAAGACAATGGACGGAAAACCACGTGGCCCATTGGCTGCAATGGGCGGCAAAGGAATTTTCCTTGGATTGCATTCCTTTAAACCAATTTCGAATGAAAGGGAAAGACATCTGTGCCATGGGGAAGGATGCGTTTTCAGCGAGGGCGCCTGCGTTTGTAGGTGACATCTTGTGGGAACATCTGGAATTGCTTCAGAAAGGTGATTATACATAATGTGTGATTACCGTTTATTAATTTTATGTTCAGTCCACTTCTTAGGCTTAACTGTCCAAGTAAATTTTGACCACTGCAGAAATTAGGTCGGTTGTAGAAAATTGACGGTCCTAAGTAAACGAATTTCGATGCTTTGTTTTTCATCGATTGATGTTACTGTTTAGTATGTTTTGTAAATATTTTCAGATTACTACTTTACAGGTTTGTTCCCTTAGTGACGAAAAGGGATATATTGATGTCGCCAAATCCAAATTTATTGTCATATTCGATCACGCCCAAAATGTCTAACACTGCTGCTCAAGCTGCTTTAAGTCCTCACAAAAACGTTCACCTTGTTCATCAATTCTAGATTATCAGGCAAAAATCAAGATGTGAATCCAGAAAGTGGATTTTTAAAGAGTAAAAACAGCATTTTTTGATAATTGATCAAATATTTGGAAACTAAACTAAATGTGTCTGTGTTATTCTTACTTTTCTTATTCTTTGACTAGTTACTACTTTAAATGGTATTTATGCAGCCGTTTCAACTTCAGTAATCAATTTTAAATTCCTCATTCTCTAAAATTGTTCTAGGGCCAACTTAAATGCAGTTCCTTGTTGATGAAGTTTTTCATAAAGTCAAGCTTAATGCGAAGGGTGGTAAAATTATGTTTTTTGTTAGATCTACAGGATTATAGTTCATATTTATTATTCCAACAATAAATTAATTTCTAATTAAATATGCACAGGCATAAAATACAAGAATACTTTACCTATCCACCTTGCAGACCCAATAATAAAGAGATTACGAGGTGGGGCTATTAAATAACCGAACTGCTCTCATAACACCTTTTATTCAATTACAGTAGCAACTTTTTCGCCTTTAATGTACTCCCCTTGGCCATCTCTACACCGCTCCATACGATTTTTCCATTGTTAAAAGCAGTGCTGGAAGTCGCTTCTCTCAGCTGGTTCAGAACCTCCGTCGCTTTTGGTTTAACCGCTTCCACACTTTCGTATATTGTTCCCTTCAGTGTCACCGTATCTAACAAGCCTGAATCAGTGTCAATGTTGTTTAGAATGTCAGCACAAATGTTCATTCTTGATTCCTTTTGCTCGAGAGTAAGGAGTTTTGGCACCATTTTTGCGCAAACTTTGCGCATGTTGAACGATTCATGCAAAATCTGGCGAACACATTCTTTGTCGCTTCCTGTTATTTCAGCAAGCCCTCGGATGCTTAGACGACGATCTTCGCAGGTTAATTTACCAATTTTTTCAATGGTTTCGCCCATTTTTGACGTTGAGGGCCGACCGGGGCGTTGATCGTCTTCGGTCGATTCACGTCCCTCTTTCAACCGGTTAAACCATTCAAAAACTTGTGTGCGGGATAAACATTCATTCCCGTACACTTCTTTTTGCATAAGCTTGTATTAGCTTGCTAATAACATTGCATAAGCTTATGTAAAAGTTTTCCCCAGTTTAGCAAGAAACTTGAGATTAACCTGTTGCTCCATCTGTACATTTAACATGTTTTCGACACGTCACTGGTGTCGAAAACTAAGCGACCCACTGACTTGTCCAGCGAGCTCATGGTGGGGAAAGTATCACCAGACACAGTTCTGTTCAAATTTGTCGCGACACGCTCGCAGCGCGCTGGTAGCAGCATCAGTTGGGTTTTACTTTAGTACGTTATTATGTTCTTGTTATTTAAGTGTTAGTAAAGCCGTTATTTGATACACTCTCTACATTCAGAACATTATCGAATGGTTTATTTGTATTTGTAAACAAGTTGATAAAAACATTTTTTTTCATTTACAAACAACCGGACGTAAAAGATAAAGAAATGTAATAATCCTTTCTGGGGGAGAAAAAAGTTCTTGCATCTACTTTATTCCGGTAATAAGATTATCTATAAGTATTTCTTTTGATCAAAAATCATTTATGTGAGAAATCATTCCTTCAGGAATATATTAGGGCAATTTAAAGAAAAAATAAAGTGGGACCTGCTTTAGATATATGTAATTTGTGAAAATATGCTACTGGCCTACTTAAAAATATTGTCTCCCACAGACTCTTATTACTTAATAGTATAATTGACATTCATATACTTATTGTACAGCTTGTTAAATAGTTTATTTTAAACCACATAAAATACAGAGTCTAAAAAGAGACACACATTACATGAAGTTGCATGATTCTTACAACTCTGTACGTTTTATTTCTAAAATTGTGACAATTAAATTATAAGACTAATCAGAAACTTTCGAGTGTTGCTGCAAAAGTGTAATAACTTTCTTTTTACCTTGATCCAAGTTCTCTTCATCAACTTTTGGGAAAAGAAAAAAGTCACAGGGAGCTAGGTCCGGCGAATACGGAGGTGGGAGTCGAATGCAAGGATTTTTTATCTGAAATTGTTTCATAAACATTGTGGATCTGACCGTTGTCTTGGTGAACAATCCAGGCATTGTTCTTCCACAATCGGTTTTCCTCTTCATTTTCCCTAGTAGAGAAAGTTTTTACGCGACCCTATTATAAACCTTTATTAAAACGATAATAAATCTTTCCTACTACTTCCAGCTCATCCTAGTAATTAGAGTTGTTTCAGGATTTTTATCTGAAATTGTTTCATAAACATTGTGGATCTGACCGTTGTCTTGGTGAACAATCCAGGCATTGTTCTTCCACAGATCCGGGTGTTTCCTCTTCACTTGTTCCCTCAGTTTTTGAAGGAATTGGAGGTAGTAAGTCTGCATTTACGGCTTGACCCTCATGTAGCATTCGATTAGGATAACACCTTATATAATATAAAAACTAGATAAATAGATAAATGCATTTGCCTACTACTTCGCAGCATCACTCCTGAGTACATTCAGAGTTGTTTACAGTAATAAAAATAACATGCGACGGTATGTAAATAAAAAAGAGGAGTATATTAAACGGGATATACATATTATACTGTTTATTCAAATAAAGTTCTAATGTTCCAACAATCAGAACTAGACACTCATCTTAAAGAAATCCATATCATTCTCATACATTTTCTAGTATATCACCAGCCATACTAGTAACTAGTAATTAGCAAATTGATTAAGAATTTTGTCAATTACACTGGTGCACAAATAAAGTCTCATTAACCCTATAGCTCCATAAAATTAACTCTTAAACACAGTAACCCAATATGCCAGGGGTCGGTATGTATGCAATTAGAAACGACGTGACTCAGGGTTTTATAAGCCGACAACCTCAAACCCAATAACCCTATAGCCGGAAGATCTGTGGGCAATGGTTCTCAAATCCAATAAATCTAAGCCCCATTTCTTCAAAACTTCATAATCGTGAGCATCAAATCACATAGGTTTGGATGTTTAGTAGAAAATTGTCCCTCACCAGTGCTCATACCCAAGACTACCATCTCCCATAGCACAATATCAAATAGTCACGGTACATTACATTTCATTCTTCATATTCGGAAATGGAGGTTCGCTCGCATAGAATCTTCTTTGATCTAGTGAAGAAGTGGAACTACTTTTCCATATTTCTACTAGTTTCATCGGTCAGTTATCCAATTAGCATGCACTCAGAAATCTGATTGAAATATTGGAGGACTGTCAGACTCTCAAGGCCATGGGATTATT
Organism: Aromia moschata; assembly: GCA_029963805.1. Taxonomy (NCBI): domain Eukaryota; kingdom Metazoa; phylum Arthropoda; class Insecta; order Coleoptera; family Cerambycidae; genus Aromia; species Aromia moschata. The sequence continues at coordinate 107,085 of JAPWTK010000690.1, forward strand.
GGGTTTCGAGCTGTCTACTCACAAACCCAAGGTACGTCGTTTTTAGCTTCATAGATGCAGACCTCTGGGTTTCTGTTGACCCCGTAAATGGTATCTTATGGTTTATTCTTGATTTAATCTTATAAATGGCAAAATTGACAGTTGCAGATAATTTTTTGAGATTGGGGATGAACTATGACTTTATTGATTTAAACTAACTGCAGATTTGGATTCACCGACCCAAAAAAAACTGAAATTATGACGGTGTAGTTTACTGTAAACATCAATAAAACCCATCTTTGGAATCTACCCCCTTCCGTTGCAGATGTGGAGAAAGAGCGCGCACTGAACAACACCGTCGTCTCGAACAACATATACGAGCCCATGTGCGTACCAGAACTGGGTGCGTACATCGATTACACCCAGGCGCCCGGAGTGCTTCCTGGCGAAGACAGAAAACCTGTTCCGGTGTCGTCCTTAGCGAACCCAGCAGCGACTCCGGCTGCACCCCAACCGACGAACAACAATTTTTTTACACGAAGGTTAGTCGTATTAGTTATATTAGTCTTTGTTTGAGATATTTTAATACAGTCCCCATAAGTTTTTTTGCTCCCTCCAACGTTTTTTCAATCACGAAATACAATAATTCGTTAAGTATATAGAAAGCAACAAACTGTCATGGGTTTTCTGCAAAGACTAAGGTACTACTATAAAATAATTAGTTATTCATCTTCAATTACATTACTTCTATCGGGTTCTATACCAGGTGACACAGGGGACATGCAGCAACCTCGAACTTATTTGTTTATTAATATAAAATTTTGAAATTCACAGGAGTTATGTATCTACTGATAAGGCTTTCTTCAGCCTAACACACGTTACTTACAAGTTCCGGTTTAACCGAAAATTGGCCCAACTTTCTTATTTTAAATAGAACCGTGTATATTTTTTAGCTTATCTTATTCGTCTTGAAATTCTTTTTTCAACCGTGTATGACATAGTACCATTTGTTTCTTTACTGACAGATAAAACGCATTTTACAAAAAAAGCCTAGGTACCCACGACGTAATGTCTAGAATCTTCTGAAGCTTAGTGGGCCATGAAATCGAAAAAATAACTACTTTGCTCTTTTGATCATCAAACAATTTTTTAAACCAGTTCATTCCTGCTACCCATATATCTTTTTTTTTTAGTTTTGAGAAACAAGTCAAAATCATTTTCAATCGATTCCAAAAAGTCAAGACCCCTTTCTCTCCTGATCCTGTTTTTTGGAACCATTTTTGCGCAGATGTTTCTCATCCCCAATATTTGTTAGTCAAAATCTGATGAACAGTGGTGGGATTCAAATTTAACTCTTCCCCGATCATTCCTGTCGTCAATCGACGATCAGAACGCCAAAGATCCCGTATTCTATCGACATTTTCATCGGTTCTTGAAGATGAAGGCCTTCCGCTGCGTGGTTCATCGTTAATCGACTCTCTTTCTTCTGAGAATGCCTTAAACCACCGAAAAAACCTGGGCTCTTGAAAAAACACTGTCTCCGTAGGCGTGTTTAAGTTTTGCAAAAAGTATCCGTTGCGCTGGGTCCAAGTCTGAAGCAAAGCATACCGTTGCTACTGCACTATAAAAAATCGGTTACGAAAACAGTCACAAAGAATCTACAAGTTCAGAGAAGACTCTAACAAGTTCAAACTTGTACTGAATTACCTGTTATTATGTGCATCCAAGTATTCCAAGTCCCGTCTCCGCAGTGTTGCTAGATCAGGCGCTACGTTGCCAGTCTCATTACTTAATTTACATACCTCGTAGACCCAGTAATCTCAAAAGATTTTGGACATTGTATCGTAGGCCCCCTTTTTTTTTTTTAAAATGCAGGTTGACTATCAAAAAAATCAAATGCCACCATATCATCATAATACATGGTTGAAAAGAGCGAAAGGCGAAAAAAATATACATGGTTCTATTTAAAATAAGAAAGTCTGGTCGATTTCCGTTTGAACCGGAAGTTGTAAATATTGTCCGTTAAAAAAACGTGTTATCAATAGTACTCCATAAATTAACTAAATATAACCTATAAAATTCGGAATTTTATATTGATAAATAAATAAGTTAGAGGTTGTTACATGTCCCCTGTATTACCTCGTAAAGCAATACCAACGGTACTGCCATTGTTCAGACATTTTAAGAACTTCTCCAAAGAGTCTAGAACCGTTGGGCAGTCATTTAATGCCTTTTTTTTTAACAAGAGCGAACAGAAAAAAACCGAAAGAAGTCACATGAATGAAGCATATTTGTATCATACTATTTTTTTTTAATGATTGTAGCGATAGATTGAGTTTTTACTCTTGGTTAAAAACCCTCGTACTATCCCTAAAACTATTTTTTTGGCTCCAACATCTTATCAAAAACTCACATAATGCGGTAAGTTGTTTTTCGCCTATAGCTAGTTTCAGAACGCCTATAAGCTGCCGAATGGCTTCCCAACATCCGCTTTGTTTAAGTTAGATAGTAATATGGTAACATAGTGTGCGAATTTGAATTGTCCACTTTGTCTCTATCAACGTGTTTGAAACTCACCAAATAGATTCTATCACGCTGTTAGTATGTGCGTGTCTCTTCCATAAAAACAAAGGCAATAAAATATGTGGAGTAAATTTAACAGAATTGGTTATAATTCAAGTTAATGCAGCCATTGCCATTATTTACTATCATTGCCTAAGTAGCACTACAATTAACAAATTATTATTATTTCTATGTATTATCTAATTATTTTATGCATGTGTAAAGTATTATTTATATACAGGTTAGATGTAATGGAGGATATTTTGAGCAGACTTTAGTAAAATGCATTTGTTATTTACGCAAGATAATATTTTCTTGCGTAAATTTTTTTATTATACAGAGAGCGGCAAAATTACTGCACAATTTTGCTAAACCTGTCATAAAAACAAGACACTTTAATTATCACTAAAAGATTAACCCATTAATCCCAAATGTCCTGATTTTTTAAAAGTTTTCAGCCAGCTTATTTTCAATATTATCGGTGCTGAAAAAATTTCGATCAGTTCACTTCCGACGTAAAATTTCATGCTCTTCCAGAATATGACGTTTATGGCTAAATTTTCCAAAAAAGTGATTTTAAAATAGTTATAAACAAATTTTTTGGAGAAAATTACGATTTATTCGGCAACAAAAAAAATGTTAGACCTGAATTTCTTTATGAAACGTATCCCCGGGTTCTATACCTGAAAAAAAATTAATAGTATTCTTCAAACAATTCTGACATTTTTTGTTCTTGAGCAATTTTTACAAAAATTTAGTTTTCAAAAAAAAAAATTATTGATATTTGATATATGAATATTTTTTTCTCGAAAACTATAATTTTTTGTAAAAATGTCTCAAGAAAAAAACTGTCTAGGAATTTTTTGAAGAATATTCTCGTTATTTTGAGAATTTTTCGAACGATTTTTTTATTGATTACAAAAATCACGAAATCGAAATTTCCAAAAATGTCATTTAAAACATCTGAAAAATGTTGAGAGTATTGATTCTAAGACGTTTTTATTCCTTTTGTTTTTTTATGACAAAGTCCATGAGTTTTTTTTAGGTTATAATGAGTGAACAATTTATGAAGTTTATTCAAAAGTATTTTTGTTTCAGCCCCATCTTGTTTTACCAAATTTTTTTTTAAATATATCTAATAAAGCTAATTGTAGTATAAATTTAAGTATAGGTCTAGTAGTAATGCGTTTTTTTCTGGTATAGAACCCGGGAATGACCTGTTTCATAAAGAAATTCAGGTCTAACTTTTTTTTTATTGTCGATTAAATCGTAATTTTGTCCAAAAATTTGTTTATAATTCTTTTAAAATAAATTTTTGAAAAATTTCATATTCTGAAAAAAGCATGAAATTTTACTTCGGAATTGACCTGGCCATTTTTTAGACCGATAACATTGAAAATGAGCTGGCTGAAAACTTTAAAAACTCAGGACATTTGGGAGTTAAGAGGTTAACTGTAACTTTAAAAATAAAATAAGTAAGATCAGGCCAACTGTTTCTCAATCTACCAACTATTAACTTCTTCACAACAGGCAAGTCTATCTACAAATTCACTGAATACATTGTGAATGACTTCTTCCGTAGTTTGTCTAATTGCACACCATATTCTGTGCTTTAAATTAGAGTATTTAAAGCACCTTGTTTTGGTCAAAATCATGCCTTGCAATATCAGGCCACTCTAATTAACTCTAACTCGTCGAAGTCACCAGCCTCTCACTCACTCAAAATCGTCGAAACCATCATGAATATACACATCTATTATTAAAAAACGTTTTTGTAGGTTAATTTTAGAGGTATTTAACTCAAAAACCAAAAACCTTTTATGTATTTTTTTCAGTTGATCGCGTTTATTTGTCAGCCTTAACTTGCAGCTAGACGTTGTCGGTATAACCAGCGGACACCCTGTATATTACAAATATAAAATTACTTGAGTATCTAATATGTACATTATATCAAACGACGTGTGCTTATGTTTAAACCTAACAATTGAAAGAAAAAGATGAGTATCGCGCATATGATTATTAACAAAATTTCGTAATTAAAAATCCTCGTTATGCATCGTGAATCCGAAAGTTCTTATATTACCTAATATAGGTTAATATGTTGTACCTAAATGTGTATAATTGTTAACGTGTTTGTCTTGGTAATTTGCCGTTTCAGTATATGCTGTTTTTGGTGAATTTCGTGTTTTATTGCATATCCGAGGACTTTTTTTACACTTCGGTAGGTATGTTCCATTTTTGTTGTTTTGTAAGATTCATTACAATAATGTTAAATAATAACAATAGATTACAAATTACTCATTATTCAATGTTAGGAAATAATTAATAATAACTGTATGTATATTTAATGTTTCTACAAAAAGAATATCAATTTTAATTTTCGTCATCAGTTGTTGTATAGTTTAAGTGACAGTTTTATTAGGTATTGTGAAAATTGAACACCGACATTAAACACGAAACACGCGTAAAATCCTTGAATATTTTTAATGTTTAATCTAAAAGCTATAAACAATATTTCTAACTTAACAAGAGGTCAAAGTATATCAAAGCCTAAAACGCACCTACTTTTTAATTTTCCTGATATATAAAAGTTAAACCCATATAAACAAAAACTGAGATACCTACGGAAATAAAAGATAACAGAATATATACCTAGATAGAAACGTTACAAACTACTTTTAAAAAAGCTACCAAAAATCGATGGTAAATTAATAAAAAATGACAACACTAGTTTGAAAATTTAACTTGCAACTTGCCCCTAGAAAAAATTATTCTTGGGATGTAATTCTACCAATAACAAATATACAGCCTGTTCTAAATTAAGTACGCGCCATTGGTAACTCCATTATTATTAAACAATATTATTAAATGCAAAATATATTAAATTATCAAACTAGTAGATTGTTCAACAGATTAGATGATATAATTGAAAAACAATTGAACATCGCGTTTTTGAGTTTTGGAACAAAATAACATTTTTTTTAAATGGAATATCCTGTTATATATTTTGTCATTTAGCATAAAAGTAGTTATGATAAAGTTTTACGCTAGCATGAAAAATAAGGGAACTATCAGGACCTCAAGGAAAATTAACGCGAAATTAACGTAGGAGACTATGGAAATTTGTGTTAAAATAGTCTGCTTTCCTAACTGGTTACATAAATAGCTATTGTATCACTCTCACGAAATGAATTACATTTTCTTACCAAGAAACATAATAACGAGCCATCCAAAACAAAATCCTCATCAAAATTGGCCGAGCAAAAAAAGACGTGTTTCTATTCTCAATCTTAAATTTATAATCTTATGTAGTTGTCAAGGTTGTTACATTATGTGACAGCCATTATTCATTTTACAATTATTGTGACAGCCACTTTTCAACAGTTTGACAACAAAGTTTCGCTTTCGACATCAACACAACCGCTATTTCCATCTCTCACGTTTATAGTGAGATTTGATGACGTTTTTTTTTTTGGATGGCTCTTCATTTTTAACCTTACTGGGTATAAAGTATATGTTTGGAAAAAATGTCGTGACTCATGACATTTAAGCAGGTTCATGACCTTCAAGAAACATTCTTGACCTCAAAATTCGGATTCCAAATCGAGGTAACAGGATTTGAGGATGCATTCTTCAATTGCTAAGAACTTTTAAACGGCTTACGTGCGGAGAATGGTCCCGTTGTGACTTTTTATCAGCATTATAAGAACTACAACATATTTCAAATTGGACGAATTTTACCGAAACCAAAAAATTAAAAGATACGTGACGTGCAGACCTTTTCAAAATGTTTCTTTCTAATAATAATTAATAAAACGGCAGGATAATACGAGGTACGAAAATTAAGTAATGAGACTGGTTTTTTTTTTTTTTATTCAAATAGAATTACAAGTATTGTCTCCTTAAAAATAACTTCTTTGGGAGGCCACACAGCGCTGGAGACGGTTCTTCCATTCCTCATAGCAGTGTTGGAACTCATATACTAGAATAACCTTCAGCTAGTCGGTTACAACCGTTTGAATGTTTTCTTTGGTCCCAAAATAGCGTTCCTTGAGGGGATTTTTCAATCTCGGGAAGAGATAAAAGTCACAAGGACTCAAGTCAGGCGAATAGGGAGGCTGAGGGGTCACAAGCATGGCTGAAATGGCTGTGTGACAAGGCGCATTGTCGTGATGCAACATCCAGTTGTTTTTGATGATTGGTCTCACACGCATGACCCTTTTTCGAAGTTTTTCAAGAACCTCTTTGTAAAAATGTTGATTTACTGTTTGGCCTGGAGGCACAAACTCTTTGTGGACAATTCGTGGCTATCAAAAAAGCAAATCAGCATGCATTTGATCTTCGACTTACTCATTCTTGCTTTTTTGGGTCTTGGAGAGCTTGAAGTGTGCCATTCTATGCTTTGGCGCTTGGTTTCCGGGTCGTACTCAAACACCCGAGTCTCATCACCAGTAATGACACGTTCCATAAAATGGGGATTATTTTCAATCGATTCCAAAAGTCAAGACACCTTTCTCTCCTGATGTCCTTATGTTCCTACGAAAGGTTTTTTGGAACCATTTGTGCGCAGATCTTTCTCATCCCCAATTCGTTAATCAAAATCTGATGAATGGTGGTGTGATTCAAAATTAACTCTTCCCCGATCATTCTTGTCGTCAACCGATGATCTGAACGCACAAGATCCCATATTCTATCGACATTTTCATCGGTTCTTGAAGGTGAAGGCCTCCCGCTGCGTGGTTCTTGAGAATGTCTTAAACTACAGAAAAACCTGGGCTCTTGAAAAAACACTGTCTCCGTGGGCCTGTTGAAGTTTTGCAAAAGTATCCGTTACATGGTATGACACCATCACATCTCTATGACTCTATAACAGTCTATTACCTATTATTTCGGTTTCAAGGTCCTGTTCTTTGTCTTACTTTTATAATACGTAAACTAAAAATTATGTACTGCTAAAAGGATGGTTCCGATAGTGAAAGTGAGATAAAAAGCGATATTGCACATCGCTGCATATTGCCTCAAGTGGATATGGTCCGTTTCGTTTCCAACAATGCCAATGCTGCTCTCTATTTCATACCTACTACTTCTGTTTTTTTTTTTTACAAGAGGTTATTCCATCTTTAACATTATTTTGTTCCGGCGCAGTTCAATCCGCTAGTCGGTAGGCGGTGCGTCCTTTCGGCGTGCATTAATAAAAATAAACGGAACTGTGCCAACTAATATATTACCCGAGTGCCAAGTTTGTTTGTTCTATTTTTAATGATTTGGGATTTTGGAAGCATGGCCATAGTTTTTAGAGGTTAGTAAAATAGCGTCTAATAAATTAAGTGTATAGTATATCTTCGCTCTTATTTGAACTCCTTTTTTTCCCTATTCATTAGATTAGAACGCCCTTTACTCTCACTTAATAAAATTAAGATATTTATGACAAACGCGAGGGGTACCAACCTCCCCCGCCACTCCAAAATAATATCGATAAACACTAGAATAAAAAATGGCAGTCATTCTTCATATAACGGTAAATTGTCTACTTATCTTAATAAGTTCTTTGACCTTAGTCAAATTGGGCTATTGGAAAGGGTGACATACCCATAAATATCAAATTATAATATTCCACATTTCGTTTAAGCACCAAAAATGACTGAATTTTAATTTTTTTCCTTCACGGTCAATTACTAAAAAACACGTTGCAAAAAAAATATTGTTAATGACTAATTAGCCACAAATAAGTTACCCATCCTTCAAAAAAGTTTTTCTCTTCTCAAATCTTAAATTAGATAATAAAGAAAAGAAAATTAAACGTAACTTCTAATATTCTAAGATTTTTCAAAACATTTTCAAAATAAAGACACAAACAAGTCTGTTTGTTGTAATGTAATCAATCTAATAACCGATAACAATCTGTTTCTAAAAATGTCCATACATTTTGAAGAAAATCATTTTTTACATTTTCACCAAAACTAAAAACCGTATTGTCTTCTAAACTAAAAATCGCAACGTAAAGCTGATGCTAAAATATTCATTCACACAAGCACAAACTGTTTACATAATTTGTTTTTCTAAATGTTGAAACAAACTTTTTCTGATTTTGGTGCAAACTTTTTGACGGTCACTGTATACGTTTTCACAATTTTTTTTATATCTTCTTTATATTCTATTCTTATAACACTCCGTACCCTCTGGGGAATTTATGCAGAAAATGATTATTATTTGACCTATTTAAAATACTTACCCCATTTCAACCCCTTCAACTTTCCACCGCCTTAAACTACACGGTGCATATTTTGCATCGTTTGCGAATTACCAACAAACAAGAAAAAACTAGTTTATTACCCAGCCCAAAATGTATTCCTCAACTTCCTCAACCGATTCAATTCAAAATCAACCCTTGCTGAATATATCAATAAGAACATATCATAAGGTAAAAAAGCGTCCTCAAAGTATGCCATAGAATCCATTCCGAATATCTTGAATTATTACTCTTAGAACAGTCCAGGTTCTTATTTTCAAGTTTCAAGAACTATCCATTTTAAATCAAACAACTATCAAATTACATTACCGTCAACGGTCGCGTTCATTACACAGAGCAATCACTGAGCGATCAGTGATCATGATATTCGAATGCCACAATTCGTAATAATCGTCACAATCGCTCACTTATCAGCAGACATTTTATGTGGTAAAGAAAATTATGGATATGTTGGTTCGCGATCAGTGATCGGTGGTTCATATTTGATACCTTACATATAATATTTGATACCTTATAAGATAATTGATAATAATGATACTTTATAACAACTGATCGCTCAGTGATCGCTCTGTGTGATGAGGGCGACCAATGTCATTACATAAAGGCATCATTAAAAAACGTACAACAAACAACCTAATCATTATAAATTTAAACTAAAAATGAGTGACACGTCCGCCTACTTCTAAACACGATCTCATTCTTCTTTTCACAAAATCGAACATATTGGTGAGCACTTAGGAGGAGTTGTTAACCCTCCGGAGTTACACCTATGCCACATAACATTGGGGTTACACTGGGTGATTTTTTACCGGAATTTTCAAATTTTGAGACGTTTTTTTTTTTTCAAATTCATCGCCAGAATCTCAGAAATACGATTGCACAGTTTGTTTTGCTCTGAATTGAATAATGTTTTAAGTATTTAACAAAATATAAAAATACTTTTTTTTTTCATAGAAAGAATTGGGATATCGTTTTGAAAATTTGTAGGTATGTTTATTGACGTTTAAATATTATAATAAAAAATTTTTTTTTAGATTTTTAAAAATTTTACTTTTGGCATACGGATTTAAAAAAAACAAAAAAATTACTGCGGGCATGATTTTGTGTGACTGGATGATCTGAAAAGAAAATAAAAAATTTCAAATTATTCCTTGTCGAAGTGGCTATAGCATGAACTATAATATTTGTTGTCATCAAAAAAATAATAAAATGGCGGCCATTTAGTTTTTCTTAAATCGTGCCCGCAACCCTAAAAAACATGGTTTCTAGAAAAACGTGTTTAAATTTTTGTTAAGGTAATTAAAAAATATACAGATCAAAGCAGATGTTACAAACAGGTGGGAAGTCGAGATTATCGAAACACAGCCGAGCGTTGAAAAAATGCTCTCTCACAGAGTCTCACTGTATACGTTTAAAAATAATTTTAGAATTAAGATATCGCTCTAAAACCTTTTGTATCACGTTTTTGAAGATATTTATTAGTAAAATCCGTAAAAAAATTTTTTTCGATTTTTTTGAAAATTTGTAACCAGAAAGACTGTGATAATAGGTGGTCATTTTAAAGCTAAAGATATGTATTTTAAGGCTGTATAGGTCATTGTGGACTAAAAAAATCTTTCCGATTTATTTTTGCGGCTGAAAATCGGTATTTTCAAAAACGTATTTTTTTCGTTTTTATGTCTGTAATTGCAAAAAAAAATTATGAAAAAAATCGTTTTTACTTATTTTATCATCAAACGTTTATTTGATTTTTCGAGCCACTAACGAGACGTCCCCCTCTCCCCTCTCCAGATACACACACACACATCTTCTTCCGTTCGGGTAAATTTTACCCAGTGTAACTCCGGAGGGACTAAATCCTCTGAAATTTATTTGGAATTCTAACCCGTGGGTCTCCTAAATTCTCGCAAGGAGTCCTGAAACCATAATGGCCGCCTAACTGGCATATTACTGCTAATGACTCGGTCTTAAAATTCTTCCAAAAAATTTAAATCATCAAGAGTTACGTTGTATGTCGGCGCCGTCCTGCAGGAAGAAGCCTTGTGGCATATCTTCATTGTCTAATGAGTTTGCAAAGTTTTCTAAAATTTCATTGTGATATCGCGTCGAATTGGGTCCCTTAAATATATCGATCCAATACCACCTTCTGCTATGTAAGATGTTTTCCTAAGACGTTTTCATTAGTATGCAAACCACCCACAAACCACTCTGAAAATTGCATTCGTTGCGGATGGTGGTTTCATAACAATTCTTGGATTGAGCTTAGACGACAAGTGTGCATAATTCAGGCCACATTTCAATATTGTATTGCAGGTCCGTAGGATGCATTTATTTATTGGCTAAATGCCGAATAGGTGTTTGTGGATGTTGATTAACAATTTGCTTCACTTCTTCAAATTGTTGTGTAGTGCGTACCTACTTTAGGTTTCTATTCACACTTCGTGTTTCTCTAAACAAAGTCACGGATCTGATCAAAACTTGGCGAAAGTGGCTGAAATCCATGATTGAGTGGAAATTCTATTTGAGAATCCTAAAAGGAGTTCCGTGTTGTATACACCTACTGCCCATCAACCCATCTGTAATTTATAAAGTAACTTTCTATCATAAAAAAGAAGTCGCATTGTATGAGAGTCAGAATGAGTCAGCTTTTTGTTCTTTTTCTTGATTACCATTTTAATTAACAATAAAAACTTCGTAACTTGACAGTTCTAAGAATAATAACACCGCCACACAAAATAAAGTTGTCTGAAATGTACATGCATATATGGTTTTCACAGTATTTAGCCAGAATTGCTCCATCACCCTTCAATCTCCAACAAAATGCTGATGAATATTCAGAAAAATGAAGACATTGTGCTAACGAGCCATGCTTTACGTGTGATACGTGGTTTCCGAAGTGTTTTTTTCCCGCTGAACACGAATCTGGCTCCATCACCCATCAATCTTCAGAAAAATTAAGAATTTTCCCTAATGAACTGTACTTTATGTGTGATATGTGATATACAGGGTGTTTCGCATAAGAACCGACACAGAGCAGGGGCATGTAGGAGAACCTAAAATATGGTGATTTAACGCAACTTACCTTTATACTAAGTTGCACCCCTGAGAAATTATAGGCCTGCAAAATGGGGTTTTAAATTTCGAAAAAAATCAATATCTCAGTTATACTTGAACTTAGAAAAACCAAATTTGGTAGACGTTGTGAGTGTACCAAGTGCATTAATCGACAGTAAGTAGAGTTCAATTGAAGCATTTTAAAGAGTTGATTAGGGATGATGCACCATTAAAATTTGACAGAACTCGTTGGCGGACTTAAAAAAATTTCATTTTACATTATGAGGAATTTAATTCTAAAACTTTTCTTACTCTTTTTATTTTTTGAAAAAACTTTGTCGTTTTCAAGAAAAACTCGAATAACTAAAAACACTTATTTCAGCAGTGTTATTTAAAATCATCGAAAATTCAAAAGTTGGCTATGAAATTAGACGTCAAACTTGACAATCAGGAAAAAAGTTACTTAATTTTAGTTAATTGTTTGCTGAGTGTTTTGAAAATGGCCGGAAAGTTTTCATTTAGCGAACAAGTTTACATGCTATTAGTGTCAGGTTTCTGTGAAGGAAACTACAGAAGAAGTGTTGAAGAATATCGAAGAAGATTTTCTAATCGTATGATCCCCATAGAGAAACATTTTCCAATGTTGAAAGACGGGCTCAAGAAACAGGCAGGTTTTTCAGTAGCACTCGAGAACGTTCTATTGCAATCAGGGCACAAGACGAAGAACTGATTTTGAACACAATTTGAAGATGAACCACATATCAGTACTAGAAATTTATCTCAAACTGGTATATCGCAAACTTCTGTGCACTGAGTTATCAGACGTAATCTACTACACCTATATCATATTCAAAAAGTGCAAGAATTGTTACCGGAAGATTTGGTTAAACGAGTCTGACTTTCTGTCAGATTATTTTACATCATTTACAAAATTTACAAATTCACATCTTTACATCATTTTCAAAAGAAAATTCTCTTTACTGATGAAGCTTGTTTCACTCGCAGAGGTATTACAAATCTACATAACTATCATGAGTATTCCGATGTAAACCCTCATTCAATAACTCCTCGACATCTCCAACGCGAGTTTAAAATAAATGTTTGGATTGGTGTTATTGATCGGTATTTAATTGCTCCAGTTATTTTACCAAATCGACTAAATAGTGAAACTTATTTAAAATTTCTCCAAAATACACTCCCGGATTTACTTGACGAGGTGCCACTACAACTCAGACTGGAACATTGGTTTATGCATGATGGAGCACCGCCTCATTTTAGTATTATGGTTAGAGACTTTTTAAACCACCAGTATCCAAATAAATGGATTGGACGAGGAAATAATTGCCTACAAGTTTGGCCTCCACGATCACTAGACCTCAACAAATGTGACTTGACGAAAACTTTTTTTGGGGGACGTTAAAAGAATTTGTGCATGCCTCGCCAGTTGCGTCCCGAAGTTGCAGAATTGTGGAATCGCATTATAGATAAATGTAATGTCATTAGAAACAATCAGCGGTTATTGGAAAGAGTAGACTTCAATTTTCAACGAAGAATAAATTTATGCCTAAGAGAAAACGGTGATCATTTTGAACAATTTCTATAACTTATCAGTGCAAACCTGTTATTTCTGTTGTTTAAGTTCTTTGTTTTTCTATTAAATTATTCTTATTCCAACTTGTTGGTTGATTGTCAACTTTGACGTCTAATTTCATAGCCGACTTTTGAATTTTCGATGATTTTAAATAACACTGCAGAAATAGGTGTTTTTAGTTATTCGAGTTTTTCTTGAAAACAACAAAGTTTTTTGAAAAATAAGAAGAGTAAGAAAGGTTTTAGAATTAAATTCCTCATAATGTAAAATGAAAATTTTTTAAGTCCGTTAACGGGTTAAAAAATTCTGTCACATTTTAATGGTGCATCATCCCTAATCAACTCTTTAAAATGCATCAATTTAACTCTACTTACTATCGATTAATGCCCTTGGTACACTCACAATGTCTACCAAATTTGGTTTTTCTAAGTTCAAGTACAACTGAGATATTGATTTTTTTTCGAAATTTAAAACCCCACTTTGAAGGCCTATAACTTCTCAGGGGTGCAACTTAGTATAAAGGTAAGTTGCGTTAAATCACCATATTTTAGGTTCCCCTACATGCCCCTGCTCTGTATATATGTATGCAGTTTCCGAAGTATTTTTGTCCTCTAAACACGGATCCGGTATCAGAATTGCACCAGATATCTTCATTTTTTATAAAAGTGCTGAAGACTTTCATTTTTCTGGAGATTCCTCAGCATTTTGCTAAAGACTGAAGGGTGATGGAACAATTCTGCCACCGGATTCGTATTCAGAGGGAAAATACTTCGGAAACCAGATATTAAAAATTATGTTTAAAAAATAAGTTCACTAGAAATAGTAAGAAAAAAAATTCCACTTATCAAAATTAGTAGTTTTTATATTTTTTAATTGTTTGAAGTCATTTGAGTCCTTTTAGTGCAAGAAAAAAATCAGGACACTATAAAATGATGATTTTAAGCCGTTTTAAGTCGTTTCACGGACAAAAAATTGATTTTTCGCACTTTTGGGCATGACCCACTACTCAAAAAAATCTGAAAAAAATTTGAGGTAGTAAAAAACAGTCAAAAATATAACATATTAAAAATCTGAGCCTGAAGCTTTTTTTGGTTAAAAGATATGGGATTTTTAAAGTTTGAATAGTTTTTTTAGAGGTCATAATGATCTTGAATGAGCTTGAAAAAAATTTTACATAAAATTAATCATATTTTCTGTACTCATGAGTTTTTTCAGATTTAGTTAAAAACCGAGAAAAAAAAATTAAACGTAAAAAACAGGGTTTTTTTCCATACCTAGCTGAGAGGAAAATTTTTTGGACCTAAAATTCGGTCTACCTTTCATAATTAGCCCTAAGAAACACTTTCATCATGCGAAGAAAATAAAAAAAAAAAGGGGGGCATTTCACCATACTTATGGGGATACCCTTTAAAATATATGCGTTTCAGGCCTATTTAACCAATATTTTCTTTTTTGTTTCATCGGTATTGTAGGTACTTCCACTCCACTACGTGGATGTGGAAGTAATTAAATCCAAGAATTTGCACGAGATGTCCGGCGCTGTAAATAACAGTTTCCCACAACGGCGGGCGACCTTACGCTCCTCTTACCGAGATTCTAGCACGGAACCTGAATCATTTACAGATATCTTTTAATTGACCGCCTCTCGAAGGAAGCCGACAATTCAATTTCCTCCCGTAATTACTATGTACTTACGCGCTCCTAAAAAAAAAACGCGTCGTCAACGACAAATAAGCGGGACGTTCATTCTTGATAATCCTTCGGCCAGTCAATGGTTATGAATTGAATTTTACTACGGGTCCCGTAACATTCTGTCCGGCGACAAAAAAGTATGCTCTTCCGCTTCTAGTTAACCGAGGCCTGGGACGACTAACGCAGTGCACTAAGGTTGCCCCTTCACCTTCCAACCGGCATCTCCGATCCGAGACCGCGTTGTAGGAGAGGCAGTGGCGCAGTGGCGGCTCGTCGACTTAGGCTAGTCCTCCACTTGCAATTTCTAATCACAAAAATAAAACTCTTGTTTCAAATACAAGACCACAAACTTGCGCTTAAGCAATTTCGACAATTAAAAAACTGCAATTGCTTTCCTATTTCGATTCGACGCGACTGTCGCTTTATTTATCCTTTCTTCAGCATTAATTCCGGAAACATTTGTATTGCTAAAAAAAGAACACCACGTATTCTAGGCTCTTTCCATATTGTAGGATTTTTATATTTTACTTTTTTAACGTTCTTTCCATTGGTCCAACACCTTATAACATATGATGCAAAGTACCATGGAAAACGCCTTTTTACGCCATTTCCATACTGTAACATTTTAGATAAATATTTTTTATTTTATTCCAATATTTCGGCACATTAAAAAACAAGGCAAGAATTTTACACAAACGACTTTAAAGCAAAAACTCTAAATTTAGCAAAACTTAAGGCAAGAACTTTGCACTAAGAACTCTAAATGTAACATATTCTAAGATAGAGATTTTACACAAAGAACTCTAAACCTTAATAGTTCTCGCCTTAGGAACTTAACAGTTCTCGTCTTAATTTATAATAAGTGTAAGTTTTTTATACTCTTGTCTCAGATTATGTTAGGTTAAGAATTCTTAGTTTAAAGTTCTTGGTGTAAAGCTCTTGCCTAAGATAACCATGTTAGGTTTAAAAATTTTGGTTTAAGCTCTTAATTTATTTGTTTTGGATTTTTGGGCATTTTTTAGTCGTTTTTTTAATTTTAATTCTATAGGAACATTTTGTTTCCCAAAATTAAAATGGCCATAACTTTTTGAAACAAAAATATTTTGTAACAAATCGAAAAACGTCTCCTTATATTTGTTTCTAGATTATGGAAAAAAATATACTGCAAATATTCCACAGAGCGTTACTGAGAACTCAGGGAGTGCTCCAGTGTTTTTGAAAAATTTTTCGCAAACTTTGCTGACGGTTTTTTCACTATAAATCCTTTCTGTAAGAGGTGTATAGTCATCACCTAAAAAGTGAAGTGGGTCCCATGCGTCGTTTTCAAGATATGGCTAACTGAAATATCACGCACCGCCACTGTTTGGGATTCTTCGGGAATTTTAAGGTGTTTTTTGAGGTTACATATATAGAGACATCCAAAAAAAACGTCATCAACTCTGGTTATGAACGAGAGAGATGGAAATAGCGGTCATGTCTAAGCTTTTCGGTTATGTCTAAACTTTTGACAAGTAACTGTCACAATTTGTAAAATAAACAATGGCTGTCATATGATGTGACAGTCTTGACAAGTAAATAAGGTATAAATTCGATCAAGAATAGAAATACGTCTTTTTTTTTCTCGGCCAACTTTGATGACGTTTTTTTTTGGATGTCTCCATATTAAAATTCTTAACTGGTCCTCCAATTATGACCTCAAATTCGGCCTTAAATGGTGGTAGCTCATTTAGGTAAGCTTTGTATTTACTTGTTTGAATTTTCGACTCTTAGGTGTTTTGAGGTAGGAAAAAAACAACGGATATCAAAATTCGAAACATAGATCTGCCTTCTCCTAGATTTGTGCGCCTGTGTTATCAAACACTCCTCATCGAAAACCCTGTCAAAAATTTAATATGTCTCTCTCCTGTTGATCAACGTCCTTGAGTTGAGAGGTAAGTCCTCCTTATGTCGCCTAAGTATTAGGGTGTCCGTTATTTCCCAAGATAGTCTTTTTTTTTACAAACGCCCCCTTAAATTTTTAGTTTATGACTTAAAAAAAAATATTTCAGACCCAAATAAGCCCTTAATATTCATATACCCGTGCCTAAATCATGATACATTTCCCATTTAAATAACATGGGATTTTTTGCATTTTTTAATTTTTTTTTCTCTGAAATGAGTACAGCTGCACCAAAAAAATGCAATATTTTTGTAGGAATTTGAACGCTCTACAAAAAAGGTCTCTTATGTTTTTTTGATAAATTCTGCCTTTCAAAAGTTATTCAAGTATAAAGTTGTGTTCGTTGTCAATCATTCATCGTTTCTTATTTTTCTTATAACTCTTGCATTTTGTTTGCAATATAATTATGGAGTAACAGCGATTAGCCTCATATTTATGTACTTTTATGTAAAATTTAGTTCTCAAATAGCTATGTTTTATATAATTCGTATATTTAATGCAATCAAACAGAAAAAGCTGAAAAAAATCGTATTTTGAATTTATTTGTTTTGTACACCAACGCCATCTACGAGCGATTTGTTATAACTTCAAGTAATGTGAGTCTAACCAGTGTTCCTAGACGGCACGGACAACTGACGCATGCGCAATAGCGAGGGGCGGCACCTAAGCGCGTATTGGCGAAACTCTGCCTGAACTCTCGTGGCACGCTTAACTTAGGCTGAGCGCATACTGGAGCTGCGCGCAAAGCAGAGATGAGAGCAGTGAGCAAACGCGACGAAAACAAACCAATGTTTTTCTGTCTGAACACGCATACTGACGCTTGCGTCGGAGATGTAAGCACGCTTGTATACTAGAGCAAAGCGACGCGATAACACATTTTTGTTTTCTCTGCTCTCATCGTTGTGTGTTTTGATTATTGAAGATTTTGATTGATTGATATATTATGAATATTGAAGAATTAATTAGTTGTATTTTTTGTAAAAAATGCTCTGTGGGACCAAAAATACCCACAACAACGTACCGTAATGTAACTGCAACACATTCTGTAGGATCGATAGGATTCTGATTACAATTTGTCCATTTTTTCAATAACTTATGTTTTGTTCCCTCCAAAATATGGTCGAATGTGGTAATACTCATTCTAAAATATGAATGAAACTTTTCAGGATGATCTCGTAACTGACTATAATACGAGTGAAGTGAAATTATCCATGACTGTGTCAACTTTTATTGATCTTATGAATGTGACAGGATTTAGTAGCCTTCTTTTTGTTCATTAAATACCAAATTTTTAACGAAGAATTTTCAAATAATAATAAATCCATCATTGAATACGATGTAAAATCGACTACTGAACTCCTCAGTATGAGCACCCAAACTCGTTCATCGTCGCGTTGCACTTTATCGCATTGCTCTCCGCTCTCATCTCTGCTTTGCTCACTGCTCCAGTATGCGCTTAGCCTTAAGCGCGCTGAGTAGCAGAGTTTGTGCGTTTGAACGACGCGCGGACTGTTCCGCCAATGCGCGCTTAGGTGCCTCCCCCCGCTCTTGCGTCAGTTGTCCGTGCCGTCTAGGAACACTGTGTTAGACTCACATTACTTGAAGTTATAACTAAAGCTGGCTAAACAGCGTGGCGGCCCACAAAGGTTTCACACATCTCAACGTAAATAACAGGGTAAGTTTAACACATCTCTTTATAAATTGCAACAGTTTATTGTTTTCATGAATTTTGTTTTTGCACATACAAATAGTAAGTAGTATGACGCGTACGATTATGGCCCGCCGCCCGGATCTGCCGGCTTTGTATTTATCAAATATTGTTTTTTTCATTTTTGTTAGATTGCTTAAATATACGAAAAAAAGTTTGAGGCTAAAATTTACATCGCTGTTAGTCCATAATTTTATTGCAAACAAAATGCAAGAGAGTTATAAGAAAAATAAGAAACGATGAATTTGACAATGAACACAACTTTATTCTTGAATAACTTTGGAAAGGCAGAATTTATCAAAAAAAAAACATAAGAGACCTTTTTTGTAGAGCGTTCAATTTCCTACAAAAATTTGCATTGCTTTTTGGTGCAGCTGTATTAATTTCAAAGAAAAAAAATTAAATGCAAAAAATGGAAAAATCCCATGTTATTTAAATGGGAAATGTATCATGGGGAATTTAGGCACGGGTTAATATGAATATTAAGGGCTTATTTGGGTCTGATATTTCTTTTTAGGTCATAAACTAAAAATCTAAGGGGCGTTTGTAAAAAAAAGACTAACTTGGGAAATAACGGAGACCCTACTAAGTATAGCCATGCAAGAAATTAGAGCCCCTCTAAATAAAGTTACAACGAGCTGCCACTGAGGAGAGGGCAGGATGCGCAACCTGTCTCGCGAGTTATTTATCGATGATAATGGTAATAATTATTAAACGGTTACCACAGGTGATCAAAGCCTGCGTAGGAAACGTTCCGCATGTCGGTCGACAGATAGCGCTGTAAACGCTTCCGGCTCGACAGTTCCTTCGCAAACATCATAATTTAGAGTCGAATCGTTTAAAAATAACGCCGTGGAGTCGATTCCGTTATGCCGAATTAATTCATGAATGCGCATATAAGAATTTTATCCGGGGCAAACTACTGCATATAAATATCTTTTTATACGACTTGGGGGACTGCAGTAAAATTAATTCTAATTAATACGGCAGCTTCTAATATTTTACTGTTCCCTTCTAAGTTTAAAATAACGTTTTCGGTGTCAATGTTTGAAGATACGCTTCCTAGTTGTTTCAAAATAAATCGACTAACACATTTTGTTGGAATTCAGCTAAACAGTAAACTCTTGAAATGATTGGGTTTTATTTTTTACTCTTAACAACATATTCAGCGATATTGATTGATAGATGGTCCGTGTTTTGACAGATTTGTTCCTAAATTTTTATAATCAAACAATATATACAACTTAATTTCAAATATGATTTAACATGAAACGGAATATCGTTTTTTAATCGAAACTAGACAATGAAATATACGTCTTTTTGTGGGTCGAAATCAACACATCACTAATTATTTGTTAATGCAAAAAGATACGTACAGTCGTACAAGTGATATATTGTTTGTGTGAAAAAATATCGCAAAAAAAATTAAATGGTTTAATAAAAAAGGTTCGAGCTACTCCTAATTCGAACAAGGGAACGCTCGCTGCGCTGTATGGTTAAACTGCATACAGAATATCCGCAAACCCGCACGGGAGAGTCCGAGTGCGCATTACTAGTCACGGTCAGTGGCGTATGTATGCGCGGGCAAGAAATATACGCGTACATAATTTATAAGGCGCTTAGAAGAATACAGTCGCTTAGAAGATAACAGTGTCGCCTTGAATTTAATTTCTGTAAAAAAATAATGGGCCAACATTCCGTCTTGAAATACAACAAGCTCACATTACAGTATTTTGCAGATGTAGTGGAATTTTAGTATAAACATTGGGATTGTCTTAAATTCATATAATTTAGATCTCATATTCCGAAAATTAACGTAACCTAAAAAATGGAATCAAGCCTTACTAGTAAAATTTTTGTTTCTTCATAATGATTAGTATTAAACTTGTTAATAATATTGTTAATACATCTTATGAGCGCTCTACGCGTTATATGTATGTGTAGATTGTGTGCAATACACAGGGTGTTTCGTGGAATTCAAGAAACATGAAACTGACATTTCATTTAAAAATAATACCTTAATAAAATGCGAAAATGTTCCTAACTTCATATTCTTTCATATTTAGTCATCTCTGTTTCTATATCCGTTATTTGTCGTGTTTCATAAACGTTCATATTTTTGGTATAAATTAATTTTTGCAAGAATTCTCCTTTGACCAGCTACTTGTCGTCATTGTATTTACAGCAATTAAACATGTTTGTTTGAACTCAAAACACTTACAATTCACATGATCAAGACAAATAATTAAAGGTGTTTTGATTGTACAGAATACTTGCATAATTTAATTTGTATTTGTGTTTGGTTTATCCTTACCGTATAACAGTTTTGTCTATTACCTTATTAATGATATTAGAAATCTATTTGTTTTAAATCTAGTTAATATACTTATCACACACTAGATGGTTCTCCTTATACTATAGTAATTCATGATATAGTATTTCTATATTATCGACGAATCGTATTCAAGGTCACGGAAACTGGAAGGCGCCATTTTTCAGTGAACTAGCTTTGCGGTCAGATTAGTAATTCGTACGTACATCAAATTTCATGCAATTCTAATAGCCCTTGTTCTATTCGGATTCTAGATTAAGGTACTTAATACGAATTTGCAGCCTGGTGTTAGGTAAGAGGGATTTTGTTGGATTACTGTAAAAATCATAGTATTTTTTTATGTATTTTTCTGTTACCACACTTCGCTATCATTGAAAGGACGCACTATATATTGAATAATTGCCGCCTTCTATTCAGTGGCGTAACCAAAATTGTTCTACGGGGGGAAATACAATTTCGTTTTATCAATGACTTCTTCTATGTTATAAATTAGTATTTCCCTGTCTAAAAAAGTTATTACTCATAACTCTTGTGGAGGGATATATCCCCTATACTCGCCCCCATGGCTACGCCATTGCTTCTATTACTATCATTACAGTTGGCCGAAATTTACCGCGGGACATTGGCGTACGCATCTTAATGTATGTAATACATGTAATGCAAGAAAATGGCTAATATTAAATATAGTAACAAAAGCAATTAATTTACACTTTATAAATGTATATATATAATACTTACCTTATCTTAATTAGCTCACGAAGTAGCTTCGTTAGCAGTACTATCACGAACTGGAGAAGATTTGTAAAAACTTGTAGATAATTTCTATAATTGTCTCCGAGAGTCTTGTTCGCTGTATAGTATACGTACTATAACATATAGAATAGAATGTTTTTACAGTATATTGTCTCATCAATACATAACCACAGCTATGTATTTTTTAATACACTTTTAATCCACTTTACTAAGTCAGTGTGTACAATTGGTAGATAATTATGTAAGGTTATGCGACCTGGTAACTGCATCTCTGGAAGGCATTTTTTTCCGGAACTCACGAAATGGTCGTTTAACGATATACATTCAGGAGTACATCATAGGCACTTTGCATTAAAAGTAAGTCGAACATAAACTGAGTTGTAATACATTTTAACTATACAAGTGGCGTAAAATTCTAATTTGGTTTAGATATTAGAAGAGTTTGATCAATAAAAGTTATTTTATTCAAAAATATTTTAACAAAAATAAGTTATTATATGTCACATGTATCAGGAATATAATGTTATATGTACATTATTAATAAATACTGTTACAACACATGTTTTGACCTGTGAGTCTATAAACTGAAATAAAAGATTAAGAGCATCCTTCCATCAAGAGTAAAGTCGACAGACTTTAGTTTGTTATACAAAGTTTTGCCCTTTTTTTAAAAACAAATAGTTTGTTCTACTTCCACTAGTGCTGGGAACTATCTTCTGCTAATTTTCAATTGAATTTGATCTTCATATTCTACATTTTCTATTGTATTCTCTACAGTTTCTTTCATATCATATTAAATATATAGAGGGTTAGTCACTTTTTTGTAACAGGACTTTACTCCGTAGAATACGATATTTTGAGAAAAAAAGTTCCTATAAATATATGGTCTATCTAGCTTCGTAAAGGAGATACAGGGTGTTAAAGTTTCAGTTTTTTTACAATATTTTCTGAACGGATTGCTATTTTCGCTTAACATTTTACACACGCTTTAACCTCAATAGGAGCAACATTTCTATTGATTTTTTCGAAAACACTATACTGGAAGTTGCTTTTCTCGGGTGCCCAGGTTATTTAGATTAACAGAACTTTTTTATCGTACGCCACTGACCTTATTTGACCAACATTTATTAAAGAACGATATTTTAGCTACAATTGTGATCTCTTGCAATTTTGCGCTAATTGTGTGGGTTTTCGAGATATTGATCATTTCTAGTCTCATAGTGCATCTCCTTACATGGCAACTAAACAATTTTATTTTTAGTTTTCATTTTATTTTTTAACGAAGTGACCTGGGCAAACGAAAAAAGTAACATCCAGTATAGTATTTTCGATAAGAACATTAAAAATGTTGATATCATCCATGTTAAGACATGTGTGCACAGTAAAAAACGAAACATTAACACCCTGTTGTTAAAGTCCTGCTACACTTTTTTGTAGCAGGACTTTAAAACAATCGATAGAACATGATATTTTAAGAAAAAAAGTTCCATAAACATATGGTCCATCTAGCTTCCTATGATGAAGATACAGGATGTTAAAGTTTCATTTTTTACGATGCACAACATATCTTAACATGGATGAGCTCAACATTTCTAATGTTCTTATCGAAAATACAATACTGGATGTTACTTTTTTTCGGATGCCCAGGTCACTTCGTTAAAAAATAAAATGAAAACTAAAAATAAAATTTTTTCGTTGCCATGTAGGGAGACCATCAGACCAAAAATGACCAAAAATCTCGAAAACCCTCACAGTTAGCGCAAAATTACAGGAGAACTCAAAATTGTAGCCAAAACATCATTCTTTTATAAATGTTAGTCAAATAAGGTCAGTGGCGTACGATAAAAAAGTTCTGCTAATCTAAATAACCGTGGGCACCCAAGAAAAGCAACTTCCAGTATAGTGTTTTCGACAAAACTAATGGAAATTGTTGCTCCTATTGAGGTTAAAGCATCTGTAAAATATTAAGCGAAAATACCATTCCGTTCAGAAAATATTGTAAAAAAACTTAAAAAAAAAACTGAAACTTTAACACCCTGTATCTCCTTTACGAAGCTAGATAGACCATATGTTTATACGAACTTTTTTTCTTCATAATATCGTATTCTATCGAATGTTAAAGTCCTGCTACAAAAAAGTGACTCACCCTGTATACATATTAGTAATTTTCTGCGTATTCGTTCATTGTATCTCTACAGTTCTTAATACTTAGTACTTTTCTACGTATTCATTCATTCTCTACACTCTATGTCTTCATTTACATTTACCTCACAATTTTATCTCTCAATCCGCATCGCTAATTAACCAAGCATCTTCTAGTTGTATTATCGTAGTTTCTTTCATTACATAGGGGGGGGGTGGGGAAATTAAATACATTAGTACTTTTCTCAGACGTATTCATTTCATACTCTAGATTTTTTCAGTATCGTTTTCCCAATTTACATAATTACCTTATTCAATTCCATCCCACAATTGTCATCCTTCTAGGGGTAGTCTCACCTAAAAAACCGTCATCGCTATCATTAACCAAGTCATCAGTCTCATGTACAATCTCGTCTGATTCTGAATCACTAACGTCTTGAATTACTCTCATCCACTGTTGTTGGCGGTCATTTTTCAACAATGACCGGTCATTTATTTTGAATTTCGTTTTTGAATAAAAATGACCACTCATCACTACTGGAAAGTCTTTTTTTTGTATCGTTACATGTTAATACTGGTTTTTAAAATTATTCGATGAGAATGCAGATGCTTACTAAGTGAACAGAAGTACAACTCGCATAGGGCAGACATCTCGAACGCCCTTTAAAATTTTCAGGCATCGCCCATATGACGTAAAATCAAGTTAGTCGTGTCTGTTCGGTTAGGTGATTCTCCTTCTAAAACCACCCATTTCCGGTTGGCACTACTTTCGAAGCGCTAGAGTCCACGATCGCACCTATGCCGGCATTCTTCTTCCCCACGTGCTGTTCCTGAGGTAACCCGAGAAGTGGGCCCCGACCAGCCGCTCTGGCTCTGCCCCAAAGCTACCCCATCGGCGGAAAGGAAGTGCTCGTATGACAGGGGTATCTGCCGAAACACGTGCGCGCGATATCGCGGCCCACTTGTATTTATTATGCCATTATACGTCGAGTGCTCCATACGTGGGGTGCCCCGTCACTTCTAGAGGATCTCTAGGCGGCCATTAATAGAGTTCAATTTAAGATGGCAGCCGATTCAAAAGAGTACAGGTTTATGTTAATTCGGAACGAGGGTTGTTTGAGAGTGACGGGGCGCACGGTGAGCTGAAGAGCCGCGATAAGATACGCGGGGTATAAAAGGGTTGAGTGGTGTGCTACTCGACGAATTACAATAATAATCGGTTTAGATTAGTTATCTATGTGGACTAGGTACTTAAGGGAAAAGGTACAGATGAAAATGTCGGGAACAGTGGACCTCGAGATACTAGAAATTAATAGTTGTTTGTATAATAAGTGGTGAAAGTTCAATTTTGAAGCCTTAGGCGATTCTAAAGATAGAATAGGTTTCAGGGGATAACGAAATTCAGCACGTGTTAACACACAAATTTTCTTCTGCAGGAAAAACTTCTAATTTTTTAAACGATTTTGATTCTTTGAGATTATTCAACGGATATAATTTTTGGGTAGTAGTTTTAAAAGCCATTTAAAAAACACGTAATACCTTCATCTTTAACAGTTCTTGAGATATTACCACTGCTTAGAAAACCTGGGATAATGCAACTGTGAAAATTGTAAAATTAATTTTATTAGTTGTCGTAACAATTGCTTGATATCATCTTGTCCATCAGTTGTTGAAACACTCCCAACCTATGACCGAATTAATTTCCAACATTATTTAAAATATCAGGTGTTATTCTTCTCATTTTAGTTTTTTTTAGATAATCCCGTAAAAAGAAATCCATTGGGACTAAATCTGACTATCCCTGAAATCTGACTGAAATTCAGTTTAACCATCTAACGATTTTTTTATTTAAAATCTGAATCCATAGGGTTAAAACTCCTCAAAACCCCCATATGCAAATTTGACCCAAAAAATATACAAGGTGCTTATTTCCATACGATCTCAAAGTTGAGCGAAAGATCGAATTTAAAAGTCGCTAGACAAGTCAAGTGTGCCATGGAATTATGTCAAGACAATTGAATTCATTTCCCCTTGAAATGATAACGGGAGTAAGACAGTGTTTTAAGGCAAGTTTTATCAATATTTAACATAAAATGTTATTATAATAACGTTTATTTGTTTAGATTTTTGAACAACGGTCACAGTGAGTAAAATAGGAGGAAATGCAAGTTGTTACTTTTATATTGGGTAAAAGAACCAGCCAACGAGCTCAATTTATGATTTTGATCTAAATTCGGCTCATCAGCTTGAATAATTCTTGGTTAATACTGCTATTATAATAATCATTAATCAAATAATTTATATCCATGATATATCTGTAGTCTCTGAAATTAGAGACAAAAAAATACCATAATAATCTATGAGTGAGGATAATTTTAACATAATGAACTGGTTACTAAGGATTTGCAATCATTTTAGGGATAGATTGGTATTTATGGTCTTTATTACTACAATTTTTGCTAATTCCATTTTAAAATTGTCTAACTTGTATTGTTAATAAGACTGTTAAACTTTTTTGGCATACGCGAGGAAAAATATTGAGCCCAAAATTAAGTTTAAGTGATTCCAGGTAACATTCGACTGTCTTGACTATTTCATGGCACACTTAATTCGTCTAGCGCTTTCAAATTCTATATTTTGCACGATCTTTGTAAGATCGTATAGAAAGAAACGCGTTGTATATTTTTGTTCAAATTTCACATATCTGGGTTTTGAATCCTAATTAACTAATTATTAATCCTAATTATTAAATTTACAATTGTGACAGTCATTTGGCAAACGTTTGACAACAACAATGTTTCGATTCGAGCTTCAACATTACCGCTATTTACATTTCTGACGTTCTAGCCAGTTTTGATGACTTTTTTTATGGCTCGTTATAACAATATTCCAGTCGCGTTAAGACCGATCCTGGAATCTAGTATTGACCTGCGGGCTCTAGTGGTGATAGAGTCAGAAACAGTTTTTTCATGCCCTTTAAAAGAGAAACAATTTATACCGATTATTATGAAAATTGAGAATTATATGGATTTGTAGATACCTGTGTACAAATCCATAACATAAAAAATTCACACCCTGTATATTTTAAAAAATGAACAACTTTTATTACAATTGAATCCTTAAACTAAAAGTAGCGTTTTTTGTTTAAAACGCTACTGCTAAATTAATTCCATAAGTAATTTCCACACAACATGCGAACATAAAACAAAATATTCTCCTCTGAAATCAGTGGAATAGACTCGTTCGTCGGCTGACGTGAAAACTTCACGAATACGTCCGCATTAACCGTATCGTGTTTTATTGGACAATGTATACAATCTACAGAAACCCGATTTCCTGTTAGACAGGAAACCCGCGACGATAGCATCTAACATACTCGATCAAAATACACCACTAAATAATTAATTAGTGAAATAAAAAGTGCCGATGTGATTCGACCCGTTTGTTTTAATTAAATAAACTGTTTTAATTGATTTTGATGTTCGTTCCGTTAGAGGAAATCGGTTTGTAAACTCTTGGATTGTTGTGCGCTTTTAATAAAGTCGGAGAGCGGAAGGGGAGGTTCCGTGTGGTCCCGAAATAATAAAAAAAAATAGATGATAGATGAAAAGCTTTCCAATTGGTGTTCTATTAATAGGAGATAACCGCATGAGAAATAATAAATACTTACAACAATGCTTTCCTGTCATATTCGATTAATATACACACATATATTGCACTTTATTTTTAAGTCCACGGTATAGCTATCATCTATTTTATTTATTTTAATATAAGGGGTTATACTACCCAGCAATTTTTCTCGTTGTTTTTTATTTTTTTTCTGATGTATGTAATGATATTCAAAAAGAATTTTGGGGGGGGGAGGCAAGTTAAAAAAAAATACAGCTTATTTTTCGAACACGTCTCAGCGGTCCAGAACGTTCGAAAAAGCCACCCTGCTGTATTAATACAGTTTTATTGATAATTTTCGTCGGTACAAATGAGTTATACTTTCTCGAAATATATATGTAGGTATAGATGATGTTATTCAATCTTAGAGAAGCTAATAGGACGCTACAGTAGCCGTATATTTATATGATTAAATACGTTTTCAAACTTTAAACGCGTTTTTCTCGAAACTGCGTGTTTCAAATTGGCGTACAACGTAGCTAGCTCAGCTTTTATTCTATAGACTTGAAATTTTAATTGTAGCTTGTTATATACATTATCCATCGAAGTACAGACGATTTTTGCAATTGATAAATTATTACATTAGCAATAAACAATTTAAGATCGATTTATTAAGAAAAAAATTAAAAACCAATTAAAATATACGTCGATTTGCGAATTTTCAAAAAAAAAAGTCGGATACTTCCTAATAAGAAGAACTAATGTAGATTAAGAAAATAAATTCCTACAGTGATAGATTAAGAAAATAAATTACTACTTACGGCTACAGTCTACGCCGATTTCCTCCTCCAGGAAAAATTTGTTTCATGTTACCTGGAGCTGCAACGCCATTTTTGTAACGTTAATGTAAATAAAAAATACTCTTGTATACATTAATACCCATAGAATCAAGTGTCGGAATTTCATTTTGATCCATTCCATAGGTATCGGAAAAAAACTCCCAAAAAAGCTTCATTTTTCAGTGCACCTGGATATTACAACCCCATAAGGGCCATTACAAAAATTGTAATTTTGTTACTGTTCATATGAAAAACTTTATATAAAAACTTTAGAAATCTCACATCTCTACGATTTTTCCCAAGATGGCTTGATTAGACAGATACTCTGAAGATTTGTCTTTAATATGAGTCCAAGAACATTGAAAAATATGTAACACTTTCCGAGTTATTCACGGTTTTTTGAAAACATCGCAATTTTACCTTTTTAACGATATTTTTACGCACAATCCACATATTACTTTCAACTTGGGCTTGTTAGACGCATAATATACAATCTGTAATCCTATCAGAGGAAAAAAATCATTCCTGTAAGACAAAAATTATCAGAATTTAAGCAACCTTCAAAAAGTGGGTGTTTCAATACTTTCGCTTCTTACTGTAGGGTATGTATATTATTGTATATGCATTTCAAAATTGCTATCTAAGAGACCACTCACCGAGTGAAGAGATAAGTAGGTGGCTTGTTGACTGTTCCCCTATCTGGGTATTTATTTATGGGTGAGATTTTAAGATAACACAATAGATATGATGTTGACAAATTAGGGGTCCCCTTACATATTTCAAGAAGACGCACATAACCATTTACAGTGTTTCCCCGATTGCTATCGGAATCTACAGGAGAATCTGCACAGTTTCAAAACCTTTTTACCGAGAACAAAATAGTTTCTTTAAATACGAGGAGTCTTCGACATAGACTGGAACTGATTTTATTAGAGGTCTCTGTAATTAATATCTACAAGACTCTAAAGCTCAGATAATATTATCCAATTAGACTTCATAATTGACTTGATGATCATTTTGAAGATAATGGTGTATACACATAGAGTGTCACATGGTATTAGAATAACTATGAATTATTATAGTCCAAATATATAATAAGAATTTAAAGAATATATAATAAGGAAGACATTTTAATGGAAGATCCCAAAAAGTGACCTCGAGCAATTCGAAAAGTGGAAACTGCATCAGGATAATGTATCGACCTTAAGTGGCTGATGTTGTGATATAAATTCTTAAACAATAAAAATGTTATACCTATGCGTGCCTATCTACGTATAGCCCAGATGTAGCTCCATGCGTCTTTTATTTGTCCCCTCAATTAAAAAAAGGCCTTTAAGGATGGCGTCCAATCAAAATTAGACGTTTTTAAGACGAAGAGCCGATTTTGAAGATGCTCTCAAAGAATTGGTTTTATCATGATTTAAAGCAGTATCATCATCGTTAGGACTGTGTAGAATGCGTTAGAAGCAATGGTATTGAAGATGAATTATTAATTACTTTTTTCATAACATTAGTTCCAGTCTTTGTTGAACACTCCTCGTACATGAATAATGACGAAATCTGTGGTGTACTGTTATTGTATCGTGTTAATGTTTTTAACTCTTAAGGAAAGATAGTTTTACAAGAGAAATTCTGTATCAATGAATTCTTAGATCTTCTCTAACTATAATGATTTAAAAAAAAACACAATTTTCTACATAGCAACATTGCTTGTGGTATTAAAATAAGCACTACAACAACGGAAATGAAGTTTCTACAGTCATTGACAACAGCAATGAAAACTAGCACACTTGTGCATGTTTATATACATACATTTCGAAGATTCAAAAATAAATACTAGAGTGATTGTCAAAAAACAATACTACAGTATAATTCCCATAGGATATGATGCGGCGTGCTTTCTGATAGTCACTGTATGTACAAAATTAGTCGGTTTCTGTTGGAAATAAAATATACTTGTCTGGACAATACGTTTGGGAGAATTTCATAATGAAGATAGATATTTCCAATTGCGTGTACAGTTATTGTTTCTTTGATAAAAGCAAACGCCTGTAGCAGGCAGATAAAATCCGTTATCGCCGTTTGACACCCATGTAAACAAGCTAGTCGGTAATTCCACTCCGATATACAGCGCTTTCCTAAAGAAATGGATGAAATTTATAAAACCACCACAGATTTTTTCGGAACAATCGCCCGAACATGTCAAAACACATATAAATTGACATTTCTTTTCACGTACAGTACGAAAGAATCAGAACATTTCTTAAATTTACATCAGAAAATTTTCTTATTTTTACTTTAAAGTTAAAAGTTTGTATTCACCAGAACTGAAAGACATTTAACACAAACAACTAATTTCAGTCTTTAAAATGTGCATCAATCTTTAGCCTAACAACGCACAAGAAAATCTTGTGGAACATTTTCAAATAACTGCTCGAGGTAATCGACGTATTTCTTGACCAACTTGCTTTTGAGTCATGTTCAAAGTTCATGGGCCGAGTAATGCATACTTTACTTTTTGAGTATCCCCACATAAAAATGATCTAGATATGTCAGGTCTGGCTATCTGGCTGGCCACTCAATCGGTTCCCTTCTTCCTAACCAATGATTTGAAAAACATCATGTAAATAAGCTCGGATAGAGGCTGCATAATGGGGAGGTGTGCTATCTTGCTGAAAGGATATGTTATTTCTAAGAATATCCGTCTGGAGCTGGATACAACATTAGATATCATCAAAGAAATGAAGATCAAGAATTCTACCGTCAATTATACAATGTCACATCAAACATTCGCTTTTTAATGGGGTTGATGTTACACCATCATCCGATGGGGATTTTTTCGGTGTGCCAAAAAGGGCGATTTTTTTTTTTTTTTCCTTTTTTCGAGGTTTGCTTGGTGGGAGATTGAAATTCTTTTTTTTATCCTCTTTATATCCAGTAAATAATTTTTTAACTTTGATTTACTTATTTAATTACAGTCTATTTTCAACGATATTCACAACGATATTCACCTATGCGTGAAAAGAGTGGTTTTTCCAGTTCTGTCGTAAAAAATAGGGGTGTGTCATTAAAAACATATTAATGACGTAGCCTTCTGACAAGTACTGAAAAAATTCAAGACCCTTATCTAAAATTGGTGATTCATATGTTTCCTGTGACGTGTCCGATTATGTCCTTTTGACGTGACTTATCCGAAAAAAATCAGCGACGAATTTATCCAGTATTTTACGAAAACACTGTGTATACTTTTTTTTGTAAGTCCACTGAGAGTGTTCTTGCGTTAGTAATTCAATCAGCGTACTTTTCATAACGTAATAAAACTAATTGAAACAAATATTGCTTATTAGTGTCAAAATTAGAACTAAATTGCCGCCCTCACAGTCCAATTACTGCTTGTCTAGCCTAAAAGATCCTTGTAAGCGGTAATCTCACCGGGGAATCTGGAGAACACTTCAGCCTCTTGGTTGCTTTAATAGGCCCTCTTGTTCTTACATTACATGTAATAGATATATTATGTCGGTAGGTATTTTAGGTATACACCAAAACCTCTTTACATACATCTTCAAGATACCTACATATGTCTGAGGTTAGTTGTCTCAATTAATATAATAAACCCCCCTTGTTTTTTTTTTTATTTCTGATGAGATTAAAAAAGCAAACTCACTTAAAATCACCTTTATACGATACTTTACATAGAATAAAGATAAGACGGCAGTTTTGCTAAAGGTTTTTATATACAGCATCCACCAAAAGTTTTTTCAAAAATTATTCGCTATGCTAATTTTAACCAAAAAGTATGTTCCAAATTCGTAAAAACTGGTTTAAATTCTATTTTTTTTAAGACAACCTGGATTTAAAAAACATTTATGTACATACCTAGCCGACTTTTCATTCATTCTACAAGTTACGAATTGTAAATATGTTTCGTATAATACCTAACGAACATTAACGAACATACAGTAAGCAACGAAAGTTATCACACAGTTTGAAGTTGCTACGATAATTTTTGTACCTTATTTTTTTCTTCTGACAGGAATAGCTTTGATACAGTCTAATAAACCGAAGTTGAAGACGGTATGTCGATTGTGTGAAAAAATATCGCTAAAAAAGTAAAATTTCAATGTTTTCAAAGAAACGTAAATAACTTCGAAAATAGTAAACCCTTTCGAAGTTGTTGGACTCGTATTAAAGGGAAATCTTCAGTGTATCTATTTGACTAACTGAGTCATTTTGAAAAAATTTCTAGACATGAAAAAATCTAGTTGAACCAAAAATATACGAAAATTCAAAAAAAGCCCTGTACGCCACATATTACTCCCCATTAATATCCCTCTAGATCTCTGTGTTTTATTAAAATTTCAGGAACAGTGATTTTTACGAAAACGATACTAAGGATGGTAGAATTTTGAATTTTCTGATATTTTTGGTCAACTAGATATGTTCAAGGAAAGAAATTTTCAAAATAACCACTTAGTCAAATAGAACACTGAAGATTTCTCTTTGATACGAGTCAACAACTTGAAATTAAATTTTCGAAGTTATTTACGTTTCTTTGAAAAATTGAAATTTTACTTTTTTAGCGATAATTTTCACACAATCGACAGCCGCCTTCAACTTCGGCTTATTAGATGCAGAATATCACAAGCTAAAATCCTGTCAGAAGCAAAAAAATAAATGCTGTAATACAGAAATTATCAGAATTTAAGCAAACTTCAAAAAGTGGGTGATTTTGATAACTTTCGTAGCTTACTTATGCACCAAATGTCTGTGCTGCCTGAAGAATCGGCTGCGGCCATTGCACCAGCCTGTTGGCCATTATTTATGAATCACCCTGTACAGGGTTGACACTAAAAATAAAATTGAAGATGACGTTTTCAATTTTCTTCGGTTCTTCGTTTTTTTCTTTCGGATTGTAGTTAGCACTATCTTCGCATGTTACCAAATCAAAAATTGTTAAACAGAACATGAAAATTGACCTCTTAGAGGATCTTATATGAAATTTTTTGAGATCCACACTTTTTACTCACACTGTCTCATGTTCGCCGAGGTACTTTACCGAATTTTCGAAAGACAATAGAAATCCAGGTAACAAAAACAAGCGCTACCGTTATATCTCAGCGCCGCCCGTGACTGTTATCGCGTTTATCTCCGTCCGTCAATCTCAAGTCACAAAAACAACGAATCGCCTAAATGTTACTAGATTTTCGTCACTTGCCTCGCCCTCCCCGCCCCTCATAATTTAAACTGGTCGTGTACCTAGCCCGGCTATAAATTCGGGTAAGGTAGGCAAATCACGTGTGACGGTGTCAGGTTGCAGTAGTTTCCGGCACCGGAAGTTGTACAATACCCGGCCGTTCTCTCGCCCGCCCGGTCCCCCCTCCCGGCCCGCGCGGGTCCTATTCACAGATAGGAAATCGCATCGCTGCACATTTTGATAACACAACTAAATACGCGTCATTGTGCATCTTGCAGTTTATGTGCGAGTACTTCTGCGTCGGCCATTCGCCATTTGCGGCGGTTTTGAAAATCTCTGAACGGATAGGATTCGGCCTTGCGCCGAAGGGCTCATCCGATTTCTTGCGGGCTACGCGACTAGCTAGGGGAAGTGGAGCAATTCATTGTTTGCGCTAATGTTACAATAGGTGTATATCATTTGAGAAATAGTGGTCAAGTAGCGACAGTTTATTTTAAAACTATCAATATTTGAATACAAAAATATCGATAATATCGAAAACTATCAATTATATCGATAACAATCGATAGTTCCCAAAAGATAATCGGGATAGTCGGGTAGAATCGATATTTCCAAAAAGTAGTTAGTAGTTAGTAGCTTTTACTAATCACTCAACTAAATACGCGTCATTAATCAGTCAGCCTTACGCGTATGGCAATGGGGAAGTGGGGGAGTTAATCGTATGCATACGCCCTTATGGCAAAAAGACGAATATATCATTTGTTAAACAGGGGCGAAGAACTATCGATAGTTAAATACAAGATTACCGATTGTGCTGGGGAGCTCATCAGATTTTTTTGTAAGATGCTCGAGGAGGTAGGGGAATTAATTATATTCGTTTGTGCCACAATACGAGTGTGTCATTTGGGAAATAGTGGTCAGAACTATCGATAATTGACTATAAAGCTGTCGATAGTTGAATACAAAACTATCGATAGTATCGATAGTTATTAATGGTATCGATAATTCTCAATAACTATCGGAAATATATAAAACTATCGATGGACATCGATAATAATCAATAATCTTCGATATCGATTAATAATCGATTATCTTCGATATCGGTAGTTATCGATAATCTTCGATTTCGATAATCATCGATATCGTTATAGTTCCCAAAAATAATTGGGGTAGTTGGATATAATCGATATATATCGATATAATAGATAGTAAATTTTAAATTAAAGCGATAGTTATATTGCGTGCATTTTAAAAATCTCGGAACTGTTCAGTATTCAACGTTTTACTAGGGGCGCATCCAGTTTCTTGTGGGCTACACGTATAGGTATGGGAAGTGGTAATTTGAGAAATGGTAATGAATAACTATCGATAGTTGATTACAAAACTGTCGATATTTAAATACAGAACTAACGAAGGTGTTGATAATAATCGATAGTTCCCAAACAATAATTGGGAAAGCTGAGTAAAATCGATAGTTCCCAAAAGTAGGTAGTAGCCAAGCTTTTACTAATAACGCAACGAATTACGTGTTATTGCTTATCTTATAATTTGAAAAATTTTAATCGGATAGAATTCGGCCTTATACTAGGCGCTGATCTAATTCATTACTAGGGGAAGTACATTATATTTTGAGAAATGTGGTGAAGAACTATCAATAGTATCCGTAATTATCGATAACTATGGAAATGATGACAGTTATTGATGATATCGATAATAATCGATAGTTCTAAGTAGCAGCCAAACTGTTACTAATTATGCAACTAAATGCATAATTAGTAACAGTTTGTTATTGTGCATCTGGCAGTTTGTGTGTTCTTCTGCGTCGGAAATTCGGGGCGGTATTGAAAATCTCCGAACGGTTAGGATTCGGCCTTGCCCTGGAAGCTCATTCAGGTTTTTTGCGGGTTACGCGTATAAGTAGGGGGAAGTGGGGGGAATTGTATGCGCTTATGCCAAAATAAGCCATTTGAGAATTAGTGATGCTGAAGAACTATCGATAGTTGTATACAAAACGATGATAGAGGGTATCGATGACTATCGAGAATATCGACAACTAGCGATGATTGCGATGATTTACGGGTTACGTACATATGCAGGTAGGGGAAGTGGGGGAATTTTCCGAGCTTTAAGCAAAATAGATTATTTTAGAAATACTTACAAACTGGATGCAACAGCTTTCGCCTTTGTCTCGAACTTCAATCAATAACTACACAGGCCCACAAAAAAAGTGTCTGGTTCTGGGATGGAGACTAGCTTTTTCTTATGTATTTTGTGCCGCTGAATCCGAATTCGTCATAAAAAATAGGGGTTCTGCAGCTAATTTTGAAGATAACCTCAAAAAACTGTCGAAAACGATGTGTTTCGGTTGTAAGAGCTTGAGAAGAACAAAAAATATTTGCTTCACATCAAAAACACTTTGTTTCTACGTATTTCACATCAAAAATACTTTGTTTCTACTTAGTCTTGATTTAGACTGATTCAATCCACGTTATTCAAGATTTTACCTTTAAAAACACAATTTTTACATATTCTTGATGATCATTGAAATTGACTTATTAAACCAAATTTTTCATAACACATTCGGGTTTAAGAAATTAAGATACATAGGAATACGGTATTTTTTATGTGACGCGAATCATATTCCCATTTCTTTCAAGCTTTTATTACAAAAAAAACGTCGTTTTCAGTAGTTTTTTGAGGTTATCTCCAAAATCCGTTGGTCAAACCTCAAAATTCGCAGCAGGCCAAAATACGTAGAAACAAAGTGTTTTTGATGTGAAGCAAATATTTTTTTTTGTTCTTCTCAAGCTTTTACCATCGAAACACGTCGTTTTAGATAGTTTTTTGAGGTTATCTTCAATATTAGTTGCGGAACCCCTATTTTTTAAAGAAAAAGTTAGTCTCCATCCCAGAACCAGACACTTTTTTTGTGGGCCTGTGCTATTATTGGTAATCAAATACATATATGTATGTCGGAAAAAGAATCGACAAGTATCGATAGTTCTGTCGATGGTTATCCACCACTACTAAGAAGTATCTGGCATTCATTTAAACATGTTAATGTTAACAACAGAAATTGTATTCCTTTTATACACATTAGGGTGGGTTTGGATAGTATATCCAAAAGTTGCTGTGCGCCCTTTTGTCCTTATTTTGCCAGATGAGCTCAGTAAACACGGGCTGAAAAGTTGCCTACGTTGAAGCACCTTCTAATTCTAGCACAGAGCGTACGTTTGTAATTACGTCACGGGAAGACCGAAGCATCTCCCACTCTCAAAGGACGATATTAAAATAATTGGTGATGTCTTTAAGTTGTACCAAAAACAACATTTGGTTAGCACTCATATACCCATAAATCTGTAATTTTTACCCTTGTCAGTTTTCCCACAAAATCCATTAGATATTTACAACGATGTATTTTTAACAGTTTCGACCTTGATTTACCCAACCAGAAATTTGATAAAATATAAGCACTGCAATGCTTTCCTTTGTTGATAAATAATCATTGAACTCATCCGTGGAAAATGAACTCCAATAATTATGGGCGTCACACCAATCCCCCCACTCCCCCCTATACGAGAGAGGTACTGGGTACTTTGGTGTTCTTTTTTTGTTTTATTCCTGAATGAAATGATCTGTAAACGAATGCATTCACAAGCCCTTCTCTTAATGCGTGGGAAGGTACGAGTATTTTGAGGAATGGCCGTTAAATGTGTGGCTTTTGTTTCCGAGGCGTTTTTACACGACGTTCAATGTCGGGATTGTAATCACTAATCAGTTTTTGATCGTAACCAATTATAGATAGGAAGCAGGAGCTAATTATTGTGGCAATATTATAATTTATAAACTGAAAATACTAATTTAGTTATTTGAATTTATATATAAAAAAACGTTTTTTGTTGAAAAGGGTGTTCAACATAAAATGGCACGTTTTAATTTTCTAATTCACCGTTTGTTAAGTTTCCCCCTCAGGAATTAAGGGTATAGCTAAGAATAACGGTTACTCAGTCCATTTGATAGGTAAGTTAATAAGGAAGCGTACAATTAAAAGAGCCCTGTACAACTCCACAACTTTTCGTAGAGATACTGACAATTCGAAATTTGTTTCGTTAACCATATAAACCTAAATCACCCGCGGACTAGATACAATTTTCCATCATATCAATTTGGTTTATAATTCTAAAAATAAACTACGGACACCAAAGGCAACCCCAAAGATAAAATCGACAATAAGGAAAAGTCTGGAATATAAGTTGTAAAGATTGTGATCAAAAGTATATTGGGCAAACAAAAGATCTATTTTGACTAAGAGTCACACCTTAAATTATATACATGATTTAAAGTAACACCCTGTATGTAAGTATGTATATATTCCTACCAGATTTCGTTCACATCACATCAGTTAGGTATTGCTGACATGGAAATAAGCGAGAGCACTATAAATTTCTTCACTGACGACGTAATGAAAAATTAATCTGATGTCGGTATTAACCATTTGATATTTTCCATTGTAATGCAGATATATACAGATATACCGTTAAAGTTTATCACAATATATGTAAAACCACAGTGTAAACTCTGGTATTTTTTAGATAACACGTAGTGACGTTAATTAAGCTGACCGCAAAATTAGATTTTGTATCAGTCAGCTTTATTTCCGGTGCTATTGTCGGTTTTGGGTTTTTACATTGTTCGTTTCACAACTAGCGATCCCATGGAGTAATATATAAATTAAACGAAACAAGTTATTTATTATTCTTATTAATACCGTTAGTGTTTGATCCTCCTGTAAGGAAATGGGTTATTTTGGGGGTTGTTGGGGTCGCAAAATCTAAATATTGTCACAAAAGTTCTATGACGTCTTATTTTGGAGATTATATTTATTCTCATTTAATAACAAATAAAATATAAAATAAAAAAGTAAAAACAAATATAAAATAAAAAAATAAAATATAAAATAAAAAAATAGAAAAAAAAATTATTTTTCCGCACAAAAAAAATGAAATACAAACTACTCTTCATTTAGTATAAATTTGAATCAGATTCTTTTAATTACAAACCAACAATAGATCCCCAAGAATATGCTCGTCCCAGAGTCCTGGTATCAAATCCTGTTGAAAACGTTCAATTTTCATCACCTCATGCTTCCTAGGTGTTTTCAGGACAAAAATTCAAAAGATATGAATCCAGAATGTGGATTTTTAAAGCCATGAGTTTGAAAATAATTTGTCTGTAGATGTCACTTTTATTTCATAAGAATTATTTGACCACCATTCTACAAGATGTCCATACAATCTTTTTTCAAATGTGCCACCGTTTAAAATTCTCTTCTGATTTGTGGACCAAAATAACTAAGGTTTCTTTATGTTTGTTTCGGATAACATTGGAAAACAATTTGCAAGTACTTATATACAGTTCCTTGTTGGTCAAGTGATTATACAAGGTTTTTCATTAAGCCAAGCTTATTGTGAAGAGGAGGTGAATTTACTTGTTTTGGTGAAGCTACGGGATTGTACTTCACATTATTTTTTCCAAGAATAAATTCATTTCTAACAGACCACACTGTTTTAAAGTAATGCTGCTATCCCATATGTAAGCATAGAAACAAAAATAAGTACTTTGTGTATTCACCTTGAAAACTTACTAATAAACCGATTGCTTTAAGATTGCTCCAAACCTTCCAATTGTGATCCTGATACTCATAAGACTTAGTAAACTTTCATAAGACTCTACAGTTCACAGCATGGTCAACAGGAAAAACTGACTTCTGATTTCCATTATTAAAAGCACTGCCGTCAAAGGTGTTTTCGAAGAGTCAATAAATAAACATCATTTGTCCGAAAAGTATGGCTGTTTGAAAAAGTCCAATTATATCGTGACAATAACAAAATTCACCTTGTTTTGAGAAATATCCAGTGTCTTGCTTCTGGATTGGTAAACAGTATCAACCAGACGCGATAAAAAAACTCGCGTCCCAAAAATTATAGTGATTTCTTGGGGAAGGCAAAAGTTAGAATAATTTATAAAAGTCTTAAAATTTCGGTAACATCTAAGGTGTCGTTAGATGGTTTTTGAACCCGCGTTGCCTTCGTCAGCACACGTTAACCGTTTATTTTTATGAATATTATGGTCACGACAGCTTCCTGTCAAATAAGGATCTGAAACAATACTTGACTAAGTTTTTATTCAATTTCGTGTGACGTGTGCGGGCACTACCTATCGAATATGAAAATGAAGAGTTTAGACATTGAGGATCATCTGCTGATGATAACGAGCCATTCAAAAAAATAATTCATTAAAGCTGGCCGTGACCGGGAAACATACAGGGTGTCCCATGAATAATATTACATCATTTTTTTGGATAAAGTTATTGCGATTCAATTAAGATATCTTTATTCCAAACTTTAATAGTAACCAAGATACAGGGTGTCCAAGATTTAAATCTTTGATTTTTGTAAATAACCTTCTTCAAGCTGACATATTTGGTAATTTGGAGTTTTTTAGGTCAACAAATTTAAATTTGTCAATAATTCTGATGCATACAAACCGATGTAACTTTTTTTTCACCTTCATTTTTATCTTTTTATTAAAAATATATATTTTCTCATTTTTTTCGCAAAAAGTATAGATACCTTCTAAATATCACTCCAAGTAACCGTTTTCGAGATATTTGCATTTAAAATACTCAGTGCAGTCCATCTAAATCGTGATTATAGGATTGTAAAATTTTTCCTAGAAAATTTTTCATACAACAATGCATATAAAGTGCTTTCAAACTCCATTCATATCAAACTTTTAAATCTGACTACCTTCGGTTTCGATACATTGTCTGGCTTCGTTGCTTAAAATTTTCTTGTTCATACATAAAACAATGTCTTTAAAAACCCTTAAAAAACCACAATGCTGACAAGCCACAATTTTTTTTTTATAGAAATGGAGTGTGATTTTTTTTTATACTTGAGAAACTAAAGTTTTGAAGCGTCTGTTGTACATATTTAAAATTTACACTATACCCACACATTTTGACTAATAATATCTCAGCAGTGTATGAATAGCCTAGTGCTAGATGGCCAATGCAAAATATTAACATTATTAGAATTGATCTAAATTATTGATCTTGTCTTTCAAAATTCTGAAAGTTTATGCATACCCTAAGTTCTCTGGAAACAACGATGATCTCTTGCGATGGCTGCAGAACTTCTGGCTCTGCATTGATGATGATGATTTTCTACTTTTGCCACCGACATTCGAATGAAAGAGGAACAGTTCCGTACTTTAGCTGATTGGGATGATTAAACTAGAAAACAAAAACACAAAATACAATCTGCAGCTACTCAAAACAAAATACAATCCGTTTTAAGCAATAATCCAGGATATGCAACAATGCAGTTAATTCAGGATGACACTTGACGATGACTTGACTGAATCTAAGTAAGGCCCTGACATGCAATAAATGGTGTCCCCTAAACTTGACAGTCCATGTACTTGCTTTCGAAATTAAGAAATGATTCCACAGCTACACAAAAAAAAATCATGATCCTGGACATTGACCTCAGTATCCTTATGTATTTTTCGACGCTGAATTCGAATCCAACCTCAAAAAAGTCAATACACCCTCAACATTTTGAGATACAGTGATAAACGCCTCTAAAATAAAGTAAAATCAACCGTGATATATGATGACAAGAAGTACGTGCAGAAATTACTCCTGATGTAAAACCATTAGTTTGCGTAAGTTGATTATTTTAGATATAACTATTGTCATGACAAGAAATTTATTCTAAGGGTGAAAATCGAGTAAAATTGGGGTTGAAAGGGGTAAGAAATTTCCAAGAATATATTTCTGGGGGTTTTCGAGGTTGCTGATCTCAAATTTCAACATTCCAAAAGCAGGAAATGTACCCCAGAGGTGAAAATCGAGTATAACAGGCGTTGAAGGGGGGTGCAAAAATGTTTATGTGACAAAATACACAACTTTTATTCCAAAATTATATTTCCTGGGGATCTGGAGGTTGCTGATTTCAAATTTTAACATGTCCATAGCATTAAATTTGTTTCAAGTGTGAAAATTGAGCAAAATAGAGGTTGAAAGGGATACAAAACGTTAATTAAACAATATACGCAACTTTTACGCCGAAAGTCTGTTTCCAGGGGGTTTTGACGTTGCTGCTTTCAAATCTCCATAACAATAATAACGACAAGAACAACAATAACAAGAATAAAAAAACTGGACGTTTTCCACGAAACACTGAACTACTATACTTTTCTCGACGCGCGGTTCGCCAACCAAGTTGGCATCTTCAGGAGCAGATTAAAACTTCCTATCAAAAAAATCATCAAAAACTGTTGTTGAAATATATAGGGCTAGTTTTGACCAATTTGGGCCAGTTTTATAACGTTTTCTACGCGACTATCTTTTTTGACGCCACGTATATATTGTTTTATCGTTGCCGCTTCGAAATTCTCGAAATTGTGACTACAATATCTTGACGCCCATTTTTTTGTTTAAAATACTCGTCTTGAAGCGTACTTTCAAAATATTATAAAAAAAGCGTCAAAAAAGGTAGTCGCGTAGAAAACGTTATAAAACTAGCTCAAATTAATATTTTTCAAAATCTCAAAAAGTCTCGCAAACTTGAAGAGATTTATGATTTTTCTAAACCAACCCGGTCAATATCGTGCAATAAACAAAGAAATGGCGTCATTGTTAATTAAGGCTTGCAAAAATATTCGATCGTTAATTACTCGAAAAGTTATTAACGGATCGAGTTGAATTTTTTTGTAACTTCATATTACGAACAGCAGTCCCTCCAAGAAATTTCGTGATCATAGTCGCCCTACTTTCGAAGTAAAAAATGGTGAAAAAGAAAGCACTTTTTCAACTTCAGTAGTCATTTGCAAGTTAACAATAGCACTTGGAGACTTCGGGTTGGGCTTAAAATTTAAGAAATTCAATAGGCTACAACTTCTTATATGCATATGCTATACAAAATATGCCAAAGAACGGAGATACGAGCCCAGAATCATATCGTTTGGCCCATTGTTATTTTTGGTGAGATTTTTGAAACAAAGACTTCATACTATGGATACGACAATTATCCTTTATTACATTATTTATCATATTATTTATCCTACAGATTACTAATAAAGGATAATAGTTGTATCCATACTATGAAGTCTTTATTTCAGAAACTTTACCAAAAAATAACATTGGGCCAAACGATATGATTCTGGGCTCGTATAAGCGGAAATGTGAAGAAAAGACGTTTTTTTTTTCACCAATTGTTAATTTAAAAAATTAGCGGACGGTTTCAGCTCTACGGACCCCGCGCATTGTGTTCTGCGCAAAAAAATACATAGGGAACCGTCAAAACTAGCCCTATAGATATGTTACAAGAACACATAAAAATCTCTGCCTACTGGACTGATGTACTTGCTTTCGAAATTAAGAAATGATTATTCGTCTTTTGTTGCTCGGCCAACTTTGTTAGCAGTGCGCGCGGGTGTTGATAGCGTTGCACCGGCGATTTTTACGGCATAAAGCATTCGTTCTATACACAAAAAGCTCCAATAAAGCCCTCGATCTCAGCCGCATGAGTACCTAGCTCACAGAATGGGTGGGGAAGCGCTCGCAATAGACAGAGACAGCGTCGGCACTTAATTTCAGCTAAGCCATAGTAGGAGGCCGGTGCACGACGGACGGACGTTGTGCACGCATCCAGTAGTAACTAGTGCGTCTGTGAAAGCGGTCGCGAGACTAACCGGTAGTGACGTAGCGTGGGATATAAAAGGAAACACGGAGGCCACCAAGAGCACCATGGTGTTACAGGTGCTGGATCTAGTCACTCCCAGTGGAGAGCCCTTCTATGGGGATTGCCCTGTGACATCGTACACTAATTTGGATGTAAACACGACGGGGCAGCCTACGTGCACTGTCATACCCGAAGGTACCACTATTTT
The DNA here is from genome assembly GCA_029963805.1 of Aromia moschata. Taxonomy (NCBI): domain Eukaryota; kingdom Metazoa; phylum Arthropoda; class Insecta; order Coleoptera; family Cerambycidae; genus Aromia; species Aromia moschata. The sequence goes on from JAPWTK010000690.1 coordinate 150,689, forward strand.
ATTTGTAACATTAATTATATTGTCGTTAACCGGGTTTTGAAGATATCTCGATTTTTATCGTCGGTACTCGGTACTTTGGCGTTCTTTTTGTTTCATTCATGCATTCACAAGCCCTTCTCTTAATGCGTGGGAATGTATTTACGAGTATTTTGATGAATGACCGGCAAATGTGTGGCTTTTGTTTCCATGGCATTTTACACAACGTTCTTTGTTAATGGACGATAATCACTTATCAGTTTTTGATCTGCACCGATCCGTGCCTGGAGTGGTGAGGTTGCTGAATCCAAATTTATTGTCAAAAAAGTTCTATCACGTTACATTTTTTTAAATTTTCCATTTTATAACAAACAGATTTTTCACGCAAAAATGGAATTTATAAATATACGCTTTAATCCTCTTTGTGTATAGATTTGAGTTAGCTTGTTTGATCACCTGGTATCCTATATAAAATCCCTGGCATCGCTGCTCAAACTGCTTCAAGTCCTCGTGAAAACTTGTTAAAATTTAGTGACGAAGCCATTGCTGCATGTTAATTCATTTTTACAAAGAAATTGAATGACCCTTAAAGTGTTCACCAATATAATTTCTTGATTGAACCAGATACGTAATTTGGTTTGTTCTGCATTTCGGTCTCGTCTTGAAGAGATCGTATCCTCAAGTGATTAGCTTGGGATGCTGTACTCACTTGTGTGTGTGTAAGTATTTACTGCTGTGCAGAGCCTTTACTATATTGTAGTTTATTTTCACAAAATTAAATCAAAATATGTGATAGGAAAACTTAAGTGTTTGTTCATCACTCATGCTTTCCACAATCTCGACGCAGAATTAAGTTGTGAATCCAGAGAGTTTGTGTTTTTGTGTTTCAAAAAATTTAGAAACAATATGTCTATAGTTCTCACTTTTTTTATATCCCAATAATTCTTTGACCATCCTCTTAAAATATGCCCATGCCTTTTCAGCCTAAACGGTTTTCAAATGTGCCATCCTTTAAAATTGTTGGAATTTCTGAGCCAACAAATATGCCTTCTAACTTTGCCTTCGGATAACCTTGGAGAAACATTTTGTAACAACTTAAATGCAGCTCCGTGTTGATTAAGTACTTTTACGAATTTTTTTGTTATTCGTAATTTTCCTGACGGTATATGACATAAAAGTATAAGTGTGGCATATTTCCCGTATTCGCAAAATGATTACAAGATTCCTTCTGAAAAATACAGAGGTTAACGCTTAAAAATATATCGATGACGTCATATCCGGATCGCGATTAACGCCGTCTTTGTCTGTTGATACATGAATAAACAGAAAAAAAAAGCAAATTGTCTGATGATTCTGTTACTATTTTAGGTATCTAATTTATTTCACAGTTTTTTTTAAACACTGTAGATTTGTAATTAATTGTGTTGTAAACAAATTTGGCGAAATTAGTTGTACTTTGTTAGTTTATCATTGAAAATTTTGCGCTTAAAAAGATACCCAACAACGTGTATATATGTAACTACATACAATATACCTACTTACTAATTTAATTATAATATTAGCATTGCTAACACATACAGTCTAGTCTTTTCAAAAGGCACACGTTAAATATTTGACATAGGTCAATACAATGAGCATTGAAATTAAGTAAAATGGATTACCGATTTAACCATTATAAACCTAGACAATGTAATAGAAATTATCAAAAGCATTATTCACGCATACAGTGTTTTAGTGCGTATTTGGTCTATAGAAACGTTACCTATTCCATAATTAATAAGTAATTTTTTTTGTCACTTTTTACGATTTTTACACATTTGTCAGTTTTTTAAATATTGAGAGTATACAGATTGTTCATAAACACACATACCCAATATTGAGTTTTAGAAGCCTAAATATTAAGTTGTATCATAATCTATGCTTAAGCCTAGCTATTTCTGAAATATTTGAATAAAAGTAAGAGTTTGGATAACAAAAACAAATTCGAAAATGCTATACCGGCCTCTCAATTGATCATGTTATTTTTGCCAAATTTAAAATGAACTTCTTTAGTACAAATGGAACACCTTGTACATTTTCAGTTATGACATTCAGTCATGATGAAGGTTAAAGACACAGATTTTAGAGGTACCTATTTTTTATTTTGTTCCAATTTTTGAATATTGAAGTTAAATTTATGTGTCTAACGGGGCTTGTGTCTAAAAAATCAATTTTGGGATTTATGCAGTTTCATACTGTCGACTAGAAGAAAATGCCGATTGTCTGAACTCAGAATACCCTTTTTTTGCTACCTATAACCCTTGCTGTTGAAGAAAAATTGTAAGCAAAAATGCATGGCTCGCAAGAAAGGAGGTTAATGACTATCGTGGTTTCTTTGATAGTCCCCTTTGTTCACATATTTTAAATTTAAGCGGGATTTAGAACGGGAACAACGCGATGTTCTTGAAAATTACTGAAATGAAAAGGAAAACTGAAAAGTCGAAACGGTGATATTTAGATGAGATAATCGCGTCACTGGCGTTACAGTGGACTATTTTTTCCCCGATACACAATTAACTCGGGGTTGTAAGGCTGTATTTCGATTGAAGGCACGCGCTGCGCAACAGGTGTTAAGACAGAAGGCATACGCGATTCCCTAACAAAGTCAGCTGCGGCTCGACAGACTCCCGAAACAGATGCTAGGCCCTCTGCGGTGACTGTTCCACAGCGCACTTTAATAAAAACGACGAAATATTATGCTTTAACTCATAGTTTTATCAAGATACATTTTTAAGAACCTAGTTTTGAGCGTCTTTCAAAAATAGTCCATCCTCAATATTTACGTATCCCTGCCTTTGTTCGCAGAGCTTTTGGGAAATTTTCTGTAACCCATTTGTGTTTCATTGTAAACAGCGGTGAGCTGCCGGACTGGAACATACAATGCAAAGATACAAGTAAAAAATTCCAAATAGTTTAATTTTTTGTTTAATTACTTCCACATTCACGTAGTGGAGTGGAAGTATAGTAGTAATCATGATTTTTTAATTTTTTATTGGCTAAATAGGCTTGAAATGTTCTGAAAAGTCAATATTTTTAAGTTTAAGCGAAAAAGAATTCTGTACTGTCTATCGGTCTGTCTGTCTGTTCGAGTCATCGTGTAAGATGACTCGAAAACGCGTTGAGGGGTTATACTACCCATGCGCACTGAAAAATGAAGCTTTTTTTGGGATTTTTTTTCGGTACCTATGTAATGGATCAAAATGAAATTTTGACATTTGATTCTATGGGTATTAATGTATACAAACGTATTTTTTATTTTCATTAAAGTTACAAAATAACGAACAATTTTTTTCTGGACAAGGAAAACGGCATACACTGTAGCAGTCTTCGTACACCACTTAGAAACCATTTTTCTTAATCACATTAGTTTTTCTTGGAAGTACCCAGGATTTTAATTTTTTTTTGAAAATTCGCAAATTGACCAGTTTTATTTTTTTTTTAATCGACCTGAAATTGTTTATTTCAAATCTAATTTTTATCAACAAAAATTGTGTACTTCGATAGGTAACTATATAAGAGCACAGTTAAAATTTTAAGTCTATCGGATAAAAACAACAGTTGTGGCCATTTGAAAAACACAGTTGAGAAAAACGGTTTGAAAATGTATTTAATCATATAAATAATACGGCTACTGTAGCGTCCTATTACCTTCCCTAAGATTGAATAACGCCAGTTTATATAGGCGTTAATTATAACTCATTTGAACCGACGAAAGTATAGCTCATTGTACCGACGAAAATTACCTATAGAACTGTAGTAATACAGCGAGTGGTTTTTTCGAAGGTTCTGGGCCACTGAGACGGTTGGAAAATAAGCGTAATCATTTTTTTAAAAGCTCCCCCCAAAAAATTTTTTGAATATCATCTCATAGTTTTATACCAAAAACAAAATAAAAAAAAAGAAATTTGCGGGTAGTATAACCCTCTAAGATGTCAACTTGAAGATTGGAGCACTTATGACGAGGTTGCTAGTTGATTATGGGAGTGGTTGAGAGGTTAAGGGTTGGGGCACTTAAGGGGAGTATTTTTTCTTGTCTATAATTAATTCGCAGACGATGACGAAATGCACCTAGGTGAGACTTACACAATATAAAGGTTTTTAGCACAGGTTGGGGGTGGAGGTTTGGGGATAAGTATTAAAATTAGGTAAAACAAATGTTCTTAACATAAATTTTAATAATTGGAGAAAAAGCTCGATAAAAATCTCCTATTTTTCTTACCCCCCCCTTGGAGTGGAGATGGGTACTGAAAAAATAAAAGGAAAGTAAAAATTTGTGAAAACTTATGTGAGCCAAAATTGTATGTGTATTAATTTGGCTGATGGTGTTTCTGTTATTGGGGGGGCGGTTGATTTGTTTATATTGATGGAATTAATAATTCATGCAATATGTCGTTTTTACGTTTGTGAGACAGAGAATTCAAATATCACAATATTAAGTCTCAACTCTCTTTTTTTCTATATCCATGTCCAAAATTGATCATACGAGTTTATAAAAGTATTCAGGTCATCAGAGTCATAAATGTTACAGTTTATAGGGTCATAGTTCCTTTAGGTCACTAATGCCAACAGCTATAAAAGTCATATGGGTCATAAAGATCATATAAGCCATACGGGGTCCTGACGTTATCGGTGGGTACAGGAAAGGTATAAATGTCATATTGGTCATAAAGGTCATATACAAATTGATAACTCCGCTTTAAGAATATAACCTGATGTTTTTGCAGTTTAGTTATTTAAATTAAAATTGAATATGGAAATTGATTCCATTGGGTTTAAAAATATTTTGCATTATCGTTTCAATTTGTTATCCAACGAAAATGACCATACGACAACTGACCTATGTGTATATCACTGGCGTAGCGAGAAATCTATGGGGGCAATATACTTATACTAATTATTTTTACCAATGACTTCTATTTCAATAATAATATTCCTTGTGCAAAAATGTTATTTATACTCATACTCTTGGGGGTATCTCCTATATACCTCGTGGATAGCCACTGATGTATCTGCGTGTTGCGACCGGTGTTGTTACTTTCATGATTAGTGTTACTGATAATTCTGACGGATACAATTTTACTGTTTCGAAACGTAATGTTGTCGATGTTTCGATACATCGGCACATTTACAACGGCAGTAGCAACGTTGACTTGCAAGCGCCGGGTCACAAAATCTGTAGTCATCCACGATTGACCCGACACCGACCTAGACAACTGGTCATTTGACGGAGATTTGATGTTTGAGCGGCAACGAAACATCTTGAATGAAATGTTTCTAAACAGTACATTCGAAATGTCCATCGCCCTTAACAGAACGAAATGGGTCACAACGAAGATTTCCTTGATGTCGATTTGCTTGTGGTATCGATGGAGCTGCAAAATTGGCACCGCATCTCAGCACACATGCAATGTTTGTGTTCGAACTGTCTGCTTTTTGTTTTAGTTAAAACATAGTTTTACCATTTAGTTAATTATATTTTAGTTAATACAATGGGAAAGTGGGGGCGACCCCTTTTTCGTATAGTTACTTTAGTTATAACTGCCGATGTATTCACATATCCGGATTCTTTTTGGGCTGTATGAACTACTTGGTTCTTAGCTTAATTTATTGAGAAGGAATCTTTTCGTGATTCAGGTAAGGGCACACCGTCGATAACTTTAAGGGTGGATGAAACGCACTTGCCCCAGGGCTTGGGGCAAGTGTTATCTGTGTTTATTTCTATATTTTATCCTTAATGAAACTTGGGCAGCGCCAGTGGCGGGGCCGCAATGAAGAAAGGGAGCCTTACAATCTATAATTTGCGCTTGGAACCTTTTTGCATTTTTGTCCTTGAGAGCTTGCATTTCATCTCGTACTTAGCTGTCATTTTGCCTCTTAACCGGTGTACATTTTACCCCGTATCCAATAAATAAACTGAATTTTGCGTCTATTGAATTTTGCAAGAGGTTAATTTTGTAGTTCACCACTGAATAGATTGACAAGGATGAAATGATGAAAATACCCTTGTTTGGATATATTTATTAAATTAATGTTATTAAATTTTTGAATCAAGGTTTTGGAGGCCCTCCGGGGCCCGCCCCCGGTTGCCCCGCCGTGCATCCGGCCCTGACTATGGGGGGTGCCTTGAATAAACGCAATTTTCTACTCGCGAGGGTAAATTTCTTTTACAATATTTCTTCATTGGTGCCAACATAACATTGTGCGGTTTGCATCGAATATTAGAGGAGTTTAAAATCATTTTCAAACAAGTTAATAGTTTTTAGAGACTTTTATCAGAAGCGAACGCACTTGCCCCACTTCACCCTATACATATGTTATATCATTGTTATCAGAACAAGCGGAGCTAATCAACTAAATAAAAATTGAGGGTTTCCATTAAAAAAATAATAGTAATTAAACCGCTACTATATTTTTGTTTCACTTGTTTTACTGAGCATATCCTGAAATTTCAGAAAAAATAAGCAGCAACATTTTCGAAGCTCTACAAAAATAGGAGAAAGGAGGGTGGTAATTCTCACCAACTCACCCTATACATATGTACATATGTATATGTTCTTTTAATAAACTTTTTGATTAACATAACAACTTTAGTAATTAGAACGCGCCTTTTTTCAAATTCTTGTGCCGCTACTGGCAGCAAGTATGTAACTACTGACATGCGTCTGTATACAATAAATAATTTGTAATGAGTACTTTAATATTACAATTTACAAAATCGTTTTATGATTATGTAAGAAGCGTAATTATGATATAAGCGAACAAAAAATTTATATCTATAATTTTAAAATGTACTGGAAATAAAATTTAACCATGCATGATAAAATAACAAACGTCAAACCAACAATTAGGCGTATACGACGAACCGAACTCACTCTCGGTTTCGCAAAAACCCAATTTCTCTTTACCCGAGGAGTGTAATTTTCTAGTAAAAAAAATGACCATCAGAAACATGCCTACCCAGATACATTTATGCGTTTTAGGTTGTTTAGAAAGCAAAAGTTAGTTACGCAAGTAATTTGACGGATTATAATGCTGTTACAGTTGGGCTAGCCTGAAAGTAATACAACCATAAGGCTTAATTATCATAATTATGAAGCTAAGAATATACCTCCGACCGTGGCCCCAATAAAAAAATCGGAATTTCTTGTTTTATGAACTAAAGTATACGTATGTAGGTAGTAAAATCATACATAAATTTTATATCACGTCTCACGAGTTTTTAGATCATTTAGGTTTATAGATCGTTTGTTAACTTTGTTCTTGAGTAGTGTCGTACGCAAAATCGAGAGGTGTGAAATCAGGAGAACGGGCTGGCCATTCAATTGCACCCCCTCTTCTTATCCAGCGTCCAGAAAAAACTTCATTCAAATATTTTCTTATATTCCTCAAGAAGAGTGGAGGTTTTTTCAATGCGCTTTGATTCAATCAGAAACACCAAAATAAAAATAAAAAAATAACACTGAAGGTCACTATAAAATCATGCAGTGAAATAATACTTTTACTCACGAAATTATAACACACAATATAGATATCAAGGAAACTAGGGTACCTGACAATATTTTTCACGTTTAATTGTTTGACAGTTTATTCATTGTCTACCTAAAGAAATAGTGAATAATGAAAATAACTTATAACACATCAACTCTATATAGAGCTATCACGAGGGTCTCTTATATTCAGAATTTTATAAGTAATTCAAAAATATAAAAATATACGGGGCGTTATGTTTAAAAACTAAAGTTACGTGTCACTTCCAGTTGAATCGAAAGTGAGATAGTAAAACTAATTATTTCTGGAACTTTTGGATAAACCACTACAAAGATACACAGGTGGTTCCATACTTTTTACTAACAGTGTATACACCGTGTTCAAACTTAAGACTATTGTTAACTTTGTTGTTATGAGAGATACGATTTCGTTAGTCTGCAAATTGTAGTTTTTTTTGTGCTGAATTTAATGGTGATTAAAAACAAAAACAATTTGACGACGGTGTTACGTAATATTGACGGAAACACACTGTTTTTGATTAAAACAAATTTCTGTCAATATCGCGTAACAACGTCGCTAGTTTGTTTTCTTACCATAATCACAATCAGCGTACGAAAAATACAAAATTTTACTTGTTACTTCGAATTTAATTATCTATTAACATAAGCTACAGGCAAAAATAACATTTGAGTCTTGTAATTTTGTTTATAACCATGTAGAATTCCAATTTACATTAATAAATATGGAGTTCCAGTAAAAAAATGTTTCTTGCAATATTACATGACACTGTCATGTGATATTAAATTGAGGAGCTTGCTGCAAGGACAAAACAGCTCCTTTTTCACCGCGTGACGAGGGTAGCCTCCTTTTTTTTTGAAAAAAATTTTTTGTTTTTTTTTCCCCAATTTTTCCCCCCCCCCCCCCTTTCTCTTTTTTTTCCCCCCCCCCCCAGGGGTGGGGGGTTTTTTTTTTAAACCCCCCCTTTTTATTTTTTTTTAAAAAAAACCCCCCCCCCCCCCCCCCAGGAGGAAAAGTGTTTTTTTTTTCTTGGCCCCCCGTCTCAATTGTTTCTTTATCACCATTAAATTTAGCACAAAAAAACTACAATAATTTGCTAGTTTAACCGAAGTAATATAGAAATAACAACAGTTTACATTAATGTGATTTCGAAACTTAATTTCAGTGTGGCTGTTCTAAATACAGGGTGTCCCATAATTGTGTTAAAACGTTTGTGCTAAAACTGCAAAAGAGTATATTTTACAGGTGATGCATAGAACTCACTTATTAGCTCACGTTGACAAATGCCAAATACTTTGTAAAGATAAGCAATTAAAAGAAACATTAAAGTGTCACATGCCTTTTATGAGTTTTTGCTACTTTATATTCACAGTGTGATATGGGATAATAAAACGAGTTTTTTTCCTTGTTATTTTTTTCCGTTGCATATTCGAAAAAATAAAAAGAGATAACCCAGAGAAAAGTCTTCACAAGAACTGCTATATCGTGCATATTTTTTTTAGTGTTAAAAGTTAACCCACAAATACTGCGTGTTTCAACCCCATTTAAGTGCAGAAGGAATAAAAAAATGTTTACCCCCAACGTCGTCTTATTCTTATAAAGGCGGCAGATCCGGGCGGCGGGCCATAATCGTACGCGTCATACTACTTACTACTTGTATGTGCAAAAACAAAATTCATGGAAACAATAAACTGTTGCAATTTATAAAGATATGGGTTAAACTTACCCTGTTATTTACGTTGAGATGTGTGAAAACTTTGTGGGCCGCCGCGCTGTTTAGCCGGCTTTACTTATTATTAATTTCGAAAATATAATTTATCCGGTCTTCAATTTAAGGAAAAGGTTGTGAAATTCACCGAAATTCTAAATAGAAAAACGTTTAAGATAAGAAAATACTAGGAATAAATGATTCACTCACAAAAATAAACAGAAACAAATATTGGGTGTCTGTTTCTACTGTGTTTAAAATTTTCATTTCCATTAAATTGAAGGCAGGACCGAATAAATGCTATTTTTGGAATTAATAAGGTACTTTTTTACAGTTTATGGAAAAATGGTATTTGGAAAAATGTATCTTTTGAGTAGTTCTTTCAAAAAAAGTATGATTCAACTTAGGAATCACCCTGTATACTTATTTGTAATCAGAATGAAATGGAGAACATACATTTTTCAAAGTATACAGTACCATTTCCATTTAAGGTGTTCTTTTTAAAAATAACTACTTTTCTATACCTCTGTCTATTAAATAAAGAGTTTTATTTTGATATATAATACATAATTTTTATTAGCGAGAGTTTTTTAAAGTGATACAAGATAGAACAATTAAGGAGGGGGTATTCATTTATATATTTATTATAAATTTATTATATTTACGGTGAATTTTGATTCAGCGTAGTAAACAACAAAGGAGACAATATAAACGGCACCGTCGTACGGAACTGTTTTATTATAAAGTGTACCGCACTCGTTAAGTCAGTCGGCTATAAAATCGTTACGCATAATAACGAAAATAAAAGTTGTCGGTTGAAGTATCCGTATATACCTTTGGTATCGCGAGCAACCGCTCTAGCAAGTGCAAGTTTTCTGTTGAAAAATACAAACTGGTGTGTCGGACAGGTGCTTCGGCCTGTAGCCACCTGCTGACGCAGAGGTTCTCTCTTCGGTGCCTCGGCCTTAAAGTTGCCTTTTTCAACGCGAAAGATACGATCGGTGCCCGATCATATACCGAGAGAATAGAAATTGCAGTATTTACCACCCGAAGATAGGCATCTACGTGGTGAGCGTGGGTACTGTGCGAACGCAACCCCCTGAGAATACTAAAACGCAAGGTGCGTCTAACTGCTATCTTATCAACACCCCCTGCACGATACCTCGAAGTTGTCGTGGTCATGATACACCGACCTACGGCACATTTAAGGCTTATAGAATTTATTGCCCAGTCCAGGTGAATTACAAGCTAGTATATTTTATATACGAGGGCAGTATTTTATGTAATCTGCCTAGCCATGAAAACAATGACAAATCGCAGTCAAGTGTGTTGTCGAATTTCGGCCATTCAGAGTTGAAATCGAAATATTTTTGTTATTTTGATGCAAGCTTGAATGAGTAATGAAATGAATGAATGAGTAAATGAATATGCGTAAATTAAAAGTCGAACACGAAAATGTTACAATTTGGATATGGCCCCAAAATCATTCATGAACGAATGAATGCTCGTGGTAGTACTGGTGAGAATGCTCCCTCGCTATATGAAGTAAATCTAAACAATTTCGTTGTTAAATCAACAACGAAACAACAAGTCGAAAATCAATTGAATATGACCCAAAATCTAATAAGACTTCTTGAGGCAAGACCGTGAGAGAAAAAATAAAGAAAATAAAGTGTTAGTGAAGAATTAAAATTTCAATTTTATCAATTCAGTTCGTTGATACAGGGTGGGTCATAAGTAGGGTCCGGAAAGTGTGCTACAACGCAGGGTCGGTACTATACAACTCTATGATACTTAGAGTAGGTACAAACCGTATTTTTTAAGCGCCTTGTAAATTATATACGCGTGTCTTGCCCGTGCATACGCACGCCACTGACCGTGTCTAGTAACGAGTACTGGAACCGTCCCGTGCGGGTTTTCAGGAAGCCTGTATGCAGTTTAGCCATACGGAATAGCGACGATTCCGTAGTTTTTTACGTTAGTTCGATGCGAGCGGATGGAGGGTAAACAGTTTAAAATAATGTGTCGTGGGTACTAACTAATAAACGTGTGTACATTCGTATGTTGCACCGCGTACGTATTACTTTTAGAGTTCGTGTAGTGTATTTACATAGTATCTGATTTTTTGTGGATTTGTACAACAATGACACAGTCGTTACCATTTGTGAATAGACTGAAAAAGATGATTGAAAACTACAAGGAAACCTGCGCAATAAATTTCTGAGGCTGTCACTAAACGAAAAAACTGTTTTTTTCGGTAATAAGGTCGTTGAGTTTTAAGGGATTTTGTTATTGCAGAAACGTGGGAAAAGTGTATACCTGGGTATTGAAAAATTATATGTATCCCATTCAATTTATTTTTCCCCGAACTGGGGGGGGGGGGGTTTTTTTTTTTTTTTATTTATAATTTTTCCTTGTTTTTCCAATGCAATTTCATTTTAATTTTCGTTGCTCTTTCATTGTATTTCCTTTCATAGCTGGTTCGTAGGTAGTTGATTTAACCTAGTAGATACTTGTAATATGAGGATGAGGTTCATATGAAACATGAAATCATCAAATATTTTATTTTCGTGGGTTATCACAAACTACCGACTTTCGATGTGTGACAATTTTTAACAGACTTATTTGCAATTCAAATGCATCGATGTAACGACTTAATCATAAGTAGATTTCAAACAATGAGTTGTGTTCTATGCTGAAATAAAAATAGACATGGAATATTCTAATGTACGAACCTGCCTGGTGACAGACAGCCTCAATCAATCCGTCCATTTTAGCGTGAATAATTTTAAACAATAAACATGTTTCACTAGATTAAAGTAAAGTGATGTTGATTTTCTTCACAATTAAATTATACCAATATTGAACTGTTCATATTTCATTGCGTGGTGTCAGTTTTATTTTTTTTATTCCTCTTTCAAATAATATTGCGAAAATGGTTTCGCCTAATTTCCCTAAACAACGAAGGAGACAAAATGACCAGTGAGCATTATTACTACCTCAATATAACGCATCAGGTTGCTCTTTGTAGAGATCGCGTGCGTGATATTTCTGTTAGCCATATCTTAAAACCTGGGACCCACTTCACTTTTAAGGTGATGACTATACACCTCTTACAGAAAGGATTATAGTAAAAATCGTACAAAGTTTGCGAAAAATTTTCAAAAACCTGGCACTCCCTGGGTTCTCAGTAACGCTCTGTGGGATATTTGCAGTATATTTTTTCATAATCTAGAAACAAATATAAGGAGACGTTTTTCGATTTGTTGCAAAATATTTTTTTCAAAAAGTTATGGCCATTTTAATTTTAATTTTATAGGAACATTTTGTTTCCCAAAATTAAACCAGTGCTCCAGTGCTCCAGTTTTTTGAAAATTTTTTCGCAAACTTTGCTGACGGTTTTTTCACTATAAATCCTTTCTGTAAGAGGTGTTAGTCATCACCTAAAAATAAGTGGGTCCATCGTCGTTTTCAAGATATGGCTAACAGAAATATCACGCACCGCCACTGGAGCAGATGGTTTCATTTCATTAACTTCATAAAGCAATAACCTACAAGTGTAATATGTTTTTGCTATTACAGTTGCTGTGTTAAGTGTATTATTCAGTTTTGTGTGCCGTTTTATTATCCTCAGTTATTTGTGAACGATATGCTTTATTTAAAATGTTAAAATCATAAATTGATTTGGTTACTTACAGTCCAGCCAAGAAATAATAAAATAAGTCATCGTAAATCAGTGCTACAGACCGGCGAAGGTATTTCTAATCACGTGTTCGTCAGGCACGGACACCATGTCCTTCCACAGTTCTTGAGATCGTCAACTGTGACGCGATAATCTGTATTATTTAATGATAATAAAATTTGTTTTTTTTTTGGCATTCATTTAAGTAACTCATTTCATTATTTGTTGGTTAGACAAAAAGCACGTATTTTTGTTAAAATATAATTTTATAAATATCACAGATTTGGTTTCGAGGGTGAACTATAACTTCATTTAGTTAAAAAACTCATAAAATGGAAAAATACACTCTCCTGGTCCCAAGTATATTTTGCGATCGTATATACTTTATATATACGTATATCGTATATACTTTTTGGGGTTGTTATGAATGACCTACTGAACTGGGCACAATAGGTTTCACCCCCCAAGGACAAGGCATGGGTAATTAAAATTTTGTTAAAGTGCATCCAAAGTAAATCAGAACATATGAAAAAGTCGGCAAAGCTGGTGTCTGTGACCGATCCAGTGGCGTTACAAATTATTTTAGGATTCCCGGCAGTATTAAAGTATAGGTATTAACAATAACAATTGTTTAAAATTTATTTCTCATATTTTTGTTATAATGTTATAAGTAGGGTCCGGAAATGTGTGCTGCAACGCAGAGTTTGGCACTATAAAACTCTATGATAATGAAAGTATAAACCGTATTTTTTCAACGCCTTGCCCATTATATACGCATGTATTTCTTGCCCCTGCGTACCTACGCCACTGACCGATCCTGCCGGGGAGGATAGGAACATTCCGAACCCTATTTATAAGTAATAGCTATACGCCTATGCGTCAAGTCAAAAAGATAATAAGCATTACTTTAAGGCTAATGAATGTGGTGTATTTTTGTAGACTTTTTACTGTACTAATTTTCATTTCATTCTCATATATTTTAATTTGTCGCAAATATTCTTGTCTTTGTATAACAATTCGTCAGGATTTCATTATAGCCATCTGTTTGCTATAACGTCGTAAATACTAATAACTTTTAATCAGGAAACAATTCGCTAACTTTGCTCGGAAAGATTCAAAAGTACCGTGCCTCTGTCTCGAAGCAACTAAGTAGACAAACATGCAGATCTGAGAGAGAAACAGAAATGAGTGAACTGACTGATGCACGTGATACGTTTACCACCAATAAGTAAAGAGCAATGACTAATTAAACGCGTGAAGACTATGGGCCCACCCATAATTTACGTGACATATCCGTCAAGTCCACGTGGACTTCGTATCAGTAGGTGTCAGTGAAATGTCGCACATTTTGATGCATACATCTCGATAGGTAACGCTAGTATACTGAGGACTCCTTGTAGGAGCTCTCTTTTTCTAACTGTTCCAATTGAATCTGGATACACTTTACACAATGTTATTGGTAATATTTATGATTTTGCAAAATTAGAGAAGCCTGTTTTAATAGTGGCTTTAGAGTTTTGTAGATAATTATAACGACCTTTGATAAATTCAGTCTTTGTTGACCCCTCACAAATACCTATTTAACACAATCGACCGGTATTGGTTGATGGGTACGCATTGAGGAATAAAACAGAAGACGGCGTTCCTGATTGCAACTGGAATGTAACTCGATGTGAAATTTTTCAATAAATCTTTACGTTCAGGTGTTCGGGAAATAAAATATACTACCGGGCATGTACACGTCGAGCGGATAATGAATATTTAATTAAAAATCTTCGGATGCGAGCGTTCGATTGATTAGGAATCATTTAATAAATATTTCCCCTAGTTTAATGTGGTTATATTTTATACCATCGCACCGGTTACGCTACCAAGTACGTTGGGTACTTCAAGTTGGCCGATATGTAATAATACTGTTCGAATTAATTTCTGGTTACATAGACCGCTTGTTGAATTAAATCATCTGAATGTACTTTAGACAATACGTATACAGTGAGAGGCAAAAGTTTGCAATAAAATATTATTTCAATTGACAAAGGATTTTTTTGGGATGTTGGACAAATAACGATCTACTAATTTTCTGCCGACGTTTCGTCCAATTTACTTAGACTTTATCAAGGCTCAATTAGTGTTTTTTTAAAATACTGGTCTATGTCATACCAAAGAGTGATCTTTTTCTCTACCTGCAGGTACATGTTTTAAATATTTTAATAATGCTGTTATATTTCTTTCTTTTGTTTTTATACCACACTACACGAATAATTGCCGAATACTAATAATAATAATTGTAGTGTGGTACGAATAGTAATAGTATAATGAATAAAAAAACATTATTCTTGATAAAGTCTAAGTAAATTGGACGAAACGTCGGCAGAAAATTAGTAGATCGTTATTTGTTCAACATCCAAAAAAATCCTTTGTCAACTGATGTTTTATAGACGCAACCGATAACTACCAATGTAATTTCATTATGATTGTTAGAAAAAAAACTACAGGTCAATTATAATTTTCTCTTCTGCATCTTGCAGTACCATAGCAGTGCTGGAACTCATATACTGGAAAAACCTTCAGCTGGTCAGTTACAGCCGTTTGAATTTTCCTATGTTCCCGAAATGACGTCCCTTGAGGTGATTTTTTCAATCTCAGGAGCAGAAAAAAGTCACAAGGACTTAAATCAGGCGAATAAGGAGGCTAAGGAGCCGTAAGAATGTTTTACTGGCTAAAAACTCGTTTACTGAAATGGCTGCGTAACAAGGCGCTTTGTCGTGATGCAACATCCACTTGTTAATGTTTGGTCTCACACTCATGGCCCTTTTTCGATGTTTTTCAAGAACGTCTCTGTAAAAGTGTTAATTTACTGTTTGGCCTGGAGGCACAAACTATTTGTGAACAATTCCCTGGCTATCAAAAAAGCAAATCAGGATGCATTTGATTTTCGACTTGCCTCATTCTTGTTTTTTTGGGTCTTGGAGAGCTTGAAGTGTGCCATTCCATGCTTTAGCGCTTGGTTTCCGGGTCGTACTTAGGTAAACACCCAAGTCTCATCACCAGTAATGACACGTTCCATCAAATGGGGATCATATTCAATCGGTTCCAAGAAGTCAAGATAGCTTTCTCTCCTGATGTTCTTTCATTCCTGCGAAATGTTTTTTTGGAACCATCTTAATGCATATTTTTCTCATCCCCTATTCTTTAGTCAAAATCTGATGACCAGTGGTTTGATTCAAATTCCACTCTTCCCCGATCATTCTTGTCGTCAACCAACGATCTTAACGCACAAGATCCCGTATTCTATCGACATTTTCATCGGTTCTTGAAGATGAAGGCCTTCCGCTGCGTGGTTCATCTTCAATCGTCTCTCCTCCTTCTGAGAATGCTTTAAACCACCGAAAAAATGGGCCTCTTGAAAAAACACTGTCTCCGTAGGCTTTGCAAAATTATCCGTTCCGCTGTGTCCAAGTCTGAAGCAAAACCTGATTGCGCACTGTTGCTCAAAATTAATGTCGTTCATTTTTAAAACGCACTAGAAAAGGCACTTATTCAACTAATAGTACTAATACTATAAAAAAATACGTATTATGTATTTTGGTATATTTACAAAAATATTTAAAAAAACACGACGATTTTTTAAGGACGGAGACAAAGGTGGGGATCAATTCTCAATCAATCACCCGGTGCATTGATATATTAGTCCTAAAGACGGTACCATGTGGCTATATCAAATACCATTATTGCAAGCGGTCATAAGGCGTGTATATATCACCACCAGTTTAATTGATGAAGGATCGTAAATCTAATTAATATGCCTCGAGCGTTTGGTACAAAATGGAGATTTTGTACCGGACATCCGCCAATCAAACCACTACATGATATTAGCCATCCAGGCATACGTGCTTACACCCTCGAGAATTTACAAATATCACCTTCCTGTTTAACTCGTTTACTATAAACCCTTCCGTCGCAGAATTTATGTACATAAACTCTATATACTTAGAAAATTCGGTTATGAAAAAACTACGTATCCGCCTGGCGATGTGTTTTTGCGTTGTGCTTCTCGTAAGCTGCTTCTCGTAAGCTGAATCAGTTTCGATATAACGACGCAGAAGCGAGCCCGTTTTTCAGAACAAAGTGCTAAAAATGTATTATTTCAAAGGTAAAATAGTTTACACTTAGTTTACGAAACAAATAGTTACACAAAAAAAAACGTCATCAATGTGGCCGAGCAAAAAAAGACATTTCTATTATTAGTCTTCAGAACATTGAATTGCCAATGCTGTTACATTATGTGAAATTATTTGTTGTACAATTGTGACAGACACTTGTCAACAACAAAGTTTCTCTTCGAGGTTCGAGATAACTGCTATTTCCATCTCTCTCGTTCACAGCCAGATTTGATGACGTTGATGTTTTTTTTAATGGCTTATTAGTAAATTAATATGTTCCTAATTAATTTTAATTAACTCAGTTTTGATAATCTTCTGATGATGACAACATGTTTATGGCTTTTTCAACAAAGACTAGAACTAATGCTATAAAATAATAAATAATTTGTTAATCTTCAATAATATCTACTACTTTTATCGGCGTTCTATATAGTCTCCCCGTAAAGCATTAACTTAATTCCGACTATGTTGCCACTGTTCAAAGACATGATAAAAGTAATTCTTCAGCTTCTTCAAAATCGCCCCTAACCCTAAAGCCTTAACGACGTATGATTCCGATTGAAACGACCGTCCTTTAAGGTCTTTTTTTGCTTGAGGGAACATATTTAAAAGTCAGAGCTATTGGAGGGTGTGATCCATATTTAACACATCTTGGGTGTAAGAATTTCATCACATTAATCATTGTCACGATGAAATTTCCACTTGCCGATTAACTCGTGTCACTTTTTGGGGATATGATCTTTCGTTAACTGTCGTAAAACTTCTTTATAATAATTTACAGTTACTCTAGTACCATGTGTTACCTAAACCTTGTGGAGATACACCATTCCCCTGTAGTAAAAACACGTTATGACCATAACTTTAGCGGCTGATTTGTGAACGGGTGGTGTTCTTTGTGAAAGTCCTCTTTTTTCAACATATGCACTGTGAGATTTGCTGGTTCATCTTCGGATCATAATAATACACCAAGTTTAACCTGAAGTAATTCCTCTTCTTCTTGAACACATTGTTTCCAGTATTCACAAACCGCTTTCCTATTCGTTTTCTCACGTGGATTCGTTAGGTGACAGCAAACGGGAAATCCAGCGAGTTCAAACTCTTGGCATGTTTAAATGTTTGGGCAGAAGGGTAAAAGCACTTTGGGTAGGTATCCCAAGGATGTTAGAGTTGCAAGTTGCAAGATGGTCGAAACGTGAATCTGTCCGAATAATTACTGCTGCAGTCATTATGGTTTTCTCAGTTAACGCAACAATTGGAGCCCCTGGTATTCCCGCAACGCGCAGTTCGCAGTTCTCAGTTTCTTTAGAACAATTTTACAAAATTAAAGAAGCCTACTTGGATATTACTATTTGAGCTGTACAGTTTTGTTGATTATTAAAGCGACTTTTCATGAATTCAGAATTCTCTCCCAATCTTTGGTAAAAGCACTCACAGTTAGGTACCTAGATTTATCTTTATTTTAGCTCTTCTATCTCTGTTCTTACCAATGTATTCGCCTTCACAAACATCAGAAGCAAACTAATTAATATCTAGAAGTTAAGCATTTCACTTACTACTATTGAGCAAGTTCTTTCACACATCCTTCTTGTTTGAAGTTATACCTAAGTATTCACATAGCTTCTAATTTTTTTCAATACTTGCGTTATGGTTCTACTGAATATTTCAGACGTTAGACCTACAAAGGCCAGTAGACATTAGACCTACCTTATAGTAGTTCGTAACAATAGCATATTCAGCAAAACCACATGAGCAATTCACAGCAATACAAGTGAAAGAATATCATACATCATGCGCCATACGAAATGTGTAAATTAAGTAATGAGACTGGCAACGTAGTGCCCGATCCAGCAACACTGCGGAGACGGAAGGAACTTGGAAGGGCGGTAGGTGGACATTTTGAGCGACGGTGTGCTATCAGGTTTTGCTTCAGACTAGGCCACAGCCCAACGGATACTTTTGCAAAACTTCAACACGCCTACGAACACAGTGTTTTCTGAAGATCCCAGGTTTTTCCTGCGGTTTAAGGCATTCTCAGAAGGAAGAGAGGCGATTGAAGATGAACCACGCAGCGGAAGGCCTTCATCTTCAAGAACCGATGAAAATGTCGGCAGAATACGGGATCTTGTGCGTTCAGATCGTCGGTTGACGACAAGAATGATCGGGGAAGAGTTAAATATGAATCACACCACTGTTCATTAAATTTTGACTAACGAATTGAGGAAGAGAAAAATCTGCGCCATTTCAATAAACGAGTTTTTAACCAGTAAAAACACTCCTGTGGCTCCTCAGCCTCCTTATTCGCCTGACTTGCGTCCATGTGACTTTTTTCTCTTCCCGAGATTGAAAAATCACTTCAAGGGACATAATTCTGGGACCATAGAAAATATTCAAACGGCTGTAACCGACCAACAGAAGGTTATTCCAGTACCTATATGGGTTCCAGCACCTGCTATGAGGAATGGAAGAACCGTCTCCAATGCTGTGTGGTTTCCCAAGGAAGTCATTTTGAAGGAAATATCTACTGAATTGTAATTCTTAATTACGAATTGAAAAATTAAAAATCTCTCATTCTCATAAGTCTCATTACACACCTCGTACAACGCGCTTAGAATTTTAAAGTGTCATTTCCATTAGCACGACTTTTTATGAACTAGATTTATGAAACTAGGGACATGAATGCCACGTGACGGGATATCCTAGTATCCCTGTTGTTGTTATATTTGTAGGTGATGTGTTTAGCAACGTAATCGGAAACCTCTTCCATTGATATACCTATATATAGGTATACCTACTAGTTACAACTGTTAAATGATAAATAGAAACGCAATTATGCTATTCTCTTGTGTGATTCATAAAACTGTAAATAAGCGTTGTTAAACTGAATAAATATTAAAAAAAAACGCTGAAGACCTGTTAAAACACCACACCGAGAGTACCTACAGTCCTTGAAAGTAATCGTGGAATATACCATAAATTTTTAGCTAATATTGAGGCAATCTAAAATCGGTACGGACCAACAGGGAGATAGTGGGCGGAGACCGCAGCTTCCCAATTAGACGACCAGCATCAAGAGGCGGATCACTGTCGTCCAATCAGGCGGGGTTTCCTTTCACGACGGTCATCTCGACAATCACAGTGTTTTCGCTCACGTGATAATTTGCTGGCGTTATTAAAACCCGTACAGTATGCATTCTCGATTAATGGTTGGAATTGTGTACGATAGAGACAGAAAGGTTTTAGTATGTGTTGTTAATGTGAATCTAGTTGTGCCATTCGCGTCATCTTCTGTTTCTCTTTACCTTACGGAGGGGATACACGCGTATTTTAAGTTCAGGTTCAAACACTTATTTATAGGCAAATTCGACTAGCGTCATATTTATGTTTGTAGGTACAAAACTACATACATACCTATATGAAGCTTTGACGTTCGACGTACGTATATACATCTTGTTTGTTTGACTAGGTACAAGGCATAAGTATGTTTGACAATTCGTTTCAGTAATCGTTTTCATGATTTGTACTTTTATTTATGTTTATTTACGTTATGGTTTGATGAAAAAAAAAACAATAAAAAACTGCATTAAAAACAAAATATGTTTTCGAAAAAATAATACACTATTAAAGAAAATGAAGTCTGCCCAAATTTATACACACTTGAGCTCTTATTTTAACCCAGTCAACAACGTGCTGTAATATCAATTGAAGGGGTTAGAATAGAAAGGGTATACCTAAGTACAATTTTTTAAAATTATGGGATAACTGCGTTTTCTTATAGGTGAGATGCCTATTTATTGGAATAAAAATGGTGCAAGTGATTTTAAATAGGTACCTACATTTATCGACATATATTTCGTGGTAGAAAAATCTGGTAAACGAAAGTATAGATTTTGTTGGCATAAAAAGGATACAAATGCAATTGTACCCTTTTTTATTCCGACCCACAATATATTAAACAATTACTGAGTTTCAACCGATCCAATAATACCTATTTATTCTTTTCTGTTTTGTGCTAATATAAACACGTAATGGAACGTGATGAAAAAATAGAAAGTGCTGAAGGTAAGTTGCTGTGTCTATATATTATTATGTTATAATAATTACTAACAAAATCTGATGAACGCTAAATTTAAAAAAAAGTTACTCAACTCGAAGAAATACACCATACATTTTTGGAGCCGGGCCACACATAAGTGTAACAGGTCATTTGGACTAATAGAAAAATGTAAAAGGAAATTTCCGCAAGTATGTACACCACAAGATTGGAGTAATGTAATAGGATCAGCTTCTAAACGCTTCAAAATACGAGAAAATAAGATGATACGAGAAAAGAAGATTTTTATTCATTTGCTCATCTCAATGCCACAATAGGCGATCCAAAAAAAGGACATAGAGAAACAAAACTTAAGAGAAACTTCTGAGACATATGCTTTCCAGTTTAAGATTACTATTGATGATGATTTTCCTTTTACAACATGCGAGTGCCCTTTTTTGGGTAATGGCCGACCACCAAGAGATTTGCAGAAAATATTTTGCTCAAAGTTGAATGAAAATCCTATTAATATTTCAGTAGAAAAATGGAAAAAATTGCAAACACTTCTAGAATATATACCACCTGTATATCATAGCTTTTATAAAGATCTGAAGCATGGAAGTAAGAAAACTAAAACCAAAGGCAAGAAAAAAAAGAAATCAAACTTCCAAAACCACTGCTTCTACGTCAAAAAATACACAGAACGATGCTCATTTCGGTGACACGGATTCTGAGTTTGACGACGACGTGGATGATATACATATACTGAACTGATTTTGACAGTAGTGAATAGATTTGTTTTCTTAATTTTGGGAATAAAGTTTGTTTTGCACATATTCTTGTTTTATTTTTACTTTATTAAAAATAATGTTTGGAATAAAAAGGGTGTAAGTAAGTGCTTTTTTTTTAGATATGAGTATTATCCTAAACAACTTTTGAGCTAAAAATTCTGCCATTTTTTAATTAATCAAAATAAAATTAGATTTTACTTAAATGTTTTCTTTACTTTTATATATATATACGTACTTAACTTTAAGCTCAAATATCTTCAAACAATGAAAATGTTACTTATACCCCGTTTTATTCTAATCTCTTCAATTGTCGTCCATTACGTTCTTCAGTTTTATTGACAATGCGTTGCTGAAGGTCTTCCTCATCGCCAACGGAAGTTTCAGAAATTGAATTTTTTAGATAAGGCCAGAGAAAAAAATCACGGGGGTCAAATCGCAAGATCTAGGAGGGGATATGGTCTGCGTGTTCAATAAAATTGAGCTCCATCTTGTTGAATATAACCTTCTTGCAATTCGTCATGCAACATTTGTAGATACAAACGGTGTAGAGATTTATAAACGATACCTCTCTGCATTCAGTATTCCGTTAAAAAAAATTGAGTCCAACAATCCTGCTCACACCTCAATTTTTGAGAAGGTAGTGAATTTCAGTGTAAAAGTCAAGGTTTTCTGCACTCCAAAATCTCATATTCTGAGAGTTAACATAGCCCGAAGGATGGAACCAAGCCTCGTCAGTAAAGAAAACTTTTTCGAAGACAGCATTTTTATTGTGAAAATGGTTAATAAACCATTGGCAGAACGGTTCTTCCGTTCTTAAAATTTCATGTGTAGATTTCAGACGATATGGATGGAGCTCCAAATCATCTTTCAAAATTCATTGACACGTTGTATAGAGTCAGATTCATTTGTTGGTTCAAGTGGCTTATGTTCTTGGATTGTCCATTATCACTTGCCTAACCATTTCAACGTTTTCTTCTGTCCTTAGTACTTAAAGTCTTACAACTTCCTTGTTTCCGATTGACGCCTACAGTTTTGTCGGTACAATTTTGGGAAACATTTTACTGGCTGGCTAAAATGAAAAACTGCATCTGGAAAAATCATGAACTGGGAAGTTCATGAACTGCGTCTCTGACCTGAAGTCCTCATATGAAGCTCTCATCGAATGTATCGTTTCCATTGTTTCTACTGCCATTTCTAAAATAAATTTTAAGTGAAACACGCCTCTGTTCTTCATTAAAAATGAATTCCATTATATATTTTATACCTTTGTGATGACCACTTCAAAAGTTTGACAACAAAGTTTCTCTTCAAGCTTCGAAATAACTGCATTTTCCATGTCTCGCTCAGAGGCAGTGCCTCCCTGTGAACATTCCAAAGAAGTTTTTTTTTTATAAACATTTAAACTTACCTTTCATTTTTAAATTTATGTATCGGGTAAAAAATTAATTGCTAAAATTAAAAATATTAATAAACTTAAATATGTCAAAGGAGTTCGTCACTATTATTACTATCGCCGCGGAGGCAAGATTCCGATGCCAATGTTTTCACATATGTACTTATCGTCATAGCGGGCTTTGGGCTTCGTAAGTATCTGCTTCTGTTAACAAATTTAACCCTTAACTTCAGAGGCATTAAAGGTCATTTAAAAAACTGCATAACAGAGACAAATACGCCCACTCCTCTCACACGTGACAGCACAGAAAGCGAGTTATTTGATTTCATGAACCTAACAACCCAACCTACAACATTTAATATTTAACTTTTATTGATCTGCGTTTTGGAAATTTTGGTTGGAAAGTGTCGTTATTCTTACCGGGTTTTTTGAGTGCTTTGACTGGTATAGAAAGGTAATGATAATTGTTAAAAGTGTACCATATTACTTACGTAAGTCCTAATTATTTGAACGTTTTATTTGATTAATTATACAAAATTATAATGAAGGTAACTGGCGAGTGTAGCACTTTATTTCATAATACATAATAATAATACGAGTTGTCATGACACTCAAATAAATATTCGAACCTGCAATGGTATTTGCTGAGTATCTTATAAAGTACAAATTTAGTAGCCTTTCTTATGAGGATAAATTATTTGTTTAAAAAATTTAAGAGTACCACGGTCAGATCCAAATAAAACTTTAATTAATTAGGGTAAGCCGGCTCGTAGTTTTGTTAATACGTGGTATGATGAAATGCAAATTGCTTAGTGGTTCTAAGTACATTATGTTAAAAAAATGTGCTTAATATATTTTATTGACTAAGTAGAGTTCCTTCCCCAAGCTATATGGTATATTACTAACAATGTTTACCATTACAAAAATTTAGGTAACACATTTTTTTTTATAAAATTCGTTTGCCTCCCCCAAAAAAAGTCACGAGCCGCCACTGTAATCAGCGGCCCTTTAGTACCAGTAACCGCAGTTCAAGGGTCATTTAGAAGAGTGTCAAAGGCAGAATGGCAGTTTTGACTATTTTCTGAACGAAATGAAGTAAAAAAAGGACCTAGTAGATATATAAAACTAATAGGAATACGTCTCCAATATCTCACCATCTTAATAACTGCTTCAAGGCCATTTTATGTTAAACAATGAAACGCTGTGTAAATGGCGGTATACGTTCATTTAGGCGTAAACAAATGAATGTTGACAAATGACATTGAGATTTCGCGCGAATCAGGATGACGTTATTAAAACGTCCTACGTCAGTAAAACTTTACACGAAGAGCGTTTTTTTTTTATATTAGGTTAACGGGAACCAGATTCAGCTTTCGTTCCCTTTCCTGTAATCCCCAATACAAATATTCTGACACACTCATAACTCGGCTATGTATAATATTAAATAAATTACTAGGTACAACATTTATACATATGCCTTTGCCCTTATTTAGATTCCGACTTCTTTTTTCCATTCTTTGTTAAATGATGAATTATTGTTTCCAGGGGTTTATGGTCAATTAAGGAGTCCAGCCTGTCCTTCCACGGACGAAATAAGGGAGGAAGGATCGCCGCCACCTGGACCACCATCTGGATACCTGCAACACCTACAGCGGAGTCCAGGCTATCACCACTTGAAAGATGGTACGTATTCTAAGCCTGCCAAATGATAAATTCAATATCCGCCAATCTATTTGTAGAATGTACTTGTGTAGGACAGATATATGTAGATACGAGGTATGGTTATTAAATAACCGAACTGCTGTCATAACTCTTTTTATTCGTTACCAATTACAGTAGCACCTTTTTCGCCTTTAATGTACTCCCCTTGGCGATCTCTACATCGTTCCGTACGACTGTTCCATTGTTGAAAGCAATGCTGGAAGTCCGCTTCTGTCAGCTGGTTCAGAACATCCGTCGCTTTTGTTTTAACTGCTTCCACACTTTCGAATCTTGTCATCACATGTAATCACTGTGTTTAACAAGCCTGGATCAGTGTCAATCTTGTTTAGAATATCAGCGCAAATGTTCATTCTTGATTCATTTTGTTCGGGAGTGAGGAGTTTTGACACCTTTTTTTGCGCAAACTATTTGTCGATTCCCCTTATATCAGCAAGCCCTCGGATGCTTAGACGATGATCTTCGCGGATTCATTTACCAATTTTTTCAATGTTTTCGTCCATTTTTGACGTTGAGGGCCGTCCGGGGCGCGGATCGTCTTCGGTCGTTTCACGTCCCTCTTTAAACCGTTCAAACCATTCAACGTTGCGCGATAAACATTAATTCCCGTACACTTCTTTTAACATTGCATAGGCTTCTGTAAAAGTTTTCCCCGGTTTAACAAGAAACTTGAGATTAACCCGTTGCTCCATCTGAACACTTAACATTTTTTCGACGCGTCACTGGTGCGTAGACTCATCGACATATAGAACTGGACTGGTGATTGACGACTGCGCATCCAAACTCCAGTAGAAAGAGAGGGAAAACCTGGGCGACATATTTTTCTCTCTCTAATGCTCTATGATTGGTTGTTGACTAAAGGCGTTTCCACCCGGCAGTGCCGTTTCTTGAAAAATACCATACCCGCCGGCAAGTAAACAAGGACAGAGATGTCGCCCAGGTTTTCCCTCTCTTTCTACTATAGTTGTCAACGCGCAGTTCAGACAGCCAGTCCATTCTTAATGTCGATGCGTAGACTAATTCAAACGACTGCTACAATCAAACTGGGCGACCCACTGGCTTGTCTAGCGAGCTCAGGGTGGGAAAAGTATCACCACAACAGTTTGTTCAAACTTGTCGCGACACGCTCGCATCAGTTCGGTTATTTAATAGCCACACCTCGTATGAGAAATGGATATAATTTGTGAAGAAAAAGATTTCTTACCAACCAACTGTTGTTACTAAGAACCAACAACTACTATTAAGTAGTTGTTGGTTATTTGTGAGTCTATCACCACAGCAGCAGCAGACCTCTATCATATGTAGGACATCGTTGGAGATCCAAATTAACGCAGAAAATTAACTCATTGAGATTGTTAATATTACCAACAGACTTTGATAATATTGCATAGGCAAACTATAGGTATAAACGTTATTGACACCGATTATTGACATTTTTTTCCATAGCTTATTATGCTAATTTTGCATCAGTTTTCGATATCTTTTGGTATGTTAGGTAGGTACGTACATCTTCATTATTTTTCATCCTAGAGAAATACTTGTAACAATGTTTATCCTAAATTGCAATATATTTCATTGTCATTCGATTAATTTTATCTTAATCAGCGTTTAAAATCTAGCAACTTGTTAATTTAACCGATTTTGTATCCTTAATAATAACGGAGTCACCGATGGTACCCACTTAATTTGAATCAGGCAGTATAACATATGTATGCATTGTTTAATATTCATTTATGTGATTAATACAGAAACGGTGGGTGGTAATATGTGGTGGTAATAATTTTCGATATCAGGAAATGTAAATACATTGAATACTATGTATTTAATTATTTCTTAGTAACATTTTACCTGAAACGCAATTTCTAAAGCGCCACCATGATGCAGCGGTAACTGTTTCGGGCAAAAAGGTTCAGCGGCAGTTTAGCCATTCGTTAACAGATGGCAGAAAGATGGCATTCGAAATACGAACAAATAACATTACTACATTAGTACCACAGTGATTCGGATTACTTCAATGGCCACAATCACAGGGATGTCCACCCACATTTTCTATACAGTCTTCTGTAACAAACTTTTAATGTATGAACATACTTTCGTTGATAATATGATCTATACCAATTTTTTAAATAAAACCATTTTTTATATTTTACCAGATCAAAGAATCGCATTGACTTCTAAAAAAAATTGAAAATCGCCTTTCTTTTCATTTGGTGCAAACTTTTTGGAGGTCACTGTATACACAGTGTTTTAGTGTGTGTTTGGCATAGATTCGTTTCATTAAAATGGAGTATATGAGGTTATTTGCACCCTCTTTTGCCATCCTTTTAAAATATAGCCCACCATCTTCTTTATTTTAAATGAAACACCTTACATATTTTGAAACACACCTACATATTTTACAAATTTAGAAATATCAAAAAATGTAGGGTCCAAAACACGTATAACCTATACATAAATCCAGCTTTAAAACTTAACATTTATAAATAAAAACCAAAATTATTATATATTTTAAAAAGCACAACATAGCATTTATATAGTAAAAAAGATGAACATTAAGCAGTTACTTAATTGTATTATTTAAGTTTTCTGTTTACTTTTTCGAAAAAAAAAACTTGTAACTAAACGAATATCGAAATTTCCGCGAAATTTGTAACTTCAACCCTCATGATGTTCATATGACAGAAAAGTGAACTAAAAACCAGACAACTTGGACCGAAAAAATAAAAGGTGTTCCCTTTGAACCAAACAAGTTATCTGAATTTGAAATTGGCAATATTTTAAACGCTTGGTATTAAATTTTCATATTTATTTTAATTTCATAGTATGGAGCATCTTATGTTCTAACGATGTGCCAAATATGAAATGGAAGCCTTCTGCCGCAAAAAGTTATGACGGTTTTTCCAGATCCTAACATTTGCCATTTTTTTCAAAAATCAGAAGTATATGAACACCCTGTAGACTCGACAATACTTAAAAAATGACAAAAAAGGGGTGCAAGATATGAAGTACATTGAAGATTTGGCGTGACCAAAACCTTTTTATGATAAAGAATTGATCTCAACAACCACCCCCAATAACTTCACTGTGCGAACAACCCTTCAAAGCAGTGATTATTCTCGACGGATTAATGATTATTATTATTTGATTAGATGTATATGGTATGTATTTTTTTCTCAGGTTACAAAGGATCGTGTCCGACGGCGAGCGATTCTTCTGGAGGGAATTTCGGCGGCATGGAGGGCAACTTGCAGTCGTTAAACAACGACGACCAGTCGCACTTGTTCCAAACCCCCCAGCACTATTCCCCCGAAGAGCACGAGTATCAAGCGCTGGAACCTCACCAGCAACCGTACCTCGATAACTCGCCGGAGTTCTATGCTGGAAACCACCTGCTTGAACAAAAATTCAATCCCGCCCACGGCTACGTGAAGAGTTACGTCAGAGGTAAGAGTTTAAAGTGTAATTTTACATACATATTTACATTACCTACACCGGATGTCCAGAAAAACCGTTTAAAGATTTTTGGAGGGGAGGGGGTGATTACTTTGTTCAAAATTAGAAACAAAAAAAAATCTTATGGACATACGATGTGTGTAAAGAGGAGAAGAATCTCGGGAAGAGAAAAAAAGTCACGAGGACTCAAGTCAGGCGAATAAGGAGGCTGAGGAGCCACAGGAATGTTTTTACCCTGGCCAACCTAATGCATTATTATCTATACCGGAATTTAGTTTAGGGAACAGTCGAAATATGAATTCTTTATATGGACTGAGTTTCTCATCATATTATTCTTAAGTTGTTTTTACTTTTTACCATTCTCTGACAGCAAGAATAAATAAAAATGTATATCTATTCCGCATATTACTTTCTCACGGTCTATTCACTTTGTACACATATTTAGATTGAGCACTGCATAAATTAAGATAATTATCAAACATTTACAATGTATATATCGAGCGATAAATGCCTCGAGTTCTAGATTCTCTCTTTTAATAAATACAAGGGGTTTTGAACAAAAACTAGTACTGAATTTAACCCGTTTCTGCCGAAAAGGCCACTCCCTGTACATCGCTCTTCAGCGCCTCATAACTAATACTATTTGCGACAGAAAAATTTGACAGGGACTTATTTTTGAAGTTTAAGACGTGCCCTTTCCGATGGTGTCCATAAAATCCTCCAAAAAATTTTTTATTTAAAAAAAAAGTTTTAAAGAATACGATTTTTTTTGCACATTTTCCTTAATCAAATTTTCAAGGGATTTCCGGTCTGCAATGGACCTGGAGCCTCACTAACTGGTGGAATAAATGTTTGAGCTTTAAGTATACGTGGTTTAAAGATTGATTTTTGGCCTTATGCGTTCAAAATGGCGCCTGAACTGCAAAATTTTTTGCGTAAAAATTTTTTTAATTTAATTTTCCAATAAAAGAATTTTTTATTAGAAAATGATGCACTTTTACAAAAAATTATCAAGAATAATTTTTTAAATTTTACAAAAATTGACTATTTGCAAAATCCAAAAAGTTGCTCAAAAATTGAAAAAATCCCAGTGCATTCTTTGAGTGATTTTAAGACCTTTTTATTCTTGACAATTTTTTGTAAAAGTGCATCATTTTCCAATAAAAAAATCTTGAACTTTTACGCAAAAATTTTGCAGTTCAGGCGCCATTCTGAACGCATAAGGGAAAAAACGATCTTTAAACCACGTATACTTAAAGTTCAAACATTTATTCCACCGGTTAGTGAGGTTCCAGGTCTATTGCAGACCGGAAACCCCTTGAAAATTTCATTTAAAGAAATGTGCAAAAAAAATCGTGTTTTTTTTTAAACTGCTTTTTTTTCATAATTAATAATTTTTTTGGAGGAATTTCATGGACACCATCGGAAAGTGCACGTCTTAAGCTTTAAAAATATGTCCCTGTCAAATTTTTCTGTCGCAAATAGTATTAGTTATGAGGCGCTGAAGAGCGATGTACCGGGAGTGGCGTTTTCGGCCGAAACGGGTTAAGTGATGTCATTAAAATGATCACTACAGATGTCATAATGTCATTATATGATTTTATATATGGTCATAACAATTTTTGACACAGTCCCACGTGGTACTATAGTAACCGAATTATTATAAAGGAGTTTTACGACAGTTAATGAAAGATAGATTATATCCCCAAAAAGCGACCAGACTTAATTGGAAAGTGGAAACCTATCACAATAATACTCGAACCTCACATGGATAATGTCATGGAAATATGAAACAATAAAAATGTATAAGACACCCTCCCTATAGCCCTGATTTAGCTCCATTCGACTTATTATGTTTCTTCAAGCAAAGACGGCTTTAAAGGACGGTGATTCCAATCAGAATTAGATAATGGTATGGCTTTAGAGGCGATTTTGAAGACCCTCGCAAAGAATGGCGTTTATCATTCCTTTGAACAGTGGCAACATCGTCGGGATGAGCTTTACGGGAGATTACGAGTATACAGAACGTGATAAAAGTAATGTTACTGAAGATGAATAAATAATTATCTTATAGCATTAATCATAGACTTTGTTGAAAACCCCTCGTATAACACATGCTAATTAATTCACTCGATTGTAAAAAGATAAAATTGCTACACGTACCTACATATACTGGCAACTGCAGGAGTTTTTTTATTGGATGTTTTAACGTCGCGAAGTTTTAATTACTTTATATTTCATTGTTGCTTCAATAATAAAGTTAATGTTAATGACCTTCGAGATGAAAAAAATAATTAAAATTCAATGTCACATTCAGTTCTAACGTCTCGATGTGAATTGCAGGCCTATTTGGGAACAATGGGCCATCATTTGTAGGCAGCGTCGGTATACATTAAATTCCTAGAAAATTGATGCGAGTGTAATACGTATACTGGTTGATATAATCATTTATATCTATATATAATCATTTTTTAGTTTAGAATATTAATATTATTTGCTTTCAATAAAAGAATATAGTACATTTTCTGCAATAAAAATCTAATACATACATACACATAAGTAAAATATAAATATTACAAGGTGTCCCGAAATTAGTTTGCAATGTTTTATCGGCGTATTCTACATTCAAAAATAAACATGTTTATTTCTATGTAAAATGTTTTTTCCTATAAACCTAAAATTACATATAATGATTTTAAAGTTAATTCGAAAATGTTTATGCTGAAAAGATAACAATATTAATTTTATATCGAACGGTCCAGAAGAACACAAACTACATCTTTCTTTTTTAAGTTCCACGCAAACTTCCCTCAAAATTTGGGGGAATTGTGTGGAGGCTAGGAAGCCCGAACAAAAAGGTAACATCAAACTGACAAAAAACACACAAATTAGGCAATAGACCAAAGCTTTTCTGTGGCATGGCAAAACCACAGATAAAAACGTCACGGACAAATTTTTCAGACGGAAGAACTCAGAAGAAGACAGAATGTTTCATTCCCAAGTTTACAGAAACCTATTGAGTCAAAATCGAAAGGTTGTCAGAATTATAGTAAATTTACCTACTATCGGGACGTTGCCAAATAAAAAGACACATGAGTCTACTAGAACTGGCAGATGAAACGTAGATTCTGCCTGGAAGAAAGGAAACCTCAGTTTAGGTCCTATGTCACTGTGATGGACTATCAAGACTGAGAATCCAAAGAGTGTACAAAATAATTCATATCTAGGCTGTGGAGCGCTCTAAAACCAGTGCGAGTGCCACAATAGACCTTTAGGAGGTCGCGATGGCAAATAGAACTATCTCCAGATCCTACATTTTTAATCTTCATATTAATCTTCTTCTTTACAGGCGCGGGAAGGTACAACGATGCTTACGGAGACACCTACACCCCCCTATGATGCTACTCCTTTCCAAACTGTCCCTAGTGGTGCTAGCAATGGACCTGAGCAGTGGGGCCACAATCACGATCTGTCCCTTGCGCATCATCAGCACACCCACCCGGCCTTCCTCTCGGCTGGCATGGCAAGGGACCAACTGATGCAGGATACGAAGCCCATGATCCAAAACGGCATGATCGCTGGTTATCCTGGCAATACCAGTGCTGGCGGGCCCTGCTTTACAGGTAACTATGAATTTCTGTCATTTTAAATAGTAGGTAATTATTTCTAAACTCAACTAGTGTAAGTAAGTATTATGACCAGTGTCATTCTGAAATACTCCATTACTCTATTAAGTAAGATTATTGTCGAAACAATCTCGTTGGGATGAGAAATACATTCAAGATAGGACTTAGTTGGGAGAGACGAGGACCTTGGAGAAACTAAATTTAAGGGAACAAAACTAATGAGTTTGGATGTGGACAAAATATATGTATATATATATATATTAAAAAAAAAAACAAGAGCCTGTAAAATAATCGTAAATTTAAAGGTGATAGGAGAACTCTTCTAATGACATTAGTGGTTTATGCATTTTTAATTGAATGATTCCTAATTTCAACTTATGCTAGCAGTAAAGTATAATATAGATGGTTGGTAGAGTACAACAAATTAGCCCAAGAAAAAGTTGCCAATAATGATTTTGTCAGTTATAATTTTTTTGGCTGGTTTCCATTTTCTGCTTTTTGCTTTTGGTTTTATGTAAGCCTGCCACGGAGGGTGTTGCCAATTAAGTTATAATTGACGTTTAGTCATGCAGAAATTTGTGAGAATAAACGGCTGCCAAGAATTTAAAAAAACGTTAATTATGGAAATGTTAAACAATGCTAGACGCTATTATGACGGAGCTACGCCATTGTTTTGTTGACCTTCAGAGTTGAAATTTATTCCTGACTTAGTATAAATTTAAAATTGGATTTAAATAGTTCAGACATTAACCGACAACACGAAACAGACTGTCTTGTTATATATTTGTTTCTGTCAAATAAAAAAAAACTAATGCTTTCATATTAAATTTTTCATATTAAAAGTTTAAGGCTTAGATATTAGAGGTTGTTATCTTCAAAACCCTAAAGCTCAAATAGTATTATTCGGATAGTCTTTTTTCATTTTGAAAAATGAGAAATGTCAAAAATTATTGTTTCTAGTATTGGAAACAATTTGCATAAAGGGATAATAGTGGAAGACCTTTATTAGTGCAGTATTTCATTGCTTGTCCTTGTGTGTTAATAACCATAGGTAAACGCAAAGCCAAAAAGGTAGGGTAAAAGAGGGTAAAAGGGAAATGTCCACTAAAAACTAATTGATGGATTCTTAAAAGCTAAATTTCATTGTATCACACCACCCACACGTATGTAAGCTTATGTAACTTTTAACTGTTAGATGCTGTTAAATATTTAGAGGCGTTTTTAAAGAAACTCTCAAAGAATTGCTTTTATCATATCTTTGAACAAATATTGCTTTGCAGGGAGACTATATAGAAACTGATGAAAGTATTGTTGTGGAAGATGAAAAAATAATTATTTTGTAGTATACGTCTTAGTCTTCGTTGAAAACCCCTAGTAATTTTTTTCTTTGTTGCAGGTTCGGGCCTATACAGCTGTGGCAATTCTTGCTGGAGCTATTGACCGATAAGTCATGCCAGAGTTTCATATCATGGACAGGAGACGGTTGGGAGTTCAAGCTAACCGACCCCGACGAGGTGGCCAGGCGATGGGGCATCCGTAAGAACAAACCAAAAATGAACTACGAAAAGTTATCACGGGGACTTCGTTACTATTACGACAAGAATATAATTCACAAGACTGCTGGAAAGCGTTACGTATATCGCTTTGTGTGTGATCTTCAAACTTTACTTGGGTGAGTGCAATTTTTTTATCCAAAAATTTTATCAGTTTAAATCAGGACAACATAACATGCGTTCAAAAAACAGTATTTGTAGAAACAATTTGAGCACAAGACAAGGGCGTAGCCAGTATTTTTTTTTGGGGGGGGGGGACGTACAATGCAAAAAAAAAGGTCATTGAAGGCAAGGACAAGCGCAATCCCCGGCTATTTTGGTTTCTACTGAACATTTGGGGGGGGGGGGGCGATCGCCCCTTGGCTACGCCCTTGGCACAAGATGTGAGGATGATCATCGCGTTCATAATTTTTTTGTCATCCTAGCTTTGAGATGCACTACAAAAAACTTGAAAACCCCTTGTACTACTCAAAATTAATTTTATTCAATAACTACTCAACTCCTACTTATGTAAGTCTATTATATTGAAGTAAAAATCTTATCTTTACAGATATAGCCCTGAGGAACTTCATGCAATGGTAGATCTCAAACCGGAGAAGAAAGAAGACGACTGAATTGAAGCGTGTGACCCCTCAAAAAATATTTACATTGGTGCCTAATGATATTTAAATCAGACCTTGTGGATCAAAAAAATCTAAACCAAACCTAAATAATAAACGCGTCAGTATATCAAAAGTATTCTCAACTGTTGCTCTCGCTCAAACGTGTAGTTAAATAAAACGTTATTACAACTAAATAGATAAATGTTTTAAAGTAAGTATATATAAACAAAAAAAATGCATTTGTTAAAATTGATGATACGTAATTAATTTTGTTATTGAAACCGTATACAAAATTTTATTATATTTGTTATGTAAACCAAGTCTTGAATGTGCGGTAACTGCAGGTGAAACATTTCTTTCAGTGTAGATTCAATTTTTCAAATATCTCGGAGTATACATAAGTATATAGGGTATCCCAACGATAATGGAACACAATCAAACTGCAGATTTTTTTTAACCAAACTTACCATAGTCAAAAAGTTAATAGTGACCAAAATACAGGGTGTCAAAGTTATAATTCCATTTTTGATTTTCGTAAATAACTTTTTGACGTTAAAAACTGAGTTGGTTAAAATCGCAATATTTTCATCCAAAAAAAATGTAGTTTTGCAGTATCCCATTAATTGTGGGACACCCTGTATATGCATCTTTTTTGGTGTAAAATAATTTGTCAATCTAAATATGCAAAAGAATTATTTTCATTCACATCTGCGGATATGCACTTTTTAGTATTATTTGTTGATCTCTAAATCTAAACAAGTTCATAGTTCACAAGATATTAAAAAAAACAATGAACAGTTTTAGGATGTTTAAGATTTGGTGTTAATCACATTGTATTGAAGTTGTTCTTTTAAATGTTAAAGTTTGTTCAAACTTTTGCGGTTCAAACACGGGGTGTCCGGAAAATGCGCGTATATACAACGTAAGAGCAGAAACCATAGTAAACTTCATGTAGCCGCTAGAGGGCGTTCAATTATCGTAGAAAATTTTCATGATGGAAAATACATTTTAACTGTGGAAACAACAAAAGCAGGGCCTCTTACCATTTTTGATTACCATGTTTACTAACTATCTGAGCACTTAATCATTTGAAAATTACTTTTTATTGGCTAAACCAGTTGTTGTCAACATTTTACAAGAGGGTAAAAAGCCTTTAAATCGAGTCACCTGATAAAAAAAATCGGTAGCAATAACAAAATGTATGAATAAAAATACACTTGACATTCACTGTCAGGTGTTTCTATATTTTCAAAAGCGCCCTGTATAACACAAAACAAAATTCTGGAATTTTGGAAAAAATTTGTAGAAAAAAATTTATTTTTCCTAATGTTAATCTCACCGTTTTCTACCAGCTAAAGGAAGCCGTTTTTTTTTTTAGTGAAAAATCTGCAATTGTACACTCATTTTCGGAACACCCTGTATATATAAAATTATTGCTTGCTCGCTGAGGCTCGAAATTGTTAACACAGCAATGTAAGGTGTGTCAGAAGAAAATGTACCTAACATTTTTATTGTGATAAACCTAATTAAATCAGATGGTATTTTTTGTGGGATGCGCATGGACCCCGACGTTGAGTATTTTTTTTTCTATACCCTGTACCCAATAATGACTTTGTTAGATATCGTGAAACGAGTCACGTGTTCTTATCGTTGACGGGCTTGCGATCGGCCTCCGCAATACGAAAAAAAAAACACGTTCTTCACTAGGGCCGATGAGCAAATGTTATATATATATTTTTTAAATATTGTGGTCTCAACGTATACAAAATATGTTTCTACATTTTAAGTTATTATTAGACACAAACCGTGCAAACGCAGCGGTGGTCTCGTTATATGGGATCGTCCGGCCGCTGCGTTTTTGTTTAATGTGTTAAATTCATTACGTATAATCATTGTATTAAAATGAAATATGTTCAATAAAATTATATTGGTTTTTACCACTATTGGTTTTTTTTTCTTTTTGTCTCCCAACTGTAACACCTTATTTTTCTGATCATTTTATTGATCATTTCAGAATCAGATTTTCTGATCATTTATTGAGATCAGAAAAATCTTGATCAACAAAAAAATATATTTTAGTGTTTAAAAGACTCATTTAGTAACAATGAAGTCAAAAGATAGACCACTGGTATCTCTTCCGCCAGCCCAGTATGAACCAAATGTGGCTTCCCAGTATGTTTCCAAATCGTAAAACTACAAATGTGGCGTATTTTTTTATGCTTTTACTTTAAACTGGATTTTGGATATGTCATGATTTTGGAAATGTCATTTAAGGATATTTGCATGGCAGGAACCGAAATTAGGATGTTTATTTACTTGATTTCATGAAAAAACGAGAAGGAACCCATATATAATTAAGTATATTAATTGAATTTCCATTATATCAAGAACGGCCATAAAAGCGCGTGCATGAAATTATTGATTATTTGACGACCAAAGGCCTTCAAGTTCAGCTATTATTTTGAACTGATTTGCTAAGTATTTCTAGCCTTCAGATCTTCAATATTATTAAGTCGGTTCAGATAAACTTTAGATTTGGGATAACGCCACAAGAAGTAATCGAGTGGAGTAGTTCTGGATATCTTGGTGGACATTCATTTATGCCTCACCTTTTTTATTATTACATGTGGGGTGGGTACAAGCCCTGTGTACTATAGCCGATGCTTAGTGTGCCCTCACAGGCTACTCATTGCATTAATCCTTTTTCCTTAAGAAATTTAAGGACAATTTCTAATGGAGCATCTGTTACCTATTTTGGTTAAATCATAGTGGCCCCAAAGTTCGAATGCCTAACAGCTACCAATGTTGGGCATTCGCATAATACGTGGAACGGGGTTTCTTCCTCCTCTCTACATCTCCTACAATCGGGATAATTTTTCACCCCAATTATGCTGGTGGTTAGATCTGGAGATCTTGCTGTCCATTCAATTGCTCTATATATATATCTATCTGAGATAATTATTAATCGTAATTACGAACAGTACGAGAATAATGTGCCTGCTGGACCCATAAGACATTATCTGGCAAATTCTCTTATGGCATGATTTCCTGATTTTCTCGGTAATTTTGGTCTTCAAATCTTCAATATTATTAGGTCGGTTCAGATAAACCTTAGATTTGAGATAACCCCACAAGAAGTAATCAAGTGGAGTTAGGTCTGGAGATTTTGCTGGCCATTCAATTGCTCCTCACCTACCAATCCATTTGATTGGAAAAATGGTCTGAGATAATTATGAACAGTTAGAGAATAATGTGCCTGCTGGAACCATAAGACATTATCTAGCAAATTCTCTTATGGCATAGTTTAATACTTGGGAAGTGAGTAACAAGATTTCCTCGGTAATTCTGGTCTTCATTGCAGATCTTCAATATTATTAGGTCGGTTCAGATAAACTTTAGATTTGAGATAACCCTACAAGAAGTAATCAAGTGGAGGTATTTCTGGAGATCTTGTTGACCATTCAATTGATCCTCACCTACCGATCCATTTGTTTGAAAAAGTGGTCTGAGATAATTATGAACAGTTAGAGAATATATGTGCCTGCTGGAACGATAAGACGTTATCTAGCAAATTCTCTTATGGCATAATTTTAATACTTGGGAAGTGAGTAACAAGATTTCCTTGGTAATTCTGGTCTTCATATCTTCAATATTATTAGGTCGGTTCAGATAAACTTTAGATTTGAGATAACCCTACAAGAAGTGATCAAGTGGACCCAGATTTCCTCGGCAAATCTGGTCTTCAGATCTTAAATACTATTAGGTCGACTCAGATAAACTTGAGATTTGAGATAACACCCACACCCACAAGAAGTTATTAAGTGCAGTTGGATCTAGATATCTTACTGGCCATTCAAATGCTCCTCACCTACTAATGCATTTGTTTGGAAAAGTGGTCTGACACAATTACGGACAGTTAGAAAATAATGTGCCTACTGGAACAATAAGACGTTATCGGCAAGAGAGGATGTTTTTCATTTGGATAGAGAGCAACAATTGGCGGGTATTACCTTCTGCTGGATTCATTGCAAACAATTTTCACCATTTAGTACAATTTTTCAACTTAGTACACTCAACATGTAGTACCTTCAATAAAAAACGGCCCTATCGCGGAAGTACCGATAATTCCTGCTCACATGTTTACCTTTTGTGGAAATTGCGTCTGTCGTTCCATCATCCAGTGTGACTTTTCAGGTGCCGCAGTATCTACAGTTGTGCCTATTAACCGAGCCGTTTAAGTAGAACGTAGCTTCGTCGGAAAAAACTATGTATGTTAAAAATTCCAGATTTTTACACCGCTCTATGAGCCCTTAACACGTGTGTTTTACAGACATATACAGACAGCAAAGGGAACTGAGACAGTATTTTGTGTTTATTTTTAACAAAAAAGTAACTATCCACAACTTACTGTACCTAAATTTTATCATACGTCATCTTATTGTCGAGTATTTTATTTTATATATTTATATTCAATGCATATTTCAAAAACTAGTGGAACAGATAGATATTTCTATCTGTGTACACACTGTTTTACTCTATGTTAACATCAAGGGACGCAGTTTATATGTAATATTGTTTGCTAGGGCTTGTGACACACGAAGTATTTTTGATGGAGAAATGCGAGATTTTTTTTTTCTTTAATGTTTATAACAAATATTTTAAGAAACAAAAAATAGCTCTATATTTTATTCGAAGTAAAAGCGATTTTTACGATACGTCGGTAATTGCTAGGGTCCGGAAAGTTTGCCATAACGCAGGGTAAACTGCGTTTAACTATCCAGAGCTCCCGCATGGGACCGGCATACTACGGCGCACACAGTCCCAGCGCGTTACCAGGCACGGTCAGTGCCGTACATATGCACGGACAAGAAATACACGCGTATATTTAGGAGGCGCTTAAAAAATACGGTTTATACTTTAATTATCATAGAGTTGTATAGTGCCGACCCTGCGTTATGGCACACATTTTCAGACCCTAGGGCGCATTCGCGCGAGGATACATTGGGCGCATTCAGGGACGCTCAGCGGCTGAGTAGCTAACTTAGCTACTTCCCTGAATGGACGTGGCTGACACTTTTTTTGATCTCAGCGACTGGCCAATTTACTAAGCCTAAAATATTATAGCTGAGATGCTGACTTGACAATCATTCTATCATGATTCTCTCTGTCGTGTTATCTGTGCTGTGAGCAACTGAATTTTAACCTACTTTTAAACAAAAGTTATAGAAAAGAAAAGATTGCTTGTTTTTAAACAAAAGTTATGGAAAAGAAAACGAACCTTTGTGCTTTAAGCGTATTTAAGCACAGAACACGGCAGGGAATTATGAATCCATGATTTATGAAAGTTATCTATGCCATAGAACATATTACGTTTTCTAGATCTTTGCGAAACTCATACAAACGATTCAGGGTGTGTTAAGCCGCTGACTGTCAGAAAAGGCTAACTACTAACACATAGCGGTCAGCGGCTGAGCGTCCCTGAATGCGCCCATTGTATAGTCTATAAAATTAAGACGCTGTGCACGGCGGGCCCCCGAAGTGGGCGTGAGAGATGCCTCACGCATGTAGCAACAATACTTATTTCGCCGACCTTTAAGGAAAATTTAGAATAAGCACCCTAAAAATATATCACAAAGTAAAATTCCGCCCTAGTGTGGAAAATATTTATTTTATTAGGTATGATATTAATTTATTAGATATTTATAAATATGTAGTTGTGTTCATGGCACGATAAATATTATTTACGAGGGTGAACCGCGTAGGAGGTCTAGTGTGCACGGTCTAGGAAGTCCGAAGGAATTCAGGGAAAGCCCTTTGGAAAACCTCGTCATTAGAGGGAATTTAGTGTACAAAATCAGGACCGCGGTTTCCACCTCAATGGCCTCAATTTATTACCATAAAAATTGGCTTATTTTGCTGCCTTATTCATTTGCTTCGCACATGTACCAAGAACAGCCGCAGATTGTTAATGCCCTTGTGACTAGACCGTTCATAATGATCTTGTGACCTTGTGACTAAATTCCAGGACCGGTCTTAATGTGACTAGAATATTATTATATGTGCCACATAAATACAGTACATTGTCAACTCCTGTATATATGTACTAGACACAGAATCAAATGTTGCTTTGTGTAACTTGGAGTGGGTACTGGAACCTTCGGCGTAGAAACAAAAAACTGGACGTTTTCCACGAAACAGTTTTAATCTTCCTAAACTGAAGAACAGTTTTAATCTTCTCCTGAAGATGCCAATTTGGTTGGCGAAACGCGCGTCGAGAAAAGTGTAGTAGTTCGGTGTTTCGAGGAAAACGTCCAGTTTTTTGTGTAACTTAACAATGTCTCCAGCCAGATAATTTTCCTACAATTTCCCTCTGGGATACGAATTCGAACGCTGTATGCAACTTAACTTTCAGCACGTATTTTTACCGAGTATATCTGGCAAAATAGGGAACCAAATCAGTTCACAATTGCACAAATTAACGTTTGGTTTGGTCTTAATATGTACATAGTACAATCGTTGCCATGTAAGAGCATTTGATAGCTTCAATGACATACACTAATTTAATTCATGTTACATGTTTGACACATAGGCTCTACAGAAATGCCCAAACTTTTAGGTAATGTTATCTTAATGTTGACACCCTTATAGCGAATGTGAAACAAGTATTTGTGAAAACACCATCCTGAAGGAAAACACGGTATAGCGTCGGTTACCGTGTGTATGTAAGTTCTGTGTCTTGTAAGTTCTGTGTAACTATGGTTCCTTTGCCAATTCGTTGGGCTACTACAATCACTAACACATGTATCTATAAGGTAAATAAGGCTTGTTTAATATTTCGGAACGCACTAATAGTGATATACTGGAGCCGCCCCTGGTAAAGTACACATCTATTATTAACCTCCAAGCTCTACTTGTGAAATATAATTCCCATCAATTAAATTAAATAAGTAGGAAATTCTAGCAATATTGTAAGTACTTACCGGTACGGAGAAATACATCCGTTAAAGTCGAATGTCACTACACACCAACATATTTACACTAAGACAGAATATTAATGACTGGTGGTTTTCCTTCAGCAACGAACGTTAAAAAGAAAACCCGGGAATGAAACGTTCTTTTAGGAACGTATGAAACGTGAAAAACTGTTAAAATTGGTGTAGACTAAAGACCGGTCACCGATTGGCAAGAAGCGTCCGTAACTATTATAATAAAAGTAATAAAATAACATGGTGCCGAAAAACATTTGAAGTGATGTGACGTAGTACCGCGCTAGTGCCATCTTTTGGTGAAACGTCTAAGTAACGAAATAGGAAATAGGAATTGTAATAGGTATGTTTTTATGTTAGCACATGTTAGCATTATTAGCATTTTTATATTATGTATCATTTATTCATTAAATACTTTAAAAGAAATGAATTTTACCTTTTTGTAAATTATTTTTATTTAAACATTAATTTATAAATTCCATTTCAATTAAACTTTTTAGATGAAATATTTTAGGTACCTAGCCTACCTACTTTTTGTAAGTGGCCCACAGATCCTAATAGGGTAAGGAATTAATATTCAAAAAGTTACCACCTGGGTCGTGGAACAACCGTTTGACGTTTAGCGTCAAAAACCACCCCCCGAACGGTTGAGATCTCTTGGATTATTTGTTCCCAAGAAATAATAAAAGCATTGCCGCATAGATTTAGGGTTCTACTAAACACAATGCTACTTATTCTTTATCGATACTTATTTTTTTTAATATGACCACTACAGATAATTTCAATGGTTAGGTATGTAAGGCGCTAATGAAGAAAATTTCAAAAAAACGGAAATAACTCCAAATCGGTTAAAGATAAGTATAGGGATATCTCATGAAAATATACCTAAAATAACGTGTACAATCGAAATCTGGAATAAAAAAAGTCGAGAATCTAAAGAAGCGCTCTATTCTACAGACAAAAGGTACTCTTGTTTAGGTGGTCTAAGTCTGTCGGTTTTTAAGTTATTTGCATTTAAAGGGTTCAATGAATTTTTTTTAATTCTTATTTTCAGCCGCTGATTGGCTATTTTGCGTGTAAGTTGATTATTATTTGAACAAGAGGACCACTGAAAATACCACAATATATTCATTTTTCTAACAGTGAAATGCGTGATATGATTTGTGTTTTTGCTCAGGTAAATTTTAATGGACATGAGACGGCCCAAAGATATCTACAATTATACCTAAATAGAAGGCAACCTAATCATAAACTTTTCAGAAATCTTTACAACCAAAACAGAACTATCACAGTGGATGAAAAATATGAAATTTTAATTCGTGTTTCGGAAAATTGGGATCTGAGTACTCATCGTTTAAGTACGGCAACGGGACTAAGCCAATCGTCCATTTGCAGAATTTTGAAAAAAGGAAATGCTTCATCCATTCATCCGGTTCGGCAGTTATTGCTTCACTAGTTCGCCTATAATTTGCCCAGTTTCTGCAAAATATGCAAATTGAAAACCCAAATTTTCTTAATAAGATTTTATTTAGGTACCGATGAGGCTACATTTACTAGACGTGGCGTGTTTAATTGGAGGAACAATCATTTGTGGGATTCCGAGAATGCACATGTTGTAAAAGAAAGACATTTTCAGTATAAGTTTAAGGTGAACATTTGGTGTGGTGTAATTTCCAATTTTGTCATTGGACGGATTTGCTATCTAATTTAACTGGACTTCGATACTTAAATTTTCTTCAACATCATTTAAACGGGCTCCTAGAAGATGTACCACTCGCATTAAGAGAAAATATGTGGTTTATGCACAACGGAGCCATAGGTGATCCAGAAGGTTTATCAGGGGGGGGGGGGTCATTTCACTGATAGAGCAATATATGATTCGCGAGAGCTCATATTGGCGCCGCAGACGAAAATTTTGAAATTTTCAAGGTCACGCGTTTTCCTGGCACTTCAGAATTACAATGAAAATCCCTTTATACAAAAAATACCGACTATCACAAGAATACTTTTTGGAATTTCTAAGGGTGCCAAGCTGCGGGGGGGGGGGGGGATGGCCCCCATGCCCCCCCCCCTGAATCCGCCAGTGAACGGAGCGCCACCACATTTTGCCTTGCCAGGACGCCAATATTTACATGAGCATTTTCCTCATCGGTGAATTGGCCGTGGAAGTGAATTTGTTTGGCCACCGAGAAGTCCACACCTAAACCCTCTGGACTTCTCTGTATGGTCAAATTTGAAGGATTTAGTTGATCAGGCAGAAGTTAATTCTCTTCAGGAGTTGCGGCAGAGAATACAAGAAGCCGCGAATACATTTAAAAATAGGGAAATTTTGTTTAACATTCAGAGACATTTAATAAGGTATATTTTAAAAAGTATTGATGTATGTGGTGGACACTTCCAGCATTTCATTTGAAGTTTGTCGTAGCACTATTATCAATAATTGTTATTGTTATTTACTGGTGCTTTCATAATTATAACAAAATACATTGAACCTTTTAAATGCAAATAATCTGTAGAATTTAGCTTTCTTTTAGATTCTCGACTTGTTTAACGCATGACTCAACAAATATGTTTTAATTAATCTAAATAATACGGTGAAACTAGTGTCCCCTGGGAGCAACGTCAAAATAAGTTTAAAATTCGTAATTCTCACGCCAAAAACATTGAACTACCAAAATTTAAATTTTGAACAGGCTGTATATCTTAAACCAGTGACATTGGTATAAGGCGTGTTGAGCTCAATCATAATATTTTGGTGTCTAGTATCTCCAGTTTAGTGTTGGCCCATTCTTTCTGACTCACCCTGTATATAGTTTTTTCATCGGTACTATGCCTCCATCCCGCTATGCAGGTGTGAAGCGAAATGAATCCAAAAATACAGCTCCCAATAAATTTCTCTTCTTTTGATAACTGCCACCTTCTTCTCCTAGAGGCGATTAATAGAGTACCTGCCTTCTTGCGATAAATATAGAACGGCAGAGAAGCGTCGGCACCGCTTGGGCAACATCAGCAGCGAGAAACGCGCACCGTCTGGATCTGGAGTTGGTCCAGGCAGCGTGCTCTTGCGACGGTAGTGCAGCGTGAAAATTACGATGAATAATTAAATTATTGCATCTATGGAGCGCGGGAGGTGTAATTTAGATCGATTATCGGCGTGATCTAGCAATCTGAAGATGACCCGGATCAAGGTTGCCGTTAGGGTCAGGCCTTTGTCAAATAGGTGAGTTTTATTGACTGTATTGATACACCTGGATGTACTCTATGCAATTTTGAAAACTTTAGACCAGTTTGGTATTCCCTAAAAGCAGTATTTGAGAGATTTTAGGCGCATATTACCTCAAAATACGGTGAACTGTACCGGGTGTTGTATTTTTCCTTTGGCCATTAAATGACCCATTTTTACGTGAGTTTTTCAGGTAACCCGTTTTAAATCAATTTTTTGAAGAAAACATGTTGAAGCAAATTAAGACAATATAAGCTTAATAGTCTATTTGATATTTTATATGTGCTTTAATAAATTGAATACTCCATAGTGTTAAAAATATGAACTTACTTGTCCACTTGTTTTTGAAATACAGTCAATTTCGACATTAATATTCGCTATTATTTTGATTACAACACCCCCGTATATGTAGACCAAACCAAAGCTGCAATCTTCCGCTTTCCAAAAATGTATGGTT
This sequence comes from Aromia moschata, assembly GCA_029963805.1. Taxonomy (NCBI): domain Eukaryota; kingdom Metazoa; phylum Arthropoda; class Insecta; order Coleoptera; family Cerambycidae; genus Aromia; species Aromia moschata. The sequence continues at coordinate 195,596 of JAPWTK010000690.1, forward strand.
TGTTACACTTTACTTTCACAACAGATTACTAATTTAATTTTTAAAAACATTGTGTTTGGACGAAACAGAAACTTCTGACACATTTTGATCGTAAATATCTTTTGACAGAGCGAACTTAGAAGGATTCGATTTAGCCAGTCAATCTACTTTTTCAAAAGTTTTTTTCGTGTTGTGGTAAAACTCGCCAGTCGATTTACTTTTTAGAAAAGGTTTTTACGTGTTACTTTTTAAAAATATTATTTTTAAAAGATTATTATTTAAAGATTATTATTATTAAAAGATTTTTTAAACTAAGCGGATGGAATTGAAAAAGGATTAATTTTGTTAAATACATTATACTTGTATATTCAAACTGTACATCTATATACTTCTATATCATCTATATTCTTCTGAAATCTGAATATCAAACTAACAAATGAATTACTCAATATTTCTGGCGTAATCCCTTGAAAGTGCTGAAAATGTTTGGGCACAACTTTTCAGGGGCTTGCGGAATGGGATTGTAGCATCTAATAATCTAATCTTAATACGAGTATACCCGATATCACTATTTCCATTTTGCTCCAACTTGGGGTAGAAAAATTTTGCAGGAGATCCGTATTTTGTAACTTTGCTAGTAGTTTTTTCTTCATTGAAAAAAAAGGACCAAACATGTTTGGTCTGGATACCGCACTCCACACATTTAACTTATGAACTTAAGTAATGAAATTACAATTCCAGCGACTTCTTAATTAAAATTTATGAAGCAATTTTGAAAGTAAAATGTAACGAATTATACATTTTTGGAAATCGGAAGAATGCTGCTTTTGTTGTGGTGTAAACATACATACACAGAGCGTTCTGTTCAAACTGGTGGCGAATTTTTAGGTTGAAATTGACTATATTTCAAAAACACCCTGTAGGACAAGTAACAAGGTTTTAACATAGTTCGAAAAATATTTATCAAAACGTGAATCGACTGGCGAAAACCACATATTTCTATTTTCACACTGTCAAATGATATTTTCGATCAAAATGGGTCAGACACTCGGAATTTAGAGCATCTATATTCCATGAAGGCAGTATTTGAGAGCTTTTAAGCACCTTCTTTCCTCAAAATATGGTAAACTGTACCGAGTGTTGTATTTTCCTTTGACCATGTATCCCATTTTAAAGCGAGTTTTTTCAAGTAACCCGTCATAAATATAGGTTTTTACAGAATTTTTTTTTAAGCAAATTGAGGACGCATATCATTTATTTTAAGCAATTAAGAGCATTCATATTCCCTGATACCAGTAATTGATATATTTGTTAGGTGTTTTCTTACCTCAAAATATGATAAAATTCACAATGGTGTAATTTTTGCCGTCTCGTTGCGTAATCAAGTGTCTCGTTAAAAAAAATGAAAGTATTAAATAAGTTAGGAATATAAAATATTAAAAGCATTTATATTCCTTTTCTGAAAATTGTAATTAAGAGTATTCAGGTACCTTGTTTCGTCCAATCTATTACCACAGCATAAGGAAGTCATATCCTGTGCTAAACCTCATAACATAATATGGAATTGCATACAACACTGTACAAGCAAAGTGACGGAACTGTTATTCCGAGTTTCATAAAATTTTAGAAGGTTGTAGAGAACTTAAAATTAAGAGACACGTATTATTTTTAACTGCTAATAAATGGTCTGAGGGGACGAAACTGACCCTCAAAGTTCCCCCTAAAAACATATTTTCTGCAATATTTCTGGAACGATATTATCAAGTTCATTCAAAATGCATACCATTAGCTCTACATTTTGGATGTGAAAAATTCAGTGTGGCGCCCGAGGGGTTGTTAGGGGGTGAAAAATAAATTTATGTTTCCTTCATATCCGTAACTGCATTAAAAAATAAAAGTTACATGTCTGGATTTCTTTCTGAATATTATTTCTATGGAAAATTACTGTAGTAATTTAAAGATATCCTCACCTAAACTCATTTTCCCATGTTTTTAAAATAAAGTGCTACATCGAGGTGAATTTAAAACCAAAATTGGCCGTAGTGGCCATACCAAAATCAATTTGGTATG
>JAPWTK010000691.1:0-197165 GCA_029963805.1 Aromia moschata
TTGGATACGTACTGATTAAACGTGTTTGTTTTGGTCGGTGTACCTCAATAAATAGCCACTAAAAACCACCCCTATTTTTTTTCAATATTTTTGCAGCCTTATAATTATTTGGGAAAATTATAAAAAAATATGTAATGTAAAGCTAATTAGGAGCTTTCATGCCGCTTTGGTTTCATTAAAATATCTATCATAGTTTCATAGAAAAATAATTTTGATGTTAGGGGTTTCAACCCCCATTTTCCAAAAACGAATGAGGTTAGGGGTTTTATAATTGGCCAAAAAATTATTTTCAACAACTAGAAATATAATAAAAGGCACCAATGTCAACAAAGACGCCAGTGCAGCTTTCGTATGGAAACCCGGTGAGACCCTATAGGAAACTGTTCTTCATTAAAAATTAAACCCATTATTTATTTTATAATACTGACAGCCACTTCAAGTCTGACAACAACAAAGTTTCGCTTACAGTTTACGACACAGCCGCTATCAGCACCTCTCTCGTTTATAGGTAGTCATATTTCATGACGTTTTTTCCAACGGCTCGTTAGTTAAGAATCAGTTACATAAATAGTTCTTCACAATAACGGATTCCTGCAGCCGTAGGGGAGAGTGTTGTACCTTGGGTCAGTTCTTAGTTTTTTATTTCTCAAAATTTTTTTGGTGACATATTTACAAAATCTAAGTGATGTCTGGGATACTAGAACTATTAGGCTACCTATAGTTACTGTGTTTTATTTTCAACATTAAATGGTTAGTTAAAAAAAAGTGAATTTAGTTAACTCTTACAGTGTGACCCAAGGTACAATATGGTCATGTACCTTGGGCCACAATATATTGTACCTTGGGTCAGTAATAAGAAATAAAAAGAAATCAGGGCTAATTTTTTACCTTTACTTATACCTTTATTTATAAACAAAGGAAACAAGAAACATTAAAATATAAATAGAACACCTAGCACTTATCACAAAAAATGGGTTGTAACTACAAAAGCTGTTTAACATTGTAAGTACTAAACTGCAGTGTCGAACCGTAAAGTGCAGTTCCGCTTACAGTGTGCGGTTGTGGAAGCTTGCATACAATATCGTTTCGCTGAAAGTCATAGGTTTCTGTTGCATCATTAATTAATTTATTGGAGTCCGAAATTCTCCTTGGTCCGTTCTAGAGTACATGATCTATAACTGACCCGAGGTACAATATTGTACTACTGGAAAAGTTCACTCGTTACAAATTTAAATTATGATTTCTAGACAAAAATATATAAACAAAAAGCAAGCTCAAACACCTACCTTCAATAACCAATATGTAGAAAAATATTATTTATCTATTAACTAGATGATAATAGATTATAAATGGAAATATATTTTACTTATATCCAATAAAATCACAAAATACGCCGCACGGTTCCACACATTTTTCTGATTGAAATAATAACTTAGCTGCCATCTACCGGACATGTGAACACTGCAAATTTATTCGAAAAGAAAACAGATCCGAGTCCGAGGTACAACACTTTCCCCTACACACAATATCCGAGTATCCAACAACTTCACAATATCCGAGCGAAAATAAAAAACAATGCACGAGAGGATCTTCCCTTTTTTTTCACGAAAACGTTGTACTTTGTCAAGCGGTAATACAGTCCTAAGTGCGCTTTACGTATTCATCTCAGATTTTTATGTTTAAAGCAAATAGGTTCCTATCAATTCCCCGCTATCTCCGCACCTTTGAGGCAGAATAGGCCCGATGGCAAAACATCATTGCTATTCAGGACACGAAGTCTCGTGATGGCATACGTGAGCCTGTCTTTAGGATATGTTCATTAAGATTGTTTAGAATAAATCGCCTTCATTTCCAATGCACTTAAACCAATAGTCCCAGATGCGGTGCCGCTCAATGTGAGAATTGGATCAGAAACTCTCTTAAGTGACATTAAATTCAACAATTTAATCCTACGAAAAAAGTGGGAATTATGGTGGTGGAATAAACATCTAAATAATTATAAAACTTACAAAAGCTACCTATAAAATCACAAATAAGCGAGATTCAAATTACGTTTTCTGATAGTAGTGTTCAAATGTATTTTATTAAAATCCTGGCATTACTATTCATTCAAGGTACAATAGATACATGCCACGTCGTTTTTTATTATTATTTAAAGCCGTTATAATGTTATTATACATTCCAGCCAAACGAAATATAAATGTAATAATTTAACCTTTGCGTGTATTATACGGTACAGTACACGATGAATCTACATACATATATTAATACTTGATGTATTTTTAATAGATATGTATATAATATTACTACAGAAGTACATACATATATAGATAGCTTATTAATAATTAATTGGTACGTTTGCTGCAACCAATTACATTATCAATACAATAATAACATTAATCTAATGAAATTTACAGTTTTGAATTATAAAGCATAAAATTATACAGAAAGTATAAAATCCACTTATTCTACTTGCGCCACGTACTTAAAAACCAGGTAGATGTGTCTAAGAGGTCGTTTATTATTCTGGATTAATGTCATATATATTTTAATAGTATATATCTTGGCACAGGAACACAATATAACGTGTGTTTAAAAAAACGAAGTCAAGTGGTACTGGCAATTTTTTCATTCCAAATAGTAAATCAAGATCATTCGTACTATTTATGGAATAAATTAGACTTATATCTACAAACAATTTATTTGCAAGTTGATTTCACTTTTTTTGGTATTCATATTATTATGATCTTTGCAATGAAAACAATGATTTTGTAAATCAACGCTCAAAGGGTCAACTCCACGGAAATGATACAGCTTGTCAAAATAATACTGTTTAAATGTGGCACATAATTTTAGTGTATGACCAAGATTTTTATAAAAACTGAACAAATATTTGTCCTCATTTGTCAATCCTTTGTAGTCAAACAAAAATATGGTCATTTCCTTAGAGTTCTAGTCTGTTTTGGGTGCAAAATTTAATAAACCCTAGGATCGTTCAGCATCCCCAAAATTCTTCTGGCAGTTTGGGCCAAGTTGAAAAAAAAACAAAGATCTTTATTTTCGATTCATGTTTAGTGTAAACAAATCTGCAATTTGACTTTAAAAATAGATCAGCTCCCCAAAAATTGTGAGGTTCCTTAAAGTATTGATTGAAACATAAAAAAGTGGAATCAAGAATTTTCAGGTGTGATATATTGCTATTTAACACCCACATGTTTTTTTACGAAACTATTAGGTTGTCGGAAAAGTCATGGCGTATTTTTGCAATAGATGGCATTACATGTATTTTTCCATGAGAAATCAGTAATCGAGTTGGTCGTATCGTTTGGTTTTTACATCAAATTGAAAATGGAAGATCAAAGTGTGCATTTTCGGCATATTTTGCTTTTTTATTTCCGCAAAGGGAAGAATGAAAGGCAGGCCTATGAAAAATTTCGTAAAGTTTACGGTAACAATGCCCTACAAGAGAGTCAGTGCCAGAGATTGTTCACCAAGTTCCGTGCTGGTGACTTGGATGTCACCGATGCTCCTCGCTCCGGAAGATCCATGGAGACTGATGACGACCAAATAAAGCAGACCCACATTCAACCACTCGTGACACTGCGAAGACAGTAAACCTTCATCATTCCACCATTCACGATCATCTACGAAAGCTGGTAATCAACACCAAGCTCGATATATGGGTTCCTCATGAACTCAAAGAAATTCATCTCACCAATCGCATCAATGACGCCGATACTCATCTCAAGCGCAACAAAATCGATCCGTTTTTGAAGCGCCTGGTAACAGGCGATGCAAAATGGATTGTTTACGACAATATTCGACGCAAGCGATCGTGAGCCCAAACACAATCCAAAACTGATCTTCACCAAAAGAAAGTTATGGTCTCAATATGGTGGGATTATAAGGACGTTGTGTTTTTCGCGCTCCTACCGCGGAACCACACGATCAATTCCGATGTGTACTGTCGCCAACTGGATGATTTGAATACATCTCTTGCGGAGAAGCGGCCAAAACTCATCAATCGCAAAGGTGTAGTGTTCGACCACGACAACGCGAGACCCCCTTACAAGTTTGGTGACTCTCCAAAAGTTGCTGCATCCTGGATGGGAAGTCTTGCCTCATCCTCCTTACTCATCGGACCTTGCCCCATCAGATTGCCATTTGTTTCGTTCCTTGCAGAACGACTTGAATGGTAGATCGTTCGATTCTGATGAGGCCATCAAAGAGCATCTCACCCAGTTCTTCGCTGGAAAAGAGCGGTCTTTCTACGAGCGCGGAATCATGCAACTCCCAGAAAGATGGCAAAAGACCATCGATCCAAATGGGCAATACATCATTGATTGAACTTTGTTCTATGCGTCATGACTTTTCCGACAACCTAATATAATTATAATATCGTTCAGGAATCCATATTAACTTGTCGACCAATTTCTCTAATTTATTATCTTTCTAGCAAAACGCCTGGTTTTTGAAGGATATTTTTCAGCTTCTCGAAGTTAAAGTAATTAATTCGGGTTTTTATCGGCAGCGTAGCGCCAGATCTTTCATAAATAACGGCGGAGCCGCTCTTAGGAGGAGTCATTAATTTTATATGGATTCCTGATAGTTTTTCGATCAATTTTTAATTAGGTAATTGGCTGTATTGATTGCTCCCGACGTTGTTCGACTTCTGTCGAAAAAAGAATAACCGCCTCTGAAAGTTTAATTACTACTTGTTATATAATCAGCTACGTAACTCAATAAAAAAGTCATTCTCTGACATCAAAAGCAAAATACGAACGTCTCGAATACCTAACTTAAAACAAAGTTATTATAGATAATTACAAAGCTATAGAATTGAAATTTTTTAATACAATTATGTAATTAACTATCAATTGTAGCATAAATTGCTATGAAGTGGCTAAACGAATAAGACAGGTAACGTAACAATTAGGTTAAATAATTAAGTATGGATATGTTGTTTTCAAAACTTATGATATTTTGTTTATACTTATCTGCTATGTTTAAATCTTGTTTGTATAAAGTAGTACATAGAGGTAACGTTTATTTAAACGAGCGCATATTTTTTCCTGTAGGTAGGTGCTTGTATTTGAAATAAAAAATATAAAGTAGTTATTCTCCTGTAAATTTTACATCTATATCTTCAGACCAATAGTTGTAACAATGGCAACAACAAAAAATTCCGGACTTTTTTATCCTGCTGGTATCCTAGGTGAAATTACATTGGAAACTGGTCTGTAATCATGGCCAACTAAGACCACTTTTAGGGCTCAAATGTCGAAAACTACTATTAGGGATTTTTTAGAAAAAAACTGATGACGAATTCTTCTTTATCATTACTTAAAACATAGCTGTACCGATTTTCATTGTTCTAAAATACAAGGTGTCCGAGAAACAGAATTTCGTATTTTGAAAAAAATTTCCCCATTCAACCCCCATTTTCACCCCTTTCCTTTGGAGGATTTTGCTCAAAAACAATTCGAACGTTTCCCCTGTCGAGTTTATTGCGTTTACCAAATTTGAAGACAATTGCTCAACGCGTTCGAAAGTTGTAAATGTTTAGTTTTTCTTCCTGTTTGATAAAAAAAGGGTGTGCTTGTGTGAACACAAACAAAGTTATCTTAGTTACCAGCTGTCAGATACTAATAGTTCATACTGTTCTAAAGAAGTAAAAAGCATAAAAATGTCTTATTCTTTACAAGAAAAAGTAGAAATAATAAGATTAGTTGGCGGACAGAACAACTCCCTCAAGGAATGAGTTAATCGAAATAAACGATATGGACAGTAACGTTTCAAATATTAACAATATTGAAAATGTACAGTTGAGACCAAGTCGGGAGGAAGAGGAGAACCAAATGATTCTTGATTTTTAATGAGAACCGACATCAAGCCTTAGAGATGCTAGTAGGCATTTAAATATTTCTAAAAGCAAAATCTGGACGTGTTTGAAAAAAAGAGGTAAGAAACCATTTAAGCAAAAATTTCTTCAGACACTTGAAGCTGGAGATACTGACTGAGGCAAGAATGGAATTTTGTTTATGGCTACAAGGTATGTACCTAGAGAATTCTGATTTTTCACAAAATATTTTATACACGGATGAACCTACATTCACGACAAACGGTATTGTATCGTCACAAAATATCAGAATGTGGAGTGAAAATAATCCACATTGGGTAATTGAGTGTAAGACACAATACTCCTCGAAGGTAAATGTTTTCTGTGGCATTTTAAATGAAAATATTATTGGGCCATACTTTTTTTTATGAAAATTTGAATGCTGCCAGTTTTCTCAGATTTTTACAAACAGAGTTTACCGACGCACTTGATAGCTTCCTCTTGATTATCGCTACAATTTACATTTACAACTTGATGGAGCACCCATCCATTATGCTGTCATAGTGAGAAATTGGTTGGATGAGAATTTTCCTAATTACTGGATCGGAAGAAGTAGTCCTCTTATGCGTTGGCCGCCGAGATCCCCAGACATTATGCCTCTTGATTTCTTCCTTTGGGGGACAATAAAAGATAAAGTGTATGCTACAAGGCCCCAGACCCGAGAAGAACTTTCTGATCGCATTAGAGAAGCATGTCAGAGTATAACTCGAATCGAACAGTTACCAAATGTAATGAGGAATAATCGTATGAGGTGACGTATTGAAAAATGTATGAGGGAATTGGGTGGATTAATCGAAATGACTACGATTTAACTTTTTTTACAGACTTCCCTTTTGTTGTATTCTAATTTCTTAATTTTGTAAAAAAATTGTAAGTAATGAATAATACAATTTAAAAAAGGAATCCGTTTTTTTCTCGGGCACCTTGTATTTTAGAACAATGAAAATCGGTACAGCTATGTTTTAAGCAATGATAAAGAATAATTCATCAGTTTTTTTTTTCTAAAAAAATCCCCAATAGTAGTTTTTGACAATTGAGCCCATAAAAGTGGTCGTAATTGGCCATGATTACAGACCAAGAATAAAGTTACCGACTCGGTGAATGCGCATTTTGAATATCTACCTAATAAAAAAAGTACATCAAAATCGGTCGAAAAATAAAGATTTTCCAAGGGTGGTGAGTCCTTAACGTGGACACACTGTATATATTATTCGATTATTATTATTAATTTGATATTATTAACACATTTTTAGTGCTGTATTTTTTGATATCTCATATGTCCTTCCGTCAATGACACGACGGATTACGAGTCCGACCCTGCGTTTTAGCACACTTTCCAGACCCTAATTATATATTTGTTTTCCTTAGGTTATGTATCGCACGCCGGATTCTCAGAGGTAATTAACGAGTATTGTTACAACTGTATGCAAACTTTTGTCCACGACTGTACAATGTATATGTAACTAGCAACTACATAGGTAGACATTTAGTTCGTGCCCCTCTGCGCCGTTCCCTTCGCACGGAATAGAAGATGAGACACAATTCGCGCGGTCTGAATTCTCGTCACGTTTGACACATGACTGTATAGTGACAGTTTAGCTGCAACTCTGTAGTCGACAATCTTTGGGCGTCTCAGCCCGCGCCTTGTAAAAGGCTCGCGGTGTTAAATCGTTATTACCTTCATTACGGGCGAATATGCATTTTTATTCGGATAAAGTGTATCATTAAAATGGCGCGGCGTCATAGCCGCAGAGCGGTTAACGGTCTGTTTTATGGCCCTAATCGCGCAAGAGAAAAAACTGGCATTAGAGGAGTGCCTCGAGATTATGAAAATTATCTGCGAGCTAACGGAAATTGCCGCGGAATAGTCTGTGTACTTTTCAGGAACTAGATTAGAGAAGCGAGCAGAAAGAGAGCTGAACAAACTCCTTTCGCTTTACTTAATTTTGTTTCAAGTTGTTCGGTTACCTAAGTGCCTCCCACCGGTAGTAGAAGCTAGGAACACTGAACTCTTTAAAATAATTATTAATGATTATAGATAGCAGTTTTTCCAGCAGAATTATAAAGATGACATTGAAAAAACTACAATGCACCTTCTGTAAAAAAATTATTATCCGAAAAATTATCTTCCGAAAAAAAAAAATATTTATCTTATTTATAATATTATTATAAATACAGTGTGGAACACCCAAATGGAATAAATTCAGTAGCTCCATTATTATGCATTTTTTTAGAAAATTCTGAGACACGTCAATTTCTAATTCTAAAATGACATATTGCGACCTTAAATGTCATCCCTAGATTCAACCCCCTTCGGGTGACAGCAACAACCCCTAAATTTTCAAATTGAAAGTAGGGGCTTGTGATACTCCATTTGAATGGTCTTTTCCTGAAACGGTTTCGCCAGCATAGGAAATTCATTACATTAAAATAAAAAAACAAATCATTATTAATGCAGCAGATGTTCAAAATGCATGCCTCCAGCATCTTGGCAGTTTAGCTTTACTATGACAATGACAAGCACGTTTCTAGGTAATTTCACTAAAGCTGATAATGGCCAACTTCTTAAAGAACAATGTTAAAAAAATGGCTTTTTTGGCCCCTCAAGACAAAAGCATGAACCTAGTGTTTTTATACTAATTTTAGGGTGCTGAATACGAATCATTTATTCATTTTGCCCAAAAATGACGGGGACACCCTCTAACCAACCCCTGTATGGGGGTGAAAAATGTATAAATGGTTTGTTTGTGCAAAAGTTTGAATAATATAATTAATTTTTTATTGAAACAACTTTAATCAACTTTAATTAACACTTAGCTTTTTATTGAAAGGTGTAACTTGGCGCTTTTTCATTTTTGAAAACTTTTTTGTTTTGTGTGCCTGTGTTATTAAGTGTTCAGATGGAACACCGGATTAATCTCAAGTTTCTTGTTAAACTGAGGAAAACTTTTACAGAAGCTTATGGAATGTTAAAAAAAAGTGCGGGAATAAATGCTTATCCCAAACACAAGTTTTTGAATGGTTTAAACAGTTTAAAGAGGGATGTGAAACGACCGAAGACGATCCGCTCCCCGGACGGCCGGCAACGTCAAAAACGGACGAAAACATTGAAAAAATTGGTAAATTAATCCGCGAAGATCGTCGTCAAAGCATCCGAGGGCTTGCTGAAATAACAGGAATCGACAAATAATGTGTTCGCCAGATTTTGCATGAATCGTTCAACATGCGCAAAGTTTGCGCAAAAATGGTGCCAAAACCCCTCACTCCTGAACAAAAGGAATCAAGAATGAACATTTGCGCTGACATTCTAAACAACATTGACACTGATCCAGGCTTGTTAGATACCGTGACACTGAAACGGACAAGATTCGAAAATGTGGAAGCGGTTAAAGCAAAATCGACGGAGGTTCTGAACCAGCTGACAGAAGCGGACTTCCAGCACTACTTTTAACAATGGAAAAGTCGTTGGAGCAGCGGTGTAGAGATCGCCAAGGAGAGTACATTGAAGGCGAAAAAGTTACTACTGTAATTGGTAACGAATAAAAAGTGTTATTGACAGCAGTTCGGTTATTTAATAACCACACCTCGTATAGGGAACTGTTTTTATTATTTTATGGTCCTCTATCGCGTGGTACTATGTACTGTAGTTTTTTCAGTGTCATTCTGAACACAACGCCATTATGTATACTTTAAAATATTTATTATTGTATACTTTAAGATCACCTGTAGGATACACTCTTTAAAAGTTTTGATATGATTATGTGACACCCTGTGTAAAATAAAACAAAAGTCGCGTGGATTTGATACATAATAATCGCATCGAAGTGGCACGGAAAATAAAAATTTAACACCTTGTTGTTAACCGCCCACGTCGGGGTGTTGCAGGCGTCACCCGAGATTGTTGATTTCGGGGTAGCGGCTAAACTGGAACTAAAAACAACCGTGCGCCAGACGTGACGAGAATACAAACTACCCTAAATCGTGAGCCGCGGACCCCACCCTCGCCGAACAGGGTCACATTCGGGGCATATCGAACACGAAGTGGGCTAATGTAAGATATTCGGGTTGTCGGGGTTGGGTGATAAATATGGATTTATAGGTTAAGTGACGAGATATTGCAATTGTGTGAAATTCCCACCTACATAGCAACCGCCTATATACCGCCTCGTGATTGTAATGGATTGTATAGAACCGTTCAACAAAAGCCTCATCAGTCGAGCAACATCTTTGCTTAATTTCAAAGGAAAGTGTCAAGGCTTTCACGTCATTTCAACTACTTTTACTGAAAAAAAATATAGAACATGCAGTAACATTTTAAATAAACCAGTAAATAACACATAACGAAAAACTTTCTTATGTTTCATTACCAACTGAGATGGTGAAAGAAGTCTGCGTATGAGTCGGAGAATACTTATCTGATGCCGTGACGGCCGACGCTAAGGTTTTCAGATTGGGCAACCTCCAAAAAGTATCTATTAAATTGTTACATAAAAAACGAATTTTTTAAATTTCAATCGAAATAAAGAAAACGTATTTAAATCCAAATTTCGGGGTGTCAAAATCTGAAGGTGGACGAAAAAATGAGTAACGGCCCTTTTTGACTATTTTTTGTAATTTTTTCAGCATATTACTGTCGTATAAGAGGTTTTGATTAAATTAGCTAATCTAATGTTTTCCGGTATTTAAAATATCTTAGGGGTCGTAAGATAGGGCCGATTTTTAATCATTTTTTTACCACAATTGTCCGTTAAACAGGATTTTTTTGTCTCAGAGTAACTATTTTATGTTCATCGACATAGCAAATTCTATTTTTGCTTATTGAAATTAAAAAGTTAAAGGGTGATGAGATAGGGCCAATATTTGAACATTTGAACATTTCAAGAACCAAAAAAGTCGAATTTATAATGTCGATAAACATAAAAATAGTTACTCTGAGACAAAAAAACTATTTTTTAGCTGAAAAATATTGGTCAAAAAAATCCAGAAATGCCAAAAAAATGGTCAAATATTGCCTCTATCTCTTGATCCTGGCTTCTTTGTCTCAGAGTAACATTTTTTTTATTTATCGACATGGCAAATTCAATTTTTTTTATTCTTAAAATTAAAAAGTCAAATGAGTGATGAGACAAGACCAATATTTGATAATTTTTGGAATTTTTCTCCTTTTTTTATCATAATTTTCAGTGAAAAAGGATTTTTTGTTTCTTTTATGCAATTAATTTACTTTCATAAAAGATCTACCTTAGTTCCAACGTAACTCACTCTAAAGCCTCTAGTCCGAACCTAACGAAATTAAACCTTAAATGTGAGCTTTAATCTTCTCCTGAAGATGCCAACTTAGTTGGCGAAACGTGCGTCGAGAAAAAGTATAGTAGTTCGGTGTTTCGTGGAAAACGTCCAGGTTTTTGTTTCTACGTCGAAGGTTCCACTACCCAGGACTAAACCTTAAATGTCAAAAAATGCCAAAAAATTGTGAAATATTGGCTCTATCTCACCACTCTTTGACTTTTTTATTTCAAGAAGCAAAAAAGTCGAATTTATAATGTCGATAAACATAGAAATCGTTACTCTGAGACAAAAAAAAATCTTCTTTAACTGAAAATTATGGTCGAAAAAATCCAAAAATGCCAAAAAATAGTCAAATACTGACTCTATCTCTTGACCCAATTTTTTTTTTTTTAATTCTGGGCCTCAAAAAATCGAATTCAGCGTCCCGATTTAGTAAAAAAATATATTAGGGTCATAAGATAGGACCGATATTTAACCATTTTTTTACCATAATTTTCTTGGAGTGGGTACTGAATCCTTCGGCGTAGAGACAAAAAACTGGACGTTTTCCACGAAACACCGAACTACTATACTTTTCTCGACGCGCGTTTCGCCAACTAGGTTGCATCTTCAGGAGAATATTAAAACTAAATTATAATCTACACACTTGCACTATTTATACTTAATTTGTTGCCACGGTTCACTGAATCGTAATGTCTAGTTCAGGTATGTGGACGATATCTTCGCGGTATTTGATAAAAAAGCAATTAGTTTAGATGATTTTGTTGCTAAATTAAATAACCGTTCATAAAATTTACAGACGAAATAGGAATATAAATATATAGGAAAGAAACCGCGACTCTTAGATATATTCCCAACAATTGACACCACATTTTTCAACATAAAATGGCAAGTTTTAATTTTCTAATTCACCGTTTGTTAAATTTCCCCTCAGTAAAGAGAGGTTTGAACATAAAAAAAAATAAATTAAGAATATAGCTAAGAATAATGGTTACTCAGTCCATTTAATAGATAAGTTAATAAGGAAGCATAAATTTAAGAGAACTCTGGACAATTCCACGACTTTTCGTATAGATACTGACAATTCGAAATTTGCTTCGTTACCATATAAACCTAAATTCACCTGCGGACTAGATAAAATTTTTAAAAATATCAATATCAATTTAGTTTATAATTCTAAAAATTAACTACAAACGCTTTTGGGTAACCCCAAAGACAAAATCGACAATAACGAAAAGTCAGGATATACGAAATAAGTTGTAAACACTGTGATCAAAAGTATTTTGGGCAAGCAAAAAGATCTATTTTGACTAGATTTAAAGAACACAGGCATTTTCAGGTTGGGCAACCTCCAAAAAAAGTATCCATTAAATTATTAAACGCCATTTTTGTTCTTAAATTTCAATCGAAATAAAGAAAACGTGTTCAAACCCAAATTTTGGGGTCTCAAAATCTGAAGGTGGTCGAAAAATGAGAAACGGCTCTTTTCTGGTCATTTTTTGTAATTTTTCAGCATATTGCTTTCGGAAAAGAAGTTTTTGATTAAATTAACTGTTTTTCTGTACATTCGATTTTTAAAGGTATTTAAAAAATCTTAAGATCATGAGATAGGGCCAATATTTAATCATTTTTTGACCATAACTTTCAGTTAAAAAGGATTTTTAGAAGGACATGGGAAATATATCGAAATGGGAATTTCAGTCAAAAGCAATTTTTTGTTTCTTTTACTTTCATAAAACTTCTTAGTTCCAAACCTAACATAATATAAGACGTCTAGTCCTAACCTAAGTAAATTAAACCTTAAATGCCAAAACATTCCAAAAAATTGTTAAATATAGGCCCCACCCATCTCACCACAATTTTTCAGCATATTGCTTTCGGAAAAGAAGTTTTTGATTAAATTAACTGTTTTTTCTGTACATTCGATTTTTAAAAGTATTTAAAAAATCTTAAGATCATGAGATAGGGCCAATATTTAATCATTTTTTGACCATAACTTTCAGTTAAAAAGGATTTTTAGAAGGACATGGGAAATATATCGAAATGGGAATTTCAGTCAAAAACAATTTTTTGTTTCTTTTACTTTCATAAAACTTCTTAGTTCCAAACCTAACATAATATAAGACGTCTAGTCCTAACCTAAGTAAATTAAACCTTAAATGCCAAAACATTCCAAAAAATTGTTAAATATAGGCCCTATCTCACCACTTTGACTTTTTAATTTCAAGAACCAAAAAGTTGAATTTGCAATGTCGATAAACATAAAAATAGTTATTCCGAGACAGAAAATCCTCATAGACTGAAAATTATGGTCAAAAAAAAAATAAAAAAATGCCAAAAAATGGTCAAATATTGGCTATCTCGACCCTATTTTTTTTTTTTAATTCTGGACCCCAAAAATCGAATTCAGCGTACCGAAAAACAATGGTTTAATTAATTTCTCAAAAAAACCTTTTCCGAGAGTAATATGTTGAAAAAAAAAGATAAAAAAACGGTCAAAAAACGATCAAAAAATGGTCGCTACTCAATTTCCAATCATTTTCCGACCATTTTCAGACTTTGCAACTCCGAAATTTGGGTTCAGCGGATCATAAAACATGAAGCTCGCTAATATTTACACGTAAAATGATTTATAGAAAGAGGTCTACATGCCATATTTGTGTTAGCCATATTGAATTAAAAAAAAAAAAACTCGAAAACGGGTAGTTTTCATTCCGAAAGCGCTTAAGTATATAAAACCTCAAATAATTTGAGACCTTAAAAATTATGGAAATTTGAACTTTTATTTCATACCATCATTTCGTTTCTAAAATTTTATAATAGCTATGATTTCTTAAGATAAATGAAAATTTCGCAGAAACTGTAAGAATAAATTTGCAGCCCGTTTCCAAGACTTTCCGGGGTTCCAACGATTTTTAAAAAAAAAAGTTTCGTTTGCAAGTTTTTTTACCATTATAGGCTTCCATTTGCGTACAGTAATAACCTCCGAAAAATATGGTGTAGGTCCCGTGCTACTGTTTGAAAATATTCCTCATCCTCGAAAACCCCATAGAAGCATTTACTTAGAATTTAAAAAAATTAAAAATTTTCCGGATCGTTAGCTGCCGGAACGTCTTATATAAGACGCTATTTGAAATTTGTACTGCATGGGGGTTGAATGTACAATGTAGGACTAAATCACTAGGATTTTAGAAGGCAAAAAAAAGTGCAAAAACCCCGGCGCTCCAAAGGTTAAAGGACAAAATTAAAACTGGATCTCTACTCAAAACGACTGAAGTTCTATTGAGGGACACTACTTTTGTGGTTAGTCGTATTACAAAAAGTTAGTTTCCAGTTGCTCTAACTGAAATACTTATTCTGAAAGAGAGTATCTACAAACATAATGTACATTTATGTACGTTCCAAAAACCAAAAAAAAACTGAATATTGACTGTAATGTGAGCAACAAACATAAAGTTATAACGACATTTGTTATAGAATTATTTTACCAATGATGGTACTACGAGAGTCAGTCAATAGGTTTCCCTATTCTTGTTTCTCCTAAATGACGCCATCTATCGTGCTTCTGGGGTACTAAAAACATTTATCGGCATTTGTTGGTAATCATCTTCTGATTCAAGCCAAATACTGTTGGCTGACAGTATTTGGTTTGTAAACATGGAAACACCATTGTCAAGCGATGTCATGGTACTACGAGGGTCAGTCAATAAGTTTTCCTATTTCTGTTTCTCCCAAATAGCGCCATCTATCGTGCTTCTGGGGTACTAAAAATATTTATCGGCTTTTGTTGGTAATTGTCTAAGTACTGCTGGCTGAGAGTACTTGGTTTGTAAACATGGAAATACCATTGTCAAGCGTGTGTCATTTGTGAATTACGCACGATTATCCGTTTTTTAACTTCCAAAGTTGAAATTGCAGTGAATATTCATTGTGAAATAACTAGTCTTTATGGTGACAAGTGTATAACGACTAGCTAGCGCAAATGGGTACGGCTTGGTATGCCACAGGATTACAAAAATTGTATTCTCGGTATAAAAAATGTATCCAAAAAAATATCGACTATTTGGAAAAAATAAGTCGTTTATGGATGTTTAAAAATATTTTTTTTAAAGTTCTTGAAACATTTTTTAAATGGGGAAACTTATTTCTGGGCTGACCCTCGTATATTAAAATCAATTCGCGTTGATATTTTTTATCGTGGTTACGTTTTTCGGAAGCGATCAGTTGTAAATATAATGATTTAAGGTTTAAGTTTGTTTTAGTTGGATAACATCAAATGGCATTAAAATGGAAGAGTGACATATTGAAACAGTTAGTTCACTGGGATGCTAGTGATTAAGGGTTATTAGACCATTGTACGAGTACTGAAAAATGTGGTAATTATCGAGGTAATATATGTAGATATTGCCGTTGATACTACTTCACATGGGGTGGTTTTATGTTATTTGTATTTTGTAATGAAAGTTTTTTCTCAAGAAAAAAATCAAGATAAGATATGGAATAATTTTTCTTAAAAAAACTGGGATTTTGTTGTTGTGGTCTTTTCACATTGTACATCGCCAATTATTATTAACTACAATTTTATTTTTTTAAATCTATATAGACTCGATATGAAAACAAATTCACACTCCATGTTTTATGTAATGTTTTGTAAATATTTCAGATAATATCCTAGATGAAAACTGGCTGTTATTTGCTTTTATCAATTATATTTTATTTACTAGATACTCAAAATTTTTAAAAAAGTAATAAGTGGTGTAGTGAAAATGCAAATAATTCAATATATTTTATCTAAATTCTTTAAATATACACTACACTTGACTAATGTATTTTTTAAAAAAGTTTTTCACAGTTTTTCGATCAGTGTTTGTTTGTGTGTTTTGCTATAACATATAAATAAAATAGTTATGGATCTAATACGTACTTACATATCTGATTGAAATATGTAATTAGCAAAATTGATAATTAAATTATTAAGTTAAAAAACACACATCCTTTAAAACAAAGAATAGCACTTTCATTTGAACTTTTGGTAAATTATTGGTAAATTAATCCGCGAAGATCGTCGTCAAAGCATCCGAGGGCTTGCTGAAATAACAGGAATCGACAAATAATGTGTTCGCCAGATTTTGCATGAATCGTTCAACATGCGCAAAGTTTGCGCAAAAATGGTGCCAAAAACCCTCACTCCTGAACAAAAGGAATCAAGAATGAACATTTGCGCTGACATTCTAAACAACATTGACACTGATCCAGGCTTGTTAGATACCGTGACACTGAAACGGACAAGATTCGAAAATGTGGAAGCGGTTAAAGCAAAATCGACGGAGGTTCTGAACCAGCTGACAGAAGCGGACTTCCAGCACTACTTTTAACAATGGAAAAGTCGTTGGAGCAGCGGTGTAGAGATCGCCAAGGAGAGTACATTGAAGGCGAAAAAGTTACTACTGTAATTGGTAACGAATAAAAAGTGTTATTGACAGCAGTTCGGTTATTTAATAACCACACCTCGTATAGGAACTGTTTTTATTATTTTATGGTCCTCTATCGCGTGGTACTATGTACTGTAGTTTTTTCAGTGTCATTCTGAACACAACGCCATTATGTATACTTTAAAATATTTATTATTGTATACTTTAAGATCACCTGTAGGATACACTATTTAAAAGTTTTGATATGATTATGTGACACCCTGTGTAAAATAAAACAAAAGTCGCGTGGATTTGATACATAATAATCGCATCGAAGTGGCACGGAAAATAAAAATTTAACACCTTGTGTTAACCGCCCACGTCGGGGTGTTGCAGGCGTCACCCGAGATTGTTGATTTCGGGGTAGCGGCTAAACTGGAACTAAAACAACCGTGCGCCAGACGTGACGAGAATACAAACTACCCTAAATCGTGAGCCGCGGACCCCACCCTCGCCGAACAGGGT
The DNA here is from genome assembly GCA_029963805.1 of Aromia moschata. Lineage (NCBI taxonomy): Eukaryota > Metazoa > Arthropoda > Insecta > Coleoptera > Cerambycidae > Aromia > Aromia moschata. Next base: position 17,125 of record JAPWTK010000691.1, read on the forward strand.
CACATTCGGGGCATATCGAACACGAAGTGGGCTAATGTAAGATATTCGGGTTGTCGGGGTTGGGTGATAAATATGGATTTATAGGTTAAGTGACGAGATATTGCAATTGTGTGAAATTCCCACCTACATAGCAACCGCCTATATACCGCCTCGTGATTGTAATGGATTGTATAGAACCGTTCAACAAAAGCCTCATCAGTCGAGCAACATCTTTGCTTAATTTCAAAGGAAAGTGTCAAGGCTTTCACGTCATTTCAACTACTTTTACTGAAAAAATATAGAACATGCAGTAACATTTTAAATAAACCAGTAAATAACACATAACGAAAAACTTTCTTATGTTTCATTACCAACTGAGATGGTGAAAGAAGTCTGCGTATGAGTCGGAGAATACTTATCTGATGCCGTGACGGCCGACGCTAAGGTTTTCAGATTGGGCAACCTCCAAAAAAGTATCTATTAAATTGTTACATAAAAAACGAATTTTTTAAATTTCAATCGAAATAAAGAAAACGTATTTAAATCCAAATTTCGGGGTGTCAAAATCTGAAGGTGGACGAAAAATGAGTAACGGCCCTTTTTTGACTATTTTTTGTAATTTTTTCAGCATATTACTGTCGTATAAGAGGTTTTGATTAAATTAGCTAATCTAATGTTTTCCGGTATTTAAAATATCTTAGGGTCGTAAGATAGGGCCGATTTTTAATCATTTTTTTACCACAATTGTCCGTTAAACAGGATTTTTTTGTCTCAGAGTAACTATTTTTATGTTCATCGACATAGCAAATTCTATTTTTGCTTATTGAAATTAAAAAGTTAAAGGGTGATGAGATAGGGCCAATATTTGAACATTTGAACATTTCAAGAACCAAAAAGTCGAATTTATAATGTCGATAAACATAAAAATAGTTACTCTGAGACAAAAAACTATTTTTTAGCTGAAAAATATGGTCAAAAAAAATCCAGAAATGCCAAAAAAATGGTCAAATATTGCCTCTATCTCTTGATCCTGGCTTCTTTGTCTCAGAGTAACATTTTTTTTATTTATCGACATGGCAAATTCAATTTTTTTATTCTTAAAATTAAAAAAGTCAAATGAGTGATGAGACAAGACCAATATTTGATAATTTTTGGAATTTTTCTCCTTTTTTTATCATAATTTTCAGTGAAAAAGGATTTTTTGTTTCTTTTATGCAATTAATTTACTTTCATAAAAGATCTACCTTAGTTCCAACGTAACTCACTCTAAAGCCTCTAGTCCGAACCTAACGAAATTAAACCTTAAATGTGAGCTTTAATCTTCTCCTGAAGATGCCAACTTAGTTGGCGAAACGTGCGTCGAGAAAAGTATAGTAGTTCGGTGTTTCGTGGAAAACGTCCAGGTTTTTGTTTCTACGTCGAAGGTTCCACTACCCAGGACTAAACCTTAAATGTCAAAAAATGCCAAAAAAATTGTGAAATATTGGCTCTATCTCACCACTCTTTGACTTTTTTATTTCAAGAAGCAAAAAGTCGAATTTATAATGTCGATAAACATAGAAATCGTTACTCTGAGACAAAAAAATCTTCTTTAACTGAAAATTATGGTCGAAAAAATCCAAAAATGCCAAAAAATGGTCAAATACTGACTCTATCTCTTGACCCAATTTTTTTTTTTTAATTCTGGGCCTCAAAAATCGAATTCAACGTCCCGATTTAGTAAAAAAAATATATTAGGGTCATAAGATAGGACCGATATTTAACCATTTTTTTACCATAATTTTCTTGGAGTGGGTACTGAATCCTTCGGCGTAGAGACAAAAAACTGGACGTTTTCCACGAAACACCGAACTACTATACTTTTCTCGACGCGCGTTTCGCCAACTAGGTTGCATCTTCAGGAGAATATTAAAACTAAATTATAATCTACACACTTGCACTATTTATACTTAATTTGTTGCCACGGTTCACTGAATCGTAATGTCTAGTTCAGGTATGTGGACGATATCTTCGCGGTATTTGATAAAAAAAGCAATTAGTTTAGATGATTTTGTTGCTAAATTAAATAACCGTTCATAAAATTTACAGACGAAATAGGAATATAAATATATAGGAAAGAAACCGCGACTCTTAGATATATTCCCAACAATTGACACCACATTTTTCAACATAAAATGGCAAGTTTTAATTTTCTAATTCACCGTTTGTTAAATTTCCCCCTCAGTAAAAGAGAGGTTTGAACATAAAAAAAAATAAATTAAGAATATAGCTAAGAATAATGGTTACTCAGTCCATTTAATAGATAAGTTAATAAGGAAGCATAAATTTAAGAGAACTCTGGACAATTCCACGACTTTTCGTATAGATACTGACAATTCGAAATTTGCTTCGTTACCATATAAACCTAAATTCACCTGCGGACTAGATAAAATTTTTAAAAATATCAATATCAATTTAGTTTATAATTCTAAAAATTAACTACAAACGCTTTTGGGTAACCCCAAAGACAAAATCGACAATAACGAAAAGTCAGGATATACGAAATAAGTTGTAAACACTGTGATCAAAAGTATTTTGGGCAAGCAAAAAAGATCTATTTTGACTAGATTTAAAGAACACAGGCATTTTCAGGTTGGGCAACCTCCAAAAAAAGTATCCATTAAATTATTAAACGCCATTTTTGTTCTTAAATTTCAATCGAAATAAAGAAAACGTGTTCAAACCCAAATTTTGGGGTCTCAAAATCTGAAGGTGGTCGAAAAATGAGAAACGGCTCTTTTCTGGTCATTTTTTGTAATTTTTCAGCATATTGCTTTCGGAAAAGAAGTTTTTGATTAAATTAACTGTTTTTTCTGTACATTCGATTTTTAAAGGTATTTAAAAAATCTTAAGATCATGAGATAGGGCCAATATTTAATCATTTTTTGACCATAACTTTCAGTTAAAAAAGGATTTTTAGAAGGACATGGGAAATATATCGAAATGGGAATTTCAGTCAAAAGCAATTTTTGTTTCTTTTACTTTCATAAAACTTCTTGTTCCAAATAACATAATATAAGACGTCTAGTCCTAACCTAAGTAAATTAAACCTTAAATGCCAAAACATTCCAAAAAATTGTTAAATATAGGCCCCACCCATCTCACCACAATTTTTCAGCATATTGCTTTCGGAAAAGAAGTTTTTGATTAAATTAACTGTTTTTCTGTACATTCGATTTTTAAAAGTATTTAAAAAATCTTAAGATATGAGATAAGACCAATATTTAATCATTTTTTTGACCATAACTTTCAGTTAAAAAGGATTTTTAGAAGGACATGGGAAATATATCGAAATGGGAATTTCAGTCAAAAACAATTTTTTTGTTTCTTTTACTTTCATAAAACTTCTTAGTTCCAAACCTAACATAATATAAGACGTCTAGTCCTAACCTAAGTAAATTAAACCTTAAATGCCAAAACATTCCAAAAAAATTGTTAAATATAGGCCCTATCTCACCACTTTGACTTTTTAATTTCAAGAACCAAAAAGTTGAATTTGCAATGTCGATAAACATAAAAATAGTTATTCCGAGACAGAAAATCCTCATAGACTGAAAATTATGGTCAAAAAAAAAATAAAAAAATGCCAAAAAATGGTCAAATATTGGCTATCTCGACCCTATTTTTTTTTTTTAATTCTGGACCCCAAAAATCGAATTCAGCGTACCGAAAAACAATGGTTTAATTAATTTCTCAAAAAAACCTTTTCCGAGAGTAATATGTTGAAAAAAAAAAATAAAAAACGGTCAAAAAATGATCAAAAAAATGGTCGCTACTCAATTTCCAATCATTTTCCGACCATTTTCAGAATTTGCAACTCCGAAATTTGGGTTCAGCGGATCATAAAACATGAAGCTCGCTAATATTTACACGTAAAATGATTTATAGAAAGAGGTCTACATGCCATATTTGTGTTAGCCATATTGAATTAAAAAAAAACTCGAAAAAACGGGTAGTTTTCATTCGAAAGCGCTTAAGTATATAAAACCTCAAACAATTTGAGACCTTAAAAATTATGGAAATTTGAACTTTTATTTCATACCATCATTTCGTTTCTAAAATTTTATAATAGCTATGATTTCTTAAGATAAATGAAAATTTCGCAGAAACTGTAAGAATAAATTTGCAGCCCGTTTCCAAGACTTTCCGGGGTTCCAACGATTTTTAAAAAAAAGTTTCGTTTGCAAGTTTTTTTTACCATTATAGGCTTCCATTTGCGTACAGTAATAACCTCCGAAAATATGGTGTAGGCCCCGTGCTACTGTTTGAAAATATTCCTCATCCTCGAAAACCCCATAGAAGCATTTACTTAGAATTTAAAAAAATTAAAAATTTTCCGGATCGTTAGCTGCCGGAACGTCTTATATAAGACGCTATTTGAAATTTGTACTGCATGGGGGTTGAATGTACAATGTAGGACTAAATCACTAGGATTTTAGAAGGCAAAAAAAGTGCCAAAAACCCTGGCGCTCCAAAGGTTAAAGGACAAAATTAAAACTGGATCTCTACTCAAAACGACTGAAGTTCTATTGAGGGACACTACTTTTGTGGTTAGTCGTATTACAAAAAAGTTAGTTTCCAGTTGCTCTAACTGAAATACTTATTCTGAAAGAGAGTATCTACAAACATAATGTACATTTATGTACGTTCCAAAAACCAAAAAAAACTGAATATTGACTGTAATGTGAGCAACAAACATAAAGTTATAACGACATTTGTTATAGAATTATTTTACCAATGATGGTACTACGAGAGTCAGTCAATAGGTTTCCCTATTCTTGTTTCTCCTAAATGACGCCATCTATCGTGCTTCTGGGGTACTAAAAACATTTATCGGCATTTGTTGGTAATCATCTTCTGATTCAAGCCAAATACTGTTGGCTGACAGTATTTGGTTTGTAAACATGGAAACACCATTGTCAAGCGATGTCATGGTACTACGAGGGTCAGTCAATAAGTTTTCCTATTTCTGTTTCTCCCAAATAGCGCCATCTATCGTGCTTCTGGGGTACTAAAAATATTTATCGGCTTTTGTTGGTAATTGTCTAAGTACTGCTGGCTGAGAGTACTTGGTTTGTAAACATGGAAATACCATTGTCAAGCGTGTGTCATTTGTGAATTACGCACGATTATCCGTTTTTTAACTTCCAAAGTTGAAATTGCAGTGAATATTCATTGTGAAATAACTAGTCTTTATGGTGACAAGTGTATAACGACTAGCTAGCGCAAATGGGTACGGCTTGGTATGCCACAGGATTACAAAAATTGTATTCTCGGTATAAAAAATGTATCCAAAAAAATATCGACTATTTGGAAAAAATAAGTCGTTTATGGATGTTTAAAAATATTTTTTTTAAAGTTCTTGAAACATTTTTTAAATGGGGAAACTTATTTCTGGGCTGACCCTCGTATATTAAAATCAATTCGCGTTGATATTTTTTATCGTGGTTACGTTTTTCGGAAGCGATCAGTTGTAAATATAATGATTTAAGGTTTAAGTTTGTTTTAGTTGGATAACATCAAATGGCATTAAAATGGAAGAGTGACATATTGAAACAGTTAGTTCACTGGGATGCTAGTGATTAAGGGTTATTAGACCATTGTACGAGTACTGAAAAATGTGGTAATTATCGAGGTAATATATGTAGATATTGCCGTTGATACTACTTCACATGGGGTGGTTTTATGTTATTTGTATTTTGTAATGAAAGTTTTTTCTCAAGAAAAAATCAAGATAAGATATGGAATAATTTTTCTTAAAAAAACTGGGATTTTGTTGTTGTGGTCTTTTCACATTGTACATCGCCAATTATTATTAACTACAATTTTATTTTTTTAAATCTATATAGACTCGATATGAAAACAAATTCACACTCCATGTTTTATGTAATGTTTTGTAAATATTTCAGATAATATCCTAGATGAAAACTGGCTGTTATTTGCTTTTATCAATTATATTTATTTACTAGATACTCAAAATTTTTAAAAGTAATAAGTGGTGTAGTGAAAATGCAAATAATTCAATATATTTTATCTAAATTCTTTAAATATACACTACACTTGACTAATGTATTTTTTAAAAAAAGTTTTTCACAGTTTTTCGATCAGTGTTTGTTTGTGTGTTTTGCTATAACATATAAATAAAATAGTTATGGATCTAATACGTACTTACATATCTGATTGAAATATGTAATTAGCAAAATTGATAATTAAATTATTAAGTTAAAAAACACACATCCTTTAAAACAAAGAATAGCACTTTTCATTTGAACTTTTTTTAAATAATTGTTTATTCATTTAATAGAAATAATGTTGTGATTGAGTATAGAGAATTTCAAATTCCAGCACTGCTTATACGAAACAGCGTTTCTTAAAGAATTTCAGAACGATCTGGCAACGCCGCGGCGCTACTTTAAATTCAGCGTTCACAGCCAAATCCAGCCGACGAGATGCTGGGAAAGATACCGAAGTCTCCCGGAGGAGTTTTGCTCCCTAAATGACAATTTTATATGCACAAGGAATTTATTATTATTGCGTATCAGAGAGGACTGTTGAAATAGAAACGGGGTCTCGGCGTTCTTTTTTTTCCTCTCGCTTTAGTATTCGCTTGTTGCATTTAAATACAGGGCGCGGCGTGGAAGCGAGAAGAAGGAGAAACGGGACGGTCAACCGACGACGATATTGTCACAGATAAATTTGGTTTATGTGGATTGAGTTTTTTTTTCGGGTAGTTTTTTCTAGTTATAGCGCGAATAACAGATAAACGGAGATGTTCTACTCACAATAAGCTGAAATACGAGCCCTAACAAGTACATATATGTTCGGATAAACGCATTTTTTCAAAAAATTGTTCACTGCCATGCAAAAATTTACAACTACGCTTAAAAAATCTAAAATATATAAAATTACATACAATTGAGGCGTTTATTTTAGAAACAACATATGTCCAAAATTTACGAAAATACTGTTACGAACGCTGGGCCAGTCCGCCCCTGCCTGCTTCGATGATCCAGCCAACTGAACGTCGATGACGTATGCGGGCAGCGCCCGCGTCGAAAGATCGCGGCTTTTGCCCGATGGTTCGGGGAATCGGCCCGGAAGCTTCGAGATATCTCCGCAAGGAGATATAACGCGGGGTTTCGACGCGGGACAGTTCAGTTCCTATTTTGAAATATCGGCGCGGCGTTCCGTGCAACGCTCTAATATAAATTGTATAAAAATAAATTAGTATAGTTAAATAGTGTTAGTCAGTAGTTGTAGTAATTAAATAAATAGTGTTAGTTTAAAAGTGCGAGTTTAATTTTTCACACCTCACGAACCCGAAATAAATAAAACGTTACAATACCATTTGGGCGCCATCATGTAACAGACACTGAACTCTATCACCCCAAGGATTCGTTTCTTCCAAAAAACATAACATGTCTCCATTTTTTTATAACATATTTGCATAACATATTTGCAACTAAAATATCCGTATTTCTGTAAAAAAACGACATAATATGTTTTATTCATTTATTTTAAAAACTGTACAAGTCCATGTACTAGTGCGGTTTTTAAAAGAAACGAAACCGCCTAAAACTAAGCTAAACCGCCAATTTCTCTAAAACAAATTCGCATGTTCGAAATTACTGCACAGACTGCTGTAGTGAAGTTAAGGGATACCCATAATGGTCCATGGAGATCCTCTATTGTCAGAAGTAAAATAGTAATAACTGGTTTAATAAAACTCACACCAGGTTATTTGCAAGCTGTGTCAATATAATCATGGAGTGGGTACTGGAACCTTCGGCGTAGAAACAAAAAAAATGGACGTTTTCCATGAAACACCGAACTACTACACTTTTCTCGACACGCGTTTCGCCAACCAAGTTTGCATCTTCAGGAGAAGATTAAAACTTTTTTTTTTTCAATATAATCAGCCAAACCAAAAAATCTAAAGGATCTCTTACCGTATTTAGGAAATACAAAAAATCGAAAATTTTATGACGGAATCTTTTTCACAAGATCTGCAGAGCAATGACGCCTTAGAAATCCATGAAGAACAACAGTCGTGGTTGCGATGAATCCTAATTATTTTTTTGTAAATTAACTAAATTTATAATATTACTTTTATTTTATTTTTTTCTTTCTTTTAAAAACAATATAAGTGCAAGTTGTTTTATTTTTTTTATTAAAATCATATTTTTTCTGAAAGATACTAGTCAGAAAATCTTTATTGAACTTATATTCATCAGTCATCACTCTATGCTTTAAAGGTTTTTTAAAAAATGGTAATAAACTCGATAGTGCGTTTTTTTCATCTGAAAAATTAACATTTTGGACATATTAATTTGGTTTGGATAATATTATGCTGAAAATTATTATTAGCTTGGATTTATTATGAATTTATGGCCAAAAATATAAACATCTGCTAAAAATGCTGATAAATAAATGTTCGGGAAACCTGCACTAAAAAATAAATAAAAATTTGTTGTTACTGCGGTAACCATTAATTTCACAATTAGAGATGTCAGTCACAGGTGATGTCTGGTAGTTTTTGCGAATATTCGTTATTTTTTAATAAAAATGGGCCGTGGACGTGGACTGATCAAAAATTGCGGTGGCAAAAAAATCTTCGAAACTGCGGAAGAATTTTGCTTTGCAAAGTCTACTGTTGGGGACATATTAAACCATTACCGGGAGACTGGAAATTTGGACATAAAATGTAAAAGTTCTGGAAGACCCAGACTTGTTACTGAAAGGAGCCAAACGTTGTTGGTGAAAATTAGCAAAAAAAGTCGGCGGAACACCTAAAGGGATATAACAGCGCAAAGGAACTCTGAAACAGGAGAAAGGCTATCCCGCGAATGTTGCAGAAAATACATTCATCAGTTTGGGCTCAGTTTTTATAAGGTATTACTATTTTATTTTTCAAATTCTTAATTTTTCAATTTTCGTAAATGATCGTAGACTAAAGAAAACTTTGTTAACCGGAGTAAACTAAATCGAAGGTATCGTGGACTATAGAAGACTGGTCAAAAGTAATTTTCAGAGACGAGTCCAAATTTGATGTCTGCGTAGGCGATCATAGAAAAAAGAGTAATAAGAACAAAAAAGTGAAGCCTTTCATAAGGACTGCCTTAAACGAACCGTAAAATTCCCGAAGGGTGTCATGATTTGGGAATGTATGTCCGCTAGAGGTTTGGGACAGTATGAGGTCATAGAGGGTACCGTCAACGCTGACAAATATATACAAATACTTACGAATAGCTAATTACCGACTGTTGAGGAAATGTATCCAGACAATAATTTCATATTTCAGCAAGACGGCGCCGCTTTCCATACGGCAAGAAAGACGAAAAAGTGGTTCGGAAAAGTCCTATCATGGCCATCAAACAGCCCCGACCTAAATGTCATTGAAACACTGTGGCATAAGATAAAAAGTTTTGAGAGATGATCTTCAAAGAACGGTCTCTACTTTAATGGAAAAAATCGGCGAAATTTGGGACACCTTTTCACCAGAACTCTGTCGAGGTTTGGTTGAAACAATGCCTGCACGAATTCGGGCCGTAATTAAGGCAAAAGGTGACGTAACGCCTTATTAATACTTAAAATATGTTTTTCCGAACATTTAGTTGACAGTTATTTTGTTAAATTTCTATTTGTTTTGTTAAGTTGTGACATTGTTAATTTGGTTTGGTTAAGTTCTTATGTACTGTCAGCTGCATTAGTCAATTTTTGCTTCATTATACATTAAAATAGTCTAATACGCGAAAAATACGTTTGGCCGACCTGTACAGTTGTTAGGGCTCATATACAGGGTTAGGTTAGTTTTATAAATGAATAGATACCCCCTTTTTAATTTTTTTAACAATTTTTGATCGAATTTAAAAAACTAAAAACCCGTTTTACATGTCTTTTTAGTAAAAATCGAGGTAAGATAAATGTCTTACTAGATCAACAATATACAATTGAAGAAGAGACTTCCTCAAGTGATTTCATGAAGGTCATTTAAAGTTTTTTCCTAAGTGGCTTAGTTTTTGAGATACAGACTGTTAAAACTTATTTTTTTTGGGTGGGCTAATACTTTCTTTTTAACTTTCTATCTCTTACATATCGTGATATAATGCATGTTCTGGCTGTTCTCTTCTTAAAATCTCGACAGAAAATCTTTACAGAAGTTACATTCATTACCTAATACATTTCTTTCCTTACCTATTCTACAATATGTATTGCTTCTCAACACTGTTCTCTTTAAGCCTAATCGTTTTCTCACCTGTAACAAAGAACAAATATAAATGATTTGTGTTATTTCACTCCAGTGAAAAATATCATACATTCGTATTGATGTTATGTAATATTCAGTAAATATACGAGGTGTGTAAATTAAGTAATGAGACTGGCAATGTAGCGCCCGATCTAGCAACACTGCGGAGACGGGACTTGGAAGGGCGGTAGGTTAACATGTAATGCACCTTCAGTACAAGTTTGAACTTGTTAGAGTCATTTGTTTGTTCTTTGTGACTGTTTTGAAATTTTGAAACCGTTAAAGACCGCAAAAAGGCAAGAATGGAGACAGCAAGAGCCCAGTTTCGTGTAAGGCATTCTTAGAATGAAGAGCTACGCATGCTGATCTCAATGTGTTGTTTTGAGATCGTCGGTGACGACAGAATGAGGGAAATTGAATCCATCCCCGAAGAGAAAATGTGTGCCTTTTCAGGCAACAGTAGAATCAACACGGTTTAGTACGACCCAAACCAAGCGCCAAAGCAGAGGTTACTCTCCAAGACCCGAAAAAATGAGCAAGGCGAAGACAAACATGCTGATTTGTTTTTGAAGCAGGGAATTGTCCCAAAAGTATGTGCCTCCAGGCCAACCAGTAAATCAACACTTTCACAGAGGGGTTCTCTCAAAACTTCCAAAAGGCCACCCGGGGGAGACCAAACATCAAGAACAACTGGATGTTGCATCACGACAATGCGCCTTGTCACACAGCCTTTCCATGAAAAGAGTCTTTAGCCAGTAAAAACATTTCTGTGGATCCTCAGCGTTCTTATTGGCCTGACTTGACTCCGGGTGACTTTTTCTCTTCCCGAGATTGAAAAATCAGCTGAAGGGACGTCATTTTGGGACCATAGAAAACAGTCAAAAGGCTGTAACCAACTAGCTGAAGGCTATTCCAGTATATGAATTCCAGCACTGCTATGAGGAATGGGAGAACCATCTCCAGCGCTGTGTGGCTTTCCAAGGAAGTTATTTTGACGGAGACAATAATGAATTATTGTAATTCTTTTTGAATAAAAAAAAAAAAAAAAAACAGTCTCATCACTTAATTTATACACCTTTATTAATTATTTTAATAATTTACTGATACATTAACCAATGAGGATTCAGAAACAAACGTAAAATTCAGTGATATAAAAAAATAATCTCATCAATTCATCAACATGGCAAATACACTGATAAAAAAAATTTATTGAAGACATTTTTTCATACACAGGGTTATTACAAAGTTATAGGCATTATGTGCGACTTTTTTGACACGCTGTATGTAAAAATAAATAGGTACGTACACAATATAACGTTTATAAGTGCATAGTACATATATGTACTTAATAATTTCCCTCTTTCATTCAGTAATAAAAGTTTCCAAAGTACACCGAGGTAATGATGCGTTGCCCCATCGATGAGGTAATGTTTATCGGTATTATAAAGTCAAAGGACACTGTATAATATATCAGGGAGATATTTAGGTGCATGTAAAACTATACAGTGTGGCCCAGGGATCATGTACACCCCCAAAAAGAGCTCCATTTTTTGTAGCAGGAATTTGAAATTTTACATACATAAATGAATCGTTGACGCTCAACTTTTAACCTATAGGGGGATATTTCCTATTTCCTCCATAACCGGAAGTGATATCAACTTTTTTTTTTCAAATAGCAACCACCATTTTTTTTATGCGATTCGGCTAGAGTATCCGATTCTTTATCTGTCTGTTTTTTTAAACAGAAAAAATCTTTAAAAAAATAGCAAAGATACGTATATTATTTATATTTTATGAAGGCGGCTATGAATCAAATATTAAGCGCTTGCTTTTTTAACAAGTAAGCCATGAAATTTACAAAAAAAAGGTACTGAAAAGGTAAACTGAAGTTGAATGTAAAGTTTTTATTATGTTTTGTAACTTATGCTTATGCAAAACTTTGGAAAACTTCGTTTTCCTAAAAAAGAAAGCGCCATTATTACATTTTTGGGCAATGTCCATTTTTTAGTTTATTTTGAAACACATAATGTCAACTTTCATACAGCATGTGAAAATGTGAAAATCACGTCAGAACTTATACACTACTAACTAATAAATTAAGCATAAATAATAAGTAAGCTGTGCAAAACAAGTTAGCGTTGAGTTTGACAGGTAACTGATTTAGTAATTTTTACAATCAGTAGACGCATTGTTGTTTACATCGAAAGTTATTTTTACTCTACGTTTGTCTGCTTTTTGTGAAATTTAACATGGCCATGCAGTTTACTAAAAGTGAAAAAGTAGATTAATTTATCAGTTGAAAATAAATTCTGTATGAAAGTTGACATTGTGTGTTTCAAACTTGTAATATCAAAAATTGATATTGCCATTTGTAAAAACGTAATAATGGCCCTTTCTTTTTTGGAAAAATGAAATTTTCTAAAGTTCTGCCTAAAGATCTGCGCAACTTTATATCCAACTTTAATTTACAAGAGTACCATTGTACCTTTTTTTGTGAATTCCATGACTTACTTGTTAAAAAAAGCAAGCGCTTAATATTTGATTCATAGCCGCCTTTATAAAAAATAAATAATGTACGTATCTTTGCCATTTTCTAACAGATTTTTCTGTTTAAAAAAACAGACAGATAAAGGATACGATACTCTAGCCTAATCGCATAAAAAAATGGTGGTTGCCATTTGAAAAAAAAGTTGATATCACTTCCGGTTAGGGCGGAAATAGGATATATCCGCCCTATAGGTTAAAAGTTGAGCTTCAACGATTCATTTATGTATGTAAAATTTCACATTCCTACTACAAAAAATGGAGCTCTTTTTGGGGGTGTACATGACCCCTGGGCCACCCTGTACAGGCGTTAGAATTATTCATAACGGAGCTCGAAATCATTTGCATTGAATAGAGACACTGCGACGCTACATTAAAAAATTGACCGCAATTTTTGATGTCAAGCGAGTGGAGAATACTGGTGTTCATTTAAAGTAATTACTGTCAAGGCAAAGGTCAGACGAATTTATTACGATCATAAAACCATTACTAACGAACGGTTATATGTACGTTTCAACTGGGCTCTGACGCGCCGCTATCGATGATTATTGTGTGGCGTGTTAATAGCAAAGAAAAACAAGTCGGTTAGTTATTCGGTTATTCGTTTTTTAGTGTCCTGCATCCGAAGTTGCTATGGCTACGTTTTCAGATAAAGGCATTGGGTTCGCCTTTGCGCGAAGTGAAGTTGAGCTACATTTTGAAGAAAGTCTCTTCGTTTCTTCTTTATTTGAAACCTCACTAAAAAAAATAAAAAAGTGTTTACAAATAAAATGAAATTCCGTTTGAATTTACAATTAATTCATTATGTATACAGTAGGGTGATTTTTTTTTTCAAATATTTTTTTGTTTTTCAGTCCCCACTTGAAATTGTGTTGAATATGTCCAAAAAAAATCCCTGAAAGTTACAGCCCTTAATATTAATTTTAAGTACTTTCCCAAAGCGTGAAAAAGATTTTCCATTTAAAATACGCATAAATCGAAATTTTTTTTTTTCAAATTTCAATAACTCAGTCGCATTTTATGCTATTACATTGGTTTTGGTCTCGATTTACTCAGAATAAAACACTCTACAAAAGTGCCCATTGCAGCGAAAATGTGACTTGTACTGGTGAGTTGGTACGGGTCGCTGAAGTTGATTTTTACCAAAAAATTCTCGTTTGTTTGCTGTTATCTCCGAAATAATGAAAAATTTGTTGGAAATTTAATTTACTACAAAAAAGGCCCTATAGATCAAATTTCTGAGATTAATATTTCTTGAGATCTTAGACTTTGACTTATGAATAGTACAAAATCATCGAAGCAAAGTTTGCTTCGATAAACAGTAAAAATGTTCTATATACTACTCATAAGTTAGTCTAATATCCCAAGAAATATTAATCTCAGCAATTTGGTATATATGACCTTTTTTGTAGTAAATTAAATTTCCAACAAATTTTTCATTTACATTTTTTTGGTAAAATTAATAATTTCGGAGATAACAACAAAAAAACGAGAATTTTGGGTAAAAATCAACTTCAGCGACCTGTACCAACTCATCAGTACAAGTTACATTTTCGCTGCAATGGATACTTTTGTAGAGTGTTTTATTCTATATACTCGAGTAAATCGAGACCAAGACAAATATAATAGCATAAAATGCGACTGAGTTATAGAAATTTGAAAAAAGAATTCGAAAAAAAATCGCCATCTGTTATTTGTGACATAAATTAATTAAGCTACTTTGATTTTCATTCTCTATTTCATTTTACACATGCTCTAAAATGAGACATGGATACTTGCTTCGGTTAATGCTGGAAATAAAATTTAAAATACATGTGAATATTTTTAAAATCATCGTTTAGATCATAATTAAATAAGAGATAGATCACATAAAAGATAATCATGGTTAGGCCGGAGAAATTGGAAGTACAACCTGAGACCGCAAATTGTATCCGAAAACCGGAGAGGTGGTAACTCTAGCTGATATGTAACGAGTTCGTTTTGTACGAATGGAAATTTTTCAATGCCATGTTTGCTGATTTCTTGCCCCACTCACCCCACTGTGCGACGATATAAACAAATATTCGCCTTCATCTTTGACCACGACAACGATTAAATCAAAACGAAATTACGATACAAATATACTGCCATTCGCTGAACAACAGACATGTGTGTACTTGTATACGAGTTTAGCTGCGTATGAAAATATATAGTAGGTGGAAATGAGGGAAACCAAGTGGCGCCAAGGGACGCAGCGCTGGGCCAACATCAGGCACTTTATGTACCTACACATAACCTGATTCTGAGCCTAGTACACGCTTTATATTATATCATATTATTATGATGGCAGTATTTTAAAGCGGGCTACGATGCTATTTACAAGCATCTGTTCTTGTTTTGCAAGGGAAGTTAACGGTTTTAAATGTTACAGTGAATGTGATACGATGAAGACGTAAAAAAGATGTTTACTAAACTTGACAAGAGCCAAATCAAATTATTATTTAAAATTTGTTTGAGATGAAGTCTTATTAACTTCTTCGACACCTTGTGCAGTTTTTTTTTCGAATATTATTGTCAGGTGCTTTGGCGCTTAGATTAGATTTCAAATATTCTGGCTATGTTTCTCATATTTAAATACTACCTATTTACAGTTAACTAAAATAATCTAATGTTTTAAAAACGTTTTGAACTTTTTTTCAAAAATTGAGAGGAGAGATTGCAAATATTACGAATTTCAGCAATTTCTGCAAAGCATCTCATGGACATTTTTTCTACCAGTGATATTAATAAGTAGAGATTGATTTTTTATACAATGGCAATATTAAAAGTAACATCATTTGAGAAGAGTAAAAAAAAATGGAACTTAGATTGGATCTTAGAGGTAATCCAATCTAATTAGGTAGGTAACCTAATTAGATTGGATTACGAGTACCTACTAACTAAAAATCGGTTTCTATAGGTATATTAAAATTATATATTCAACTATATAAAACAGTAGAGATATATGCTTCAAATGATCTCAAAATATGTAAGAATATCGCATGTCCTTAAAAGGAATCCTGATAAAACGTGAGTGAGATAATAAAAGTTTTAGGTATAAGCTATAGATTTTATTGTTGATATTACAGTATTTACTCTTAACAAAATTAACTTTGTTAATGAATGGAGTTCAAAGTAACATAGAAGTTTCTATTTGATTTCAGGGTCTTTTTTTATTTTAATGATATTTTTGGCTCAGCTTCAGAAAATGTTCATGTCTAGGAAAAAATTTTCCAAAATAGCTTAGTTAGTCAGATAGATCCCTAAAGATTTCTCTTTTTAAAATATTAAGTCCAATGACTTTGAAAAGTATTTAAGTTTCTTCCCAATTTTTAATGAAAAATTGTGAATTTATTGTGAAAGGACGGTACCTAATGTTTTATTCGAAGTATTGTCCATCGATTGCCACTACTTTTCCCATCGTTCTGGTAGCATACGGATACCGCGTCGGAAGAATGCTTCATCTTTTGAGGCTATCCACGAATCGATCAAATTTTAGGTACCTTGATATGATGTCAAGTGTTGCTCATACAGGTCATGCTCCATCGATTGAAACAAGTGGAAATCAGAGGGAGCAATGTCTGGTGAATATGGCGGGTGGAGCAAAACTTCCCAATTGAGTGTTTCCAAATAGGTTTTGACCGGTGCTGCAACATGTTGACGAGCATTATCATGCAGGAGATTAACTTTGTCGTGTCTGTAGTAGTAGTGGACGCGCTTTTCCTTGAGTGCTCGTCTCAATCTCATCAATTGTGTTCGGTAGACAGCTCAAGTAGGTAATGGTTTCATTCGGTTTGAGCAACTCATAATACACGACAGCAAGCTGATCCCACCAAATACACGACAAGATTTTTTTTCCATGAATATTTTGCTTAGCTGTAGATGTTGAAGCATGGCCAGATGGTCCCCATTATATCTTCCTTTTTGGATTATCATAGTGGATCCATTTTTCATCACCAGTGACTATACGATGCAGAAAACCCTTTCGTTCATGCCTGGCAAACAGCATTTCATATGTGAAAAATCGGCGTTCAACGTTTCTCGGCGTCAGTTCATATGGAACTCAATTTCCTTGTTTTTGAATCATTCCCAATGATTTCAACCGAAGAGAAATTGCTTGTTGAGTCACTCCTAATGTAAGTGCAAGTTCTTCTTGCGTTTGACACGAATTTTAATCCAATAATGGATTCCAATTCCGCGTCTTCGTACACTTTCGGCCTTCCGTTACATTATTTGTCTTCGATGTCAAATTCACCGTTCTTAAACTTTTGAAACCACTCACGACAACTCCTCTCACTTAAGGCAGCCTCACCATATGCTTCTACAAGCAATCGATATGCTTCAACTGCAGATTTCTTCAAATTGAAGAAGTAAATCTTCAATTTTAACCATACCTTTCTGGTGGCGCCAACTTTTGTCAAACGGCGGAAATTTATTTGTACACCTTAATAATTTTGGGGCTATTTACGATTTTTAGCACACTGCAGTTTTACATTGTTAGCGATATCTACCTTCTAATCGACATACGAGTATCACCTTCAACTTGGGCCTCAACAAGACGCATAATTTCACAAGCTGTAATCCTATTAGAAGCAAAAAAATTAATGCTGTAGTACCTACAAAAAATTTCAGAATTTAAGCTACCTTCAAAAAGTGTGAGTACAATGACTTTTATTGCTGACTGTACCGGGTGGGCAAATTTCGATGTTTTTATAGGGTATCTCGGTAACTGTAAGGGCTATGGAAAAATGAACCCACCTTTCCCGACCTCTTTTTCGAGTAAATTCATTGGTGAAAACCAGAATTTGCTATATCTTTTTCGTTTTCGAGTTGTAAACGAAAATTGATTTTTTTGAGTTTTCAATTGGTGTCGATAACTCGGTTGTTTGTAAAATTAGAAGAAATCTGTTTGCACGTTCTACAGGCACTTTTTTAAGTAAATAGGATTTCCTTAACAGATTTTTTATATCTTGTGTAGTTTTTCGAGTTATGGCATAAACTTCTATTTTTTTAAATGGAAACCATAGTTGGCTATGATTTAGCTAAAAAAGGATTTTTTTCTCTTTACAACGAATATAGTTTGTGGGGTCTATGATGAGTGTTTATGCGGAAACAGTTAAAAATTTTAATTTTTTGTATAGGTATACTTACTTTGTTTTTTCTTTGCAGGAAGAGTAAGTTTCTATAGTAACACATTGTTACAACAATGTTTTAATAATAATAACTGTTGCTATGGAAATTTACTCCTGCGAAAAGAACATAAATACATAGTAACAGTCGTATATAATGAATGGTATATTAAACTTAAATAACTAATTATACATATTAGTGACTAATTAATAATTAATTATAACATATTCATAACAAGAAAGTTTAACACACTTAACAATAAATTTGTAACAAATAATGTATGTAAAAAATACGATAAATATATTTTACAAAAACAAAACTAGACAGATAAAAAAAAAATACGAGATGATTATTTACCTAAAGTTTTCAAATTGTCGTCCGTTGTTTGCTGCAGTTACATCGCTTTGAAACACTTTTTGTTGCATTATAGATGTGAATATTTGAAACGGAATTCAGACAGTCTATAAGATTTTCTCTCAGTTGAACCAGTGTATTATTTGTCTTTTTGTATAAATTGTCTTTAATGGTTCCCCAAAAAAGAAATCTAACGGTGAGAGATCTGGCGACCAGGAGGCCACTTTACTGGCCCATTGTTCCCTATCCATTTCTCCCCAAAATTAGTATTTAATAATTCCGAGTTAAATTAGTATTATGGGGTGGTGCCCGTCTTGTTGAAAAAATACATGTCGTCTTTCGTTAAGTGGCAAGTTGTCTAAAAATTCTTCTACTATGTGGTAGTTTATCATATTGTAATACCGTTGACCATTTAAATTGTCATCATAAAGTTGGTAAGCTAAAATGCGGTTATTATATAGGGCACACCATACACTAAAACCGAAACGTCCTTGATTTTGAACATCAACAGTCTGATGAGGATTATCTTCAGACCAATAATGTTTGTTGTGTCGGTTGAAAATTCCGGCACTACTTACGTAACTTTCATCTGTCCAAATGATATTTTTAAAAAATAATTGGTCTTGCTAAATTTGTTGTAGGTACCAATTGCAGAAATCCAGTCGGCGTTCAGGATCAGTTGGAAGGAGCTGTTGTTGTTTCCTTTTGTATAAGGTCTAAATTTGTGTTTTTTTAAAACTGAAAGTGCTCTTCGTCGCGATATACCAGACTCTGCTTCAATTTGCCTACTTGAAATTGAAGGATTTACGACTACCTACCACACATTTATGGAACATCCTCAGCATCTTGAATACGATAATTTTTTGGTCTTGGTTTATTAAATCCTCCGTATTCAACGAGGTTTTCTTTTAGTCTACCAAAGATGGACATATTAGGTTGTCTCCTTTCAGGTAGCGATTAAAATATGCTTCCGATGCACTTCAGATTATATCCATTTTGAATAAAACACTCTAGCATATTAAACTTTTCGTAATTTTGACACGCCATGCGCCTTGTCAATTTCTTTAATCGAAACTTTAAAACTATAATGCAAGCAAAAACCAAACATAAACAATTAATCAAACAGTAATGTGTAACTGTGTATTTACATCCCAATATCCACTGTTCTGTTTTCAAAATGACAGGCGCCTACTGTGCAAAATATTGAAATTACTATACTGTCCTTTATTAGAAAACATATGTTTTTAACTGTTTCCGCATAAAACTCATCATAGACCCCACAAACTATATATCGTTGTAAAGAGAAAAAAATCCTCTTTTTAGCTAAATCATAGCCAACTATGGTTTCCATTTAAAAAAATAGACGTTTATGCCATAACTCGAAAACTACACAAGATATAAAAAATCTGTTAAGGAAATCCTATTCTACTTAAAAAAGTGCCTGTAGAAGTGCAAACAGATTTCTTCTAATTTTACAAACAACCGAGTTATCGACACCAATCGAAAACTCAAAAAAATCAATTTTCGTTTACAACTCGAAAACGAAAAAATAGCAAATTCTGGTTTTCACCAATGAATTTATCTCGAAAAAAGAGGTCGGGAAAGGTGGGTTCATTTTTCCATAGCCCTTACAGTTACCGAGATACCCTATAAAAACATCGAAATTTGCCCACCCGGTACATATAAATAATATTTGGTATGAGTTCAAAGTTATTGTGAAATATACGAGTATAAATGGTATGAAACGAAAGGCAAAAAATAATACGACTAATATTAATACTACCGGGAACAGACCGACCATATATTTAGTCCAATCAACGAGCGAAAGCCCCCATGTTAATTGGTCACTAATTGTTATTAGCAAACAAAAAATATGGTTGTATAGAGGAAGTAATTCTAAGAAAGATAGCGTTTTTTGCTACTCGAGTTTTAATGGCGAACATAACCAAACAAATTCGCAAAAGTAAAAAAAAAAACGGTTTTTTGCAAATAAAAAAAAGCTTCAAGTCCTACACAAGAAAGTTAAATTAGAAAGTTGTAGATCTTAAAAATGCGCGTCGAATAAAATTTGAACGAAAAAAAAAATCGGTTCATAAACATTTGAGAAAAATTTAAAGTCAAAAATCGCGTTTTCGTATTTTTGCTGTATAAATTCCAATTTTGTTTGAAGAGACTTTTTGTTAACTACAAATATAGCCCAAGACAAGCGGAAAATTATCCTTGTTTCAGAACTTTAAAAAAAGATTTTTAAACGCGCTAGCCAGCGCACGGCGACAGAGTGGAGGAACACTCCGCTTGGGCACATCGAAAACTAAACACGATTTCAAATCGATGGCGCTCGCAAAATTATCTTTTCCTCCGCTTAAAAAAAATTATCTCGGCTCCCTGAGGTCGTAGGACCTTCATTTTTTTAAATGCGTGTTTTGAATGCCAGTTTTCAAATATGCAACGGCCAAAAATGTAAAACCAAAATTAAAAAAGTTATTCGAAAACAAACGGATCGAAAAATGATACAATTTTACAATGCATTTTTTTATGCAAAAATTAAATAAAAGCGATTTGGTTTTTTAATAGCATGAAAGTACAAGTCTTCGCGAATAAAATGAACCCATGATCGTTTCTGTACGATCATGTTTGCCTCTATAAAAGCTGATTTTTGAAAACGTTTTTTTTTTAAATCGTTATAACTCGAAAAAATAAAACTTTTTTTGAATTTTTGAAAAATGGATCATTTTCCGCTTGTCTTGGGCTATATTTGTAGTTAACAAGAAGTCTGTTCAAACAAAATTGGAATCTATACAGCAAAAATACGAAAACGCGATTTTGACGTTTTTTTTTATTTTCCTCAAATGTTTATTAACCGATTTTTTTTGGTTATGTTCGCCATTAAAACTCGAGTAGCAAAAAATGCTATCTTTCTTAGAATTTTTTTTCTCTATACGACCATATTTTCTGTTTGCTGATAACAATTAGTGACCGGTTTTCTCCCGGTTGATTGGGCTAATTATATTCAATTAATTTCCTCGGCCAACTATTATTAACTTCCAGCGTTCCAAAGTACGAGCGCGCCATCGTTTATGAAAATTCCCTTTGGAAGACGCTTAAAATAAAGCTTATTTAAATATTTATGCGGAATATCATTAGGCGACGCTAAAAACTAGTAAATAAATTACCAACTCATGACAGTTGAAGAGCTCTGCTTTATAAAGATATAGCCCCGGCTCGTTTTCCATTGAGGGTGAAACTCATTTCGGCCGTGTCATATATGCGGATGTTCAGTGCAAATCCTCACAAATCTTTGCGAGGTGGATTTCGCGAAGAGGGAAAGAAAAATCGTTCCGTATGATACGCGGGCGCTCGAGAGGAGGAACCGAATTAAATTGTAGCGGGAATAAAATTGCAAGAAAATGGATTTTTTCCACAATTCGTGAAATACTACTTTTACGCATACTTCAGAATTTCTAAAATTTCATTTTCGTGGACTAGTGCGAAAAGAAATTGTACTAGTACGTAAGGAAAAAGGCAACATAAAGTTACATAAATTGTTTTTAATAATCTAATTTCAAATGTGAACTTTGTGTAAAAGATTAATATAAAAAAATCTTCAATACCTACTCTATCGGACGTTTCATAAACCTATTTTTGAATCCGAATTGAACTTACTTTTTTTTTTTTGGTTTTATTAAGGTGTAAACACTGTTTTTTAACTTTTTGACTCTTGTTAAGTTTACTTATCCCTCCGATCATGGCAAATACCCTATTTACTCGTTTTTTTTTTTTGGACGTCTAAAAAATAATTATTGGTTGGACAAAAATATAGAAAAATCGCTCAATAAGATGATTCAAGAAGTTAATTTTTTTTTTAAATTAATCTATTTTGATATGAGTAGTGTGTCGATCGTTGGAAAACCATGTTTTTGAACTTTTTCTGGTTTGCGACAGTGTACAAAATGAATTCTTATTTGTACAAAAATGTACCCACTATATACATGCAGAGTGTTACTTAATGCTATGACCTCATTTTATGGAATAATTCGTGAACCAGTTGTGTAAAATTTTGTAAAAACTCGTTTACTGAAATGGTTGTGTGACAAGGAGCATTGTCGTGATGCAACATCCAGTTGTTCTTGATACTTGGTCTCACACGCATGACTCTTTTTCGAGGTTTTTCAAGAATCTCTCTGTAAAAGTGTTGATTTACTGTTTGGCCTGGAGACACAAAACTTCAAAAAGAGAGAAGAGAGTTTGGAACAACTGGATGTTGCATCACGACAATGCACCTTGTCACACAGCCATTTCAGTAAACGAGTCCAAAAACATTTATGTAGCTCCTCAGCCTCCTTAATCGCCTGACTTGAGTCCTTGTGACTTTTTCTCTTCCTGAGATTGAAGAATCACCTCAAGGGACGTCATTTTGGGGCCACAGAAAACATTCAAACGGCTGTAACCGACCAACTGAAGGCTATTCCAGTATATGAGTTCCATTCTTCCAGCCAGGAAGAACCAGCGCTGTATGGCTTCCCAAGGAAGTTATTTTGATGGAGACAATACTGAATTGTAATTCTGTTCGAATACAAAAATTAAAAAAACAGTCTCATGACTTAATTTACACACCTCGTACTTACACTAAAAGACTATTATACTAAAGTATGCTTATGATGTATACCTAAGTATACTTAAATTAAAAGACTATTTAGTTGTTTTGGCATTTCGCAAACGGAAATCTGACAACTATAAAACTTTAATTATTCTGAAAATATCAGTTTTTCAATGCAAAATAAAAGTTTTTTTTTAAACGAAGCATTTTGACTGCAATATTTCAAAGTAGGAACCCAAAAAGGACCTAACTCTTTTACTGAAAAATTGCGGAAGAATTTTTTTCGCTGAGTAACAGAAAATATGTTATTGTACCAAATCGCAGATTGACTTGGCAATTACGTCGATGCTAGCAACAAACTTTGCAGGCATCGTCAGCAAATGGTATTATTGTTACAACCAGTTTCAACTATTTTCTGATGCATGTTTCATGAAAAACATCCCCTGTTTTTTTAAGTTATTTCATTTTATTGTTTTTAGTTTGACGAGCCAGATGTAAGTGTACCACATCATTTTTGCAGAAAACTGTTTGTTGCAACATATCAGTGTTAGACAAAACAACTTTGTGTGCAATCAACCGCAAATCGTCTCTTCCTGTTTTCTTTTTCTCGTTAAACATTCAGTGGGCGCATTCGATACAAATAAATTAAAAGCGCCATTAGTTGAGGCAGGGAACGAAACAAAGGGCAGTTTAAAACAACACCTCGTGCATTATTTTACCACCAATTATGGTCAAGAGTCACTGTAATCGAAAGGTTTATCGGGGAAACTTTCGGGAAAGATTTCGGCGCAGATAGCGGAACGTGAATGGAATTTATTCCTATTGAGGACACGACTCCGAAGAGGTAAGGCTGGTGTAGGGGAATTAATGAAAATTTTATCCGAGAGATTTTGTTAAAATTTTCGTTTGCCAATTGCAGAGTTTGGCGCAGAAGTGGATTTAACTTAAATTAAATGCGGATTTAAAGTCAGTTTGTAACGATCCAGAAGGAGTGGTCACGTCTCAGCTTGGTCAGCATGGGACCCACATCATATTTTAAGAGGCCATTAATAGACCTCAGTAGAAAGCGGTAATAGCAGAAAAACTTCAAACAAATACATATTAAAAAACGTCTGCCTCACCAGGTTAGTTTGCAAACGGCCCACAAAATATTTGCGACAGTTTTTCAGAATCACTGAATAAATCAAAAATAAATATTCGTTGTTTTTTTTTTTAGAAATTTCGAGATCTGTAAATGGTAATTTGAATTTTTATTTCAACTCAAGATTTTGTATTTGAAATTTTAAAATAGCTGTATCTTATAAAGTTATAACTAAAATACAAAAAGCTATAAAATTTTGCAAAAAGCACAAGAAAGTAAAAAACAAAATATAATGAATATAAACAGTTTTTATATTCGCTTGGTAATAGTGGAAATTGGAATTGTTTTTTCAAGAGCCCAGGTTTTTCGGTGGTTTAAGGATTTCTCAGAAGGAAGAGAATCGATTGAAGATGAACCACGCAGCGGAAGGCCTTCATCTTCAAGAACCGATGAAAATGTCGATAGAATATGGGATCTTCGGTTGACGACAAGAATGATCAGGCAAGAGTTAAATTTGAACCACACCACTGTTCATCAGATTTTGACGTGGGGACGAGAAAACTATGCGCAAAAATGGTTCCAAAAAACCTTTCACAGGAACAAAAAGACATCAGGAGAGAAAGATGTCTTGACTTTTTGGAATCGATTGAAAATGATCCTCATTTTATTGACCGTGTGATGAGATTTGGGTGTTTGAGTGCGACCCAAAAATCAAATGCCAAAGCATGGAATGGCACAATTCAAGCTCTCCAAAACCCAAAAAATTAAGAATGAAGATGTCGAAGAGCAAATGCCTGCTGATTTGCTTTTTTTGATAGCCAGGGGAATTGTCCATAAAGAGTTTGTGTCTCCAGGCCAAATAGTAAACCAACATTTTTACAGAGAGCTTGAAAAACTTCGAAAAAAGGGTATAACAGCTGGATGTTCATCACGACAATGCGCCTTGTCACACAGTAAACGAGTTTTTAGCTAGTAAAAATTCATGTGGCTCCTCAGCTTTCTTATTCGCCTGACTTGAGTCCATGGGACTTTTTTCTCTACCCAAGATTGAAAAATCACCTCAAGGGACGTCATTTTGGGACCATAGAAAAACTTCCAAACGGCCGTAACCGACCAACTATATGATTTCCAGCACTGCTATGAGGAATGGAAGAACCGTCTACAGCGCTGTGTGGCTTCCCAAGGGAGTTATTTTGAAGGAGACAATACTGAACTGTAATTCTATTCGAATAAAAAAAACAGTATCATTACTTAATTTACACACCTCGTATTACATTTAACTTGGGCGTATTAGATGCAATTTCACAAGCTGTAATTTTATCAGAAGCAAACCCCCCGCCATTGCGCATGCGTCAGTTGTCCGTGCCGTTTTTTTGCACCTTGTATAAGTTTGCTTTGTCAAAAAAAAACGATAATTATAATATTAATTAGTATATTTTGTCACATCATTCTCATCAACTGTAAATCAAACATATACCTTAAACACATAAATAGAGCGAATATTGGCTGATGATATATATATTTGTAAATTTTAAGTGTAGTCCTATAAACACAACATTAAAATAAAAAAAATCAGAGGGGCCGGTAAAGGGTCTTATCGAACCCCCTCTTTTGCGAACAATTTTTGGTCGAAATGGAGCTCCGTCAGCGCCTGGTGTAAGAAAGTTCTTAAGGAAAGTTCGTTAAACTGGCATGCTTATGGATAACAGAAGTCATCCGCGTGCTCGTCCGGTGCGCACAGCTGAAATAATTGCTGCTGTTGCCTAAAAGTGTGCGTGAAAACCCAAGAACCTCAACTCGTCACAGAGCACAACTTAATGTCAGTCGCACTTCTCTGAGGAGAATATTGCATAAAGACCTCGGATTATTTGCTTACAAGTTGCAACTTACTCAAGAGGTTGTCCATCCACTTCGTTATCGCTTCTCCGTGTAGGCTTTAAATGAGTTTGAAAATGACGCCGATTTCAATCGAAAAATCATTTTTTCGGACAAAGCTCATTGTCATCTTGGAGGACATGTTAAATAAACAGAACTGTAGGATTTGCGGTTCCAAAAATCCACACGTAGTCATAGAAAAGCCAATGCATCCTGCAAGAGTGACTGTTTGGTGTGGGTTTTGTAGTGGCGGCATCATTGGTCCGTACATCTTTCAAAATGAAGATGGTAACATGGCGTTACAGTAAATGGAATGCGTTACAGAGACATGTTACTGATTTTTGGTGGCCGCGATTGGACGATTTGGACTTGGACGAGCTTTGGTTCCAGCAGGATGAAGCAATGTGTAACACAAGCCGTGAAACAATCGATCTTTTGCACACTAAATTCGGTAACCGTATTATCAGCCGTTTTAGAGACATTAATTGGCCATCGCGTAGCTGCGATTTAACACCGTTGGACTATTTTTTATGGGGATATGTTAAGGACCGTTGTTACTTCGACGATCCACAAACAATTGAGGAAAACATCAATGTAGTTATTCGTGCAATAGAGCCACAAATAATAGAAAATGTACTGCAAAATTGGGTGAAAAATATGAACCACTGCCAAACCAGCCGCTGCGGCCATTTAACTGAAATTGTTTTTCATAAATAATGGGAAGGCGTACTTTCTTGAATAAAGCAACAATCATTTAAAAATATTCAACGATGTAGTTTTAACAGCAAATTTAAAAAGAAACCATCTGGCCCACCCTATACAAGAATTTCTAGACCACGCAAGCGAAGCGAAGTTATTTCGTACACATCTCGCGGAGAATATCCCGGCATTTAAATAAAACGCCGCGAGAGTGCTCGGTTCCCACATCCGAACTTGACCTCTGTAACGAATGGAGCCAGAAAAAAGTCGAGGCGAGCGAGAGCGAGAGAGCCAGAGAGCAGGCACGTCGAAGAGTGTGTTAACAATGAATTCTCGCCCGGAGGCGAGCGATTCAATCGTGGCATCGCGCACAGACTTCTCCGGGGCCGAGGGAGAAATTAATTGCACTCGCAATCACGTTTCTCCTGCGAACGCTGATGAATTGCATTCGAACTGAAACTCAGTCGCCGCCGCCGGATATTATTCAGAGCACTGGGTAGGTGGCGGGTCGGGACGGCGCGCAGTGGGTTCGAATCGGAAAATCCTGGCCAAAAATCGAGAAAGGTAGAAAATTTGTCAAACTATATCGAATTTTATGTTTTTGGGTCGTTGATTTCAAATTTTTACTTTATATTTCAAAAAAAAACAAAATGGCGGCCCGAAAGTAACCGCTTTTTGCGATAAAACCAACTTTTAAAAATCCAAATTAGAGTATTCATATTTTCTGTAAATAAGATTTCAGTTTAATACTCTCCTCGAAAGGGAAACAAAATGGCGGACAGGCAGCAACTGCATGTAACCATTTTTTCGCGATAAAAGGTACTTATTATGATCAAAATTAGAGCATTGATATTTTCTGCTTATATAATTTCAATTAAATCTCCTTACCGAAAAAAAAACTGATGAAGAACCGGAAGTAAAATTTTCTTAAAAAGCTACATATTTTGATTCGAATAAGATTATGTATATTTTTCATTAATAAGATTTTAATCTAACTCCCTGAAGAAATGGAGGACCAAAAGTAAGAACTTTTTGGAACCTACAATTGCACGTAACGTGTCTTCAGTTAAGTTACATTAGGTTACTAAAATTATTTTGTGTTAAAAATTGATCGCAGACAGCCTCAGGTAAGTTGGATTAGGTTAACTAGTATAAAATAAAAAATATATATTTCACGGAACATTGAGACACCCTATATTTATCATTCCACTGGTCAGTAGTGTACACCAGGTATATACAGTTCCCCCTTGGTTGGGACTTACTATTGTATCGGGGATGAACACTTGCTTTGACGCACGTACAGTTAGAATTGCCCCGAGAACGCTCCATTGGACACGCCTTTCTATTTTTGCATATTTCACTGAAATAAGCAGTTTCAAGCAGCCAATTTTTATGAATTTCTTAGTCCAGTAATATTTCCCACATGTTAAATTGTGAATTAGTGTTAGAACGCTGTAGGTACAAACTATTTTCCTACTTTTCTTTCGCTACCTTAACATGCTCGTTTGTATTATAAGCGCAGAGTTAACATTTATTTTCCATAATTAGAAATACAAAAAATTTGAATTTCAATGCATAGATAATATTTTACATCCTTTCAAGAGTAGCCTCCATTTTTTTAAGTCGGAAATACACCTTGTGGTAACAAAAATTCACAACACACGAACGTTGAGTATTTCGGGACCGATTCTCGTACCGATACGCACTCGAGCGTGGCCAACTTCCGACTGAAGTAGAACGGCAGGTATAAAACCTAGGTAGCTGTCGTTTCAGTATTACACGCAGGGAAACCCTGCTTCACAAAGCTATGTGAATTAAAACAGAATATAACGAACTTGGTTTTTCGATTTTTGGCCAGGATTTTCCGATTCTAACCCACTGTGCGGCGCTCTCTGCGGGCGGGAAGTAATAGACTGGGAGCCGGCGACCGTTTACCCCTAACGTCCGCGTAGGGGCAGAGGGGTTGACCGTTACCCACAGGTGTAAGGCCCTGGCGCTGAATGCATGACGTAGTTGCTCGTTGTATAGCCCGAGTGTTAAAATTTTTGACTAAAGCTTTATCACTCAAACCCCTAGGTTAATAACATATCCTAGGACTGGGCTTAACTTAACTTAGGTGTAAATTAAGTAATGAGACTGGCAACGTAGCGCCCGATCTAGCAACACCGCGGAGACGGGACTTGGAAGGGCGGCAGATTAACGTGTAATGCACCTTTAGTACAAGTTTGAACTTGTTAGAGTCATTTGTTTGTTCTTGGTGACTGTTTTCGTAAACTGTTTTTTTTTAGTGCGTTTTAAAAGTGAATGACATTAATTTTGAGTAACGGTGTGCTATCAGGTTTTGCTTCACACAGGTCAACGGGTACTTTTGCAAAACTTCAACACGCCTACGAAGACAGTGTTTTCTCAAGACCCCAGGTTTTTCGGTGGTTTAAGGCATTCTCAGAAGGATGAGAGTCGGTTGAAGATGAACCACGTAGCGGAAGGCCTTCATCTTCAAGAACCGATCAAAGTTAAATTTGAATCACACCACTGTTCATCAGATTTTGACTAACGAATTGGGGATGAGAAAAATTTGCGCAAAAGTGGTTCTAAAAAACCTTCGCAGGAACAAAAGGCCATCAGGGAAGAAAGGTGTCTTGACTTTTTGGAATCGATTGAAAATGATGAAATTATGGAACGTGTTACTGTTACTGGTGATGAGACTTGGGTGTTTGAGTACGACCCGGAAACCAAGAGCTAAAGCATGGAATGGCACACTTCTAGTTCTTCAAGACCCAAAAAAGCAAGAATGAGCAAGTCGAAGATCAAATGGATACTGATTTGCTTTTTGTGGTTTGGAGTTTGATCTACGTCTTGGAGAGCTTGAAGTGTACCATTCAATGCTTTGGAGCTTGGTTTCCGGGTCATACTCAAACACCCAAGTCTCATCACAAGTTCCATAAAATGGTAATCATTTTCAATCGATTCCAAAAAGTCAAGACACCTTTCTGTCCTGATGTACTTTTGTTCCTGCGAAAGGTTTTTTGAAATCATTTTTGCGCAGATTTTTCTCATCCCCAACAGTGGTGTGATTCAAATTTAATTCTTCCCCGATCATTTTTGTCATCAACCAACGATCTGAATGCACAAGATCCCGTATTCTATCGACATTTTGATCAGTTCTTGAAGATGAACGGCCTTCCGCTGTGTGGTTCATCTTCAACCGACTCTCTTCTTTCTGAGAATGTCTTAAACACCCGAAAATCATGGACTCTTGAAAAAACACTGTCTCAGTAGACGTGTTGAAGTTTTGCAAAAGTATCCGTTGCGCTAAGTCCAAGTCTGAAGCAAAACCTGATAGCACATCGTTGCTCAAAATGTCACTCATTTTTAAAACGCACTAAAGAAAACGGTTTACGAAAACAATCACAAAGAACAAACAAATGACTCTAACAAGTTCAAACTTGTACTGAAGGTGCATTAGATGTTATCTTACCGCCCTTCCGAGTACCGTATCCGCAGTGTTGCTAGATCGGGCGCTACGTTGCCAGCCTCATTACTTAATTTACATACCTCGTATATTTAATACAAAATAGTTTTTTTATTTTGTATGAGGTATACTTACACTATACATAATAACCAAACCCAGTTTTCCACACTCAATAGCCAATCAATAAACACGCCAGACTGACCAAGCTTTAAAATTATTTATACAGTATTGGGAACTTCTGGCGTTAGTGTACGCCAGAAGTATACATACATTACATAGAAAAAAATGAGAATTAGTCATTTCCAAATGGCACACACTGTATGCTAATGGTCTAACGTACGAAGACGTTAGAAATGGAATTACATTCGATATATCGCCACATATATCGAAGATATATCGCCACAGATGGATGATTTTGACATACGACCTATTGCAGTAACTTCGACGTATATTACACATCTCTAGCTGTAAAACAAGCATTTAAGTTTAATATGCATCTTACTATTGCTGCTGCTACATAGTATTGAAGTACGGTTACTGTACAAAATGTGTGTTCCTCATTTGTTATTAACCAATGCATTCATAATGACCACAACCATGTGACTCGTTCTAACATTGTTTTCCAATATATACATATATCGCGCGCCCAACTCTATTTGGGCAAGCATTATCTAGGAAACGGTGTGACATAGAAAACAATGTTTAAAAATGTATGTTTAATCATAGGTAAATGTTTTATGTATAGGTTGCCTAAAAAGGGTAACAGGTTATGCAAGTTTAATTTTTCAAATAGAACGCCGTCTATATTTTTCTTTAATTTCTGAATAAATTTTATGAACCATATCCTATACTTATTATTAATGGTTCATGAGATATTTGCAGAATTATGTGGGTTTAAACACGTTTCAATTTTATCAGATTTATGCATAGAGCCTTTATGCATTTTGTGCCAATTCTTTATTTACATTTTGGTAAAAAATTAACCATCATTATTTAAATTGATTTTGGCACATATTTTACTTCGTGCACTTTTGATTCTCTTACTTAATTTTTATTAAACCGTTACTAGTTTAACGACCCATTACATGTTCCTAAGAAACAACAAACTTTTTATTCAAATAAAATTCGCAATTTTCTCCGTCGTAACGTTTCGCTGCTATCTGCCACACTTACCGGTATATTTAGCTTAATGCAGGCCGATTTAGATACAGAGTTATTTTCGAATGCACGGCATAGTATAATTTTAACCAGTCAGTCGCCGCAAAATAAATTTATTTGCGTATTTAACCATTCCGCTTAAAAATACAGAACGAAATAACTTAATAGTCAGATTATTGTAGAAATTGTAGGTTCATTGGCTTGGGTTTGCTAAGGAAAATTAATGTTGAAAATTTATCGAAAATTAATAATCTCCGTAAGTTGACAATTTCAGAATAACATTCCCAATTAATGGCGTGACAATGAATTATTGCAATATTTTCAAATGGCATTAAATACTGAGTCTTAATTTATTTACTAGCAACTAGACTGAATTGAGTAGAACATTCGAAATGGAATCTCTTTGGAAACAATATGTCTGAAAACACTTCACGATGCTATACTAAGCATCACAGACTTTGAACACACATGTACAAACGTCTTCCTCTAGGCTTTTTAAATATCCTGGATTCTTGTGTTTAATTTTCACTTGATTTTCATACTCAGATGAAAACCTCTAGTTTCATCTGAACTGGTAACTCTACCAGTTATTGCGAAACTAGACAAGAAAATTACTGAGTTAATTTTTTTATATATTGAATACAACGTAACACGTATTGAGTCATAACCTTTTAATATACAAAATTATCATAAAGCAAGGAATATCTTTCTACTTCAACAAAATACCCAACAATAAAAATCAGTAGAAAGTCAATTCCTTTAATAATATTTTAGCATTTCTTAACGTAATTCTTACCGTACCTGTTCAATATGACCTCCATTTTGGTGGTGCAAAACCACCAATCTATTTCTTTAAATAATACAAGCATCATACAACATTTCTGATTAAATTGCAGCAACTTGCTCCCTTGCCAGCACTGTCTTTTAATTCTTCCAGAATTGTTGGTCGTATTCTAAGCAATATTTTTTTTAAAAACCCCAAAGCCAAAAATCCGCTGGATTCAGATCAGGCGAACTTGGTGGTCATGAATTTTCAAAATGTCTACTTATAACACAATTTTAAATCAGCTATTAACAAGTCTTCTAAATTGCTATGTTTGGCTGCATATCTGTCAAGCTCGGTTGACCATGACATTCCACGTCACTGGTTCTTGGTATCGCTAATCTCCATGTATTACTCAGTCGATACCCATCCTCCCTATTAAAAGGCTATTAAAATTATTATTCCTTTACCTAGGCTATTAAAATTATTATTGTTTTTCATGATCTCCAGGGATTCTCTAATTATTCTTGGGTAATATCTTGTAGTTTTGTCTAACACTCTGATGTTTTCATAATCGATTTTGTGGTTCTCGTTGGTATGAACATGCTCCGTTATTGTTTACTTGTCTGTATTCCCCAGTCTGGTATGTCGTTGATGTTCTTTGATCCTACATTGTATACTTCTTCCCGTCTGTCCAATGTAGCTTTTTCCACAGATACATTTTAACTCGTAGACACCTTTAGTTAAAGGTCTAGGAACCGGATCCTTGTTTGAGGGAAGCACCTATTGTATTTTCTTTACTGTGCGAAATCGTACACCAATATTATTTTTCGACAGTGTTTTCTGTGTGCATTCCAACATAAAGTTCACAATGGAGACTGAGAAAGACGGTGTTTTACCCTTTCTGGATTTACCCTTTCTGGATACAAACAATAACAAGCTGGTCCATGGAGTATACAGGAAGAAAACTCACACAGATCGTTACCTGAACGCAGCATCTCATAACCATCCGCAACAGAAAAGATCGTTAATCAAAACACTAGTTCATAGAGCTGAAACAATATGTGATGACGAAAGCAGACCAGAGGAATTAATGCAAATTAAGGAAGCTTTAACGAAAAACGGTTATAAAGAAAAAGGCATTGACAGAGTATGCCGCACCCAGAGAACAAAAATAGAACAACAACCGACAAAAGAAAACACTGTCGAAAAATAATATTGGTGTACGATTTCGCACAGTAAAGAAAATACAACAGGTGCTTCCCTCAAACAAGGATCCGGTTCCTAGAATTTTAACTAAAGGTGTCTACGAGTTAAAATGTATCTGTGGAAAAAGCTACATTGGACAGACGGGAAGAAGTATACAATGTAGGATCAAAGAACATCAACGACATACCAGATTGGGGAATACAGACAAGTCAGCAATAGCGGAGCATGCTCATACCAACGAGAACTACAAAATCGATTATGAGAACATCAGAGTGTTAGACAGAACTACAAGATATTACCCAAGAATAATTAGAGAATCCCTGGAGATCATGAAAAACGATAATAATTTTAATAGGGAGGACAGGTATCAACTGAATAATACATGGAGATTAGCGATACCAAGAACCAATGACCTGGAATGTCATGGTCAACCGAGCTCGACGGATGTGCAGCCAAACATAGCAGAGCCAAGGTATATAACGAGGAGCAAAAGACGACAACACCAGTCTTTAGAAACCTTTTGAAGAGACTGACAGTCAATTTAGACGACCATGGCAAAACCCGGAAGAAATAACTTCACTATTACAGACCCTGTTCTTTCAAATTTACTATTCAAATTACGGTACCATTTTATTTTACAAGGGCTTGCTGTCAAACGTATTATCGTACGAAATCATCGTCAACCAAATTCATAATAACATTGTACTAAACTTATTCTTGTTTGCAGATTCACTTTTTGAAGTTCAAATAGTTTGAATTTACGTCAAGATCAGTTTAATTTTGAGAAAAAATTAACTGAATTGCAATAGCTTTGTTTCAACACTAATAATGTGAAATGCAGTGATGCGAACAATTGACACTGCACCGTTCCCCCACTTTCCCCTACGCTCGACCATTCCTCTAGAGAATTTTCAAAATAAGACATTTATATTTGAGAGCACTGCACGAGAGTGGATTTTATCGACTTAACCTCTCTACTAATAGGTCAACAACAGTTCGATTTATATCCTACGAGTCGAGGGAAAAGGTGCATCGTAACGGTTGCATGCCCTGCACGAAGTAGCATGCACTCCACGTCAATTAAGTAAATAGTTGATGGAATTTGTTGATACATAAGCTTACATAATTTAAAAGGGGCATTTTGTTCCTTCTCGTAAAATCGACGTTATTCGAGGTACTGGTGCGTTTACAGAATTTACGAACCATTAAAATAATACATAATTGAATTAAAAGTGTACGGTGTGCTTCATGTGTATGGAATTCTGTTGTTACGGTGTTCACCAAAGATTGCATAAAAAAATGTTCGAATAAAAGTTCTGTTCTGGGTGTTTTTTTAACACAGATGACTATTGAAATATCACTTTTTTAAAGTGGTGTGATAAAGTGCTTTCGAAAAGTAACCAATAAATTCATTACTTCTGAAATTGAGTTTTTCGAAGAAATCCTCTTGACACGTCGATTTTGTTTTAAACAAAGACACTTTTTCACATACGATCCATAGTTGTGACGTCATCGTTGTTCGAGATATGACGTCATCGACAATTTTTTAAATGGCAACCCCCAATTTCGACCACGCCATTTGAAAGAGCGTGTCATTCTACTTACACATCGTCAAAAATTATGGTTGCCTGACAGTAGCCTAAGCGAACGGGAATGTGTTTTTTATTGCTGTCAGATAAAAACTTGAAATCGTACATCGGTAAATAGTTTTTTTGGTTTTTTGAGTTATTTCTTTAGTTCTTATCTTTTGTTTGGAAAAAGCTGTGTGTTTGAAGTGTTTGTTGAGTAGTGACTTTTGTCATTTTATAAAAAAAAAATGGTTAAATTAACTCATCGAGAACGAATTGAAATTCTTTGCATGATCGGATTTGGAGACAGAATGAGCACCCAAAAAGAAGTAGTTGAATTGTTCAATGAAACTCATCATTTTCTTCGAGACGACCTTATTCCTGAACTAATAACTTATATATCCATATATAGAGGAACGTGATCGTCCTAGAAATGACATTTTCTTTCAACAAGATGGTGCACCTCCCCATTATGCAGCACCTGTCCGTGCTTATTTAGATGATGTGTTCCCGAATCGTTGGATAGGGAGAAGGGGGCCGATTGAGTGGCCAGCCAGATCGCCAGATTTGACACCCCTAGATTACTTCTTGTGGGGATACTTAAAAAGCAAAGTATACGTTACTAGACCGACTAGATTTAAAAGCAAGAATTCGTCACGAGTACATCGTATACCTCCTGAAGTTAATGAAAATGTTCAAAAGGAATTTATTAATCGTCTTGGCTACTGTCAGGTAGCCAACGGTGCACTATTTGATAATTTGATTTAGTTTATTTTTTACATAATCATTATCATTCAATTTAGTATTTTGAATTCGATTTTTTTTAAACTATATACTCACGCTAATGTAATCTACCATAATTTTTGACGAAGTGTAAGTAGAATGACACGCTCTTTCAAATGGCGTGGTCGAAAGTGGGGGTTGCCATTTAAAAAAAATTGTCGATGACGTCATATCTCGAACAACGATGACGTCACAAATATGGGTCGTATGTCAAAAAGTGTCTTTGTTCGACGAGTCAGAAATTTTTTTTCGAAAAACTCAATTTCAGTAATAATGAATTTATTCGTTACTTTGGAAAAGCACTGTATATTTTTACTATTTAGACAGGTGTATTTTTCTGTGACAGATTGCACAGATTCGATTTTAGAGTGGATTTCTAATTCGTTTTCATCTAATTTTAAATTGCTAACCTATTTTTTATGTCAGTCGAAAAAAAATTGGCTTTCAAACTCTAATGGATATAGAAACATAGGTATAAACCATTTGGCAATTTATAAATGCAGTTGGCAAATTATAAAATAAATCTGTTATTCCCG
Organism: Aromia moschata; assembly: GCA_029963805.1. NCBI lineage: Eukaryota > Metazoa > Arthropoda > Insecta > Coleoptera > Cerambycidae > Aromia > Aromia moschata. The sequence continues at coordinate 53,176 of JAPWTK010000691.1, forward strand.
CTAATAAATGTTTCATATTCGTACAGCAAAATTTAGGCTTTTCAAATATTAATTTTGTCATTACTATTCGCTTTCCGATAATTTCCACACATTCATAGAACAGCATTTTGCATTTTCATCGGATTTGAATAATACAGGGTTAGTTTTATAAAAATGAATACGTCCTTTTTTATTTTTTTTATTTTTGACCGATTTTAAAAAGTAAAAATCCCTTATCAGTTTTTTACGTAGAATCCAGATAGGATAACGGTTTTGTTAAAGCTCTTTATGTACAGGTAGGATAAAAAATTAAGTTTCTTTTAAAGAACACAAGAAGTTTAATAGGATTTTCATAGATTTTAAAAACAATCTATTCCCATTTGAAAAAAAATTAATTAAAGAACCTCAAAATTAAATTTTACTCCTAATTTTTAAGTTTGTCATGTACATATCCTCAGAATCAGTGTAAATTGAAATCATATAAAAATATACAGGGTGTCCCATATAGTAAACCAAAGTTTCTATTTATTTCTAGTCCGAAGCTCAAAAAAATACGTTTTGACTGCATGTTTTCTGGTAGAAAAAAATAACTGATTCCTATGCAGAATTTCCCCAGGAATACGGGAAAAATAGTTTTGATGCGATTAAAAGTCGGGAACATTTGTTTATTTAACAATTTATAAAAAAATAGCAATTTTTTGTTTGTTTTTTTGCTTATATCTTTTGCTTCCAGAGCTCGTAGGCAACTTTTACGGCCACCAACTTTTTTCGTCATCAAATTTCCTACGAGATAGGCCGTTTTGCAAATCGATTTTTTATTGTTTATTATAAACAAATTGCCAAAAAATCGCAAAAAATTTTTAGATCGAAAATCTTAAACATTAAACGTAAAACAAAAATCTGCTCAATGAATTTTGATGTTACATTGAGAATTTATAGCTCTTAACTAACTTAACAAAAAACGCTTTGCGGATTTGCAAAATATTGCTTAGTTTTTTTGTAAAATATTTTTTTTAAAGTGAAACTGAGGTCTCATTGCAAAAGTATGCCATAATATATCGTAATTTAGCACAATGTATAATTTAAGACAAAAAAAAATATATTTTTTAATTGTTAACGTTTTTCAAGAAAGAAACAATTTCGCAATTTAAACAATTGTAAATATTTCGACCATTTTTTAATATTTTTTTTAAACCAATAGCATTTTCATCGTCGTAAAAAAAGGCAGATTTAAAAAAACTTTCGTTACTCTACCTTTCTCGGGTAGAGTAACGAAAGTCTGTTTTGGCGTTTTTTGAAATTACAGCCAAATTTCAAAATATTTCAATTTCACACAAAAGAATACATTATCCTGATAACAAATCACTAATATTTTAGGGTTAGGTTGTTGCCTGATGTCCAACCTCACGATAATGACGTTTACATCTGACAATTTTAACCATACCTTACTGGTGGCGCCAACTTTTGTCAAACGGCGGAAACTTATTTGTACACCAATACGAGTAGATCTAAAATTAATACAACAGTGTTATCCTGCAGGGTCATATCCCATAAAAATAGTAGACTAATATATTACATATTACAAGAACAAGTACTTGTAACTAATAATGTTCCACATTGTATCGGCTACATGACATTTTATCGGCGACATGCTGCTTCAGACATCTGTACTGCCGTCATTTTGCGAGAAAAACTTAAATAAAAAATTGTTTTATACACATTTTGATATGTTTAATAAACCCTGGAAATTCTATTTTGATTGTTCAATTGAATCATTAAAAAAATCACAAAAAAAGTTTAATTTTGGACAATTCAAATAGGTGTAACCCCTTAATAAGTGTGGCCTCCCGCTGTTTGGGGTCAGGATACGCCACTGTCCCTCGCAAGGACGCAATCGATACTTTCTAATTAAAGTTCGATTATTCGCAGGCGGCGCTGGTCGTATTTTTTGTCACCTTAATAATCGCGGGCGGCCCCGCTAGGGGCGTAGGTGTTACGCGAACATAACCTCATTCCTCTTCGCAACGCGGCTCGAGGGACGATTCGAAAACTGCCGATTTCGCAGTTAATCTGCCCACTTCTCGCAATACGCGCCCGTACAAGCGGTTTCCGTTATTTATTTGGCCGCAGAAATGCGGTTAGCGAAAAAAATATTAACAGCGCTGATTCATATTTTCGCTTGTTGACTAAAACAACCTCGGGCCGAATTTCCATGGAGCCGCGGCGCCGATGATTCGATTAGGTTATAAATGCACCCCTTAACCGGCGAAGGGAGCACTTATCGCCCCTTCCCGGCTCCGCTAAACGCTCCCCAGGCTATAAAAAACATATTTAAGGGAGGCCCTCTTATTACCCGGTTCGACAGGAACTTTCTGCGGAATTATCTCGATGAAGAGAGCAGGTGGTGACGGTAACTTGGCGTTTTTTTTGTTACATCTCTATACTGGGTGTCTACGAAGATACGGTACACTCGCAGCGTGGAGTATTTTTCTCTTTCGGACCAAAGGGACTAGTTTTTCGCGAGGAAAAAGCTCATAATTTCTTAAAAATTCGTCTGATAAACATTTTTAACACGATCTCCGCTCCTCCTATCGTTCTGTTAAGGAATTTGTGGTGGTATATCTTCTCATCTGGACCTAGTGGACTGGTTTCTACAATATCGTTGCCGAGGCATTGTTGGTTTTCAAGAAAAAGGTCGTATTTTGATAATATATTGATATAATATGATGATATAAAAAAGGTCGTATTTGCGGAAAATATAGCTGTTGGTGTGCTTAACAAACGCCCGCAATCTTGACGCGCAATTTCAAAATGGCGGCCTATTACAAAATTATAAAGTTGAAAACGCGAGCGCGTATAACTTCCGCAAAACATAAGATATCGAGATGCGGTCAAAAAAGATCGATAGGTAATCTCAATATCGCGCGACTCTGCAAATTTCAGATTTTTAAATTGCAAAATAAAAAAATTATTAACAAAAAACCGAAAAAATGGCCTTATCTCTAAGGCCATTTCTCTAAGAACCAAGGGCCATATCTCGGCGTTTTTTTTATATACAAATTGCAAACCAATTGCATCGAATACTTAGTGCTTGAAAAAAACAAGAATTTAAAAAAAAAAACGTCCCGCTCCCACCAATAGGAGCCGAGATACCTTTTTTTAAAACGGTATTCTGGTCGATTTAATTAATATGTTTTAATAAACAAGGACTCGTAAAGTAGAAGGCTTACTTTTACACGCTGATTTTTTTTGGATCGATTCGTCCAAGATTTGAATAAATTAATCATTAGTCACCAATCGACTAAAATTTGCCCAACTATGCCTCATAGTACGCGCCACTGACAGGAGGATAGTTGTCAGGTCAAGGCATGTCACAGTCCGCTACTTAAAATCTCAGCTGTTAGCGTGCTAACTAATGCTCTCGTAAAATATAAATTACTGAAAATGTAAATTTCAAATAAACATTACAGTATCCGTCTGACATATAAATAATATAATTATTCTGAATAAAAATAAGTAACTGGCAACTAGCAACTTGGGTTGTTAATGCCAGACGTGAAACGTACCATCATCTCATTTGTGTCATAACATCATTATCCTACGGTTATTTCTCTTCAGGACTGTATAATAATATAATGGACCTGTTAGTTGTATAATGAATAATTCATAGAATACACATATAATTTCATATTTACTAGAAATTAACAGTAATTCACTAATGAAGTACGTTAAAACAATTCAATACAATAGTTCCATGCCGTGCGTTGGTTGAGGTGGGAATTTTTGTTTGAAGCCTCTGATCCTCTTTTAAAGTTTTGAATTTTTTTATTTTTCGGTTAAGAACAATTTACTAATGTTACAGTTTCATTCATATACTCATTTTCTGAAGGTTGCCTAAATTCTGATAATTTTGACTAGTGACTCGTTTTGAAACTCGTGAAATTCTGCGACTAATAAGCCCAACTTGAAGCTGATAATGTCGATTGCGTGAAAAGATATCGATAAAAAAGTAAAATAGCGATGTTTTCAAAAACCCTGAATAATTTCGAAAATATTAAATTATTTTCAAACTTTTTGCATCATATCATATTAAAGGGTAATAGTCCATTAGGTAGACAACATACAGCAACAAATTTCAGCTCGATTCGTTAATCACTTTTCGAGTAATTAACGATCGAATTTTTTTACAAGCCTTAATTAACAATGACGCCATTTCTTTGTTTATTGTACGACATTGACCGGGTTGGACTAGAAAAATCATAAATCTCTTCAAGTTTGTGAGACTTTTTGAGATTTTGAAAAGTATTAATTTGGGACAGTTTTTTTGTTAAAAATACGCGTTTTGAAACGTACTTTCAAGATATTATAAAAAAAGCGTCAAAAAGGTAGTCGCGTAGTTAAACGTTATAAAACTGTCCATATTTTTTTATAAAACCAAATTAATATTTTTTCAAAATCTCAAAAAGTCTCGCAAACTTGAAGAGATTTATGATTTTTCTAGCCCAACCCGGTCAATATCGTACATTAAACAAAGAAATGGCATCATTGTTAAGGGGACTAGGGAGGGTTGAAAATGCAAAAATTGGCTCGTGTTTAATGTTTTATAACAAGGCCGCGAATAAATATAAAACTTTTTTATTGTTAATGGTATTAATTATAACATTATAAAATGAGAAAATTCATTGAAAGTCGTTCCCAGAACAATAATATCGACGTCCCAATGTAATAAGGAAAACTGTCGAATCCACGGTTTTACCACGATTCCTGTCGAACGGATAAAGGTTTTGGCAAATTCTAAAAACATTTATTCCTTAGGCTTCCCTCTATTGATTATACCTAACAAATTAAAAACAAAAATAAAATTAACAAAATGGCGTCCAGAAAACAAAAAAATTGGAAAAATTCGAGTTATTTGTTATTTTAAAATTGTAGCAATATTATTTTTCAATCTGATTTTAGGTATAATTCATGCGTCATAGTGTTTTACAACTCCTGTATAAATTTAAAGTTGATATCTTTCGCGGTTCTCGAGACATCGTGGTAAAATCATCAAAAAATGTAGTTTCAAGAAAATCGCATTCAAAATTTCGGTACAATATTTGTGTTAGAACAGTCGTACGGAAACAGAAACGTTTCAACTTTATTATTAGATCGTCTTTAGTGGGTCGTTACAAATTAAAACTTAATTCTACTCTCTATATTGCATAGAGAACCCTAGAAATTAGAATAATGCTCAGACTGTTTGGTCAGGACCGACCGAGAATATCTGCGTTCGGCCGGCCCGGCCGCGCGCCACACTACGTTTTAGGCTCTCTTGACCTCAATATTGGGAATTTTTCAAAAAAACAAACGGGAAGATATTCCTAAAGGATCACGGTATCGGAATATGGAAAAAACCGAAAATCGATTTTTTCGAAATTTCAACCCTCCCTAGTCCCCTTAATTAAAGCTTGCAAAAAAAAATTCGATCGGTAATTACTCGAAAAGTTATTAATTTTTTCTAACTTCATACTACAAACAGCAGTCCCACCAAGAAATTTCATGATCATAGTCGCCTTATTTTCGAAGTAAAAAAAATGGTGAAAAAAAAGCACTTTTTCAACTTCAGCAGTCATTTGCAAGTTAACAATAGCACTTGGGAGACTTCGGGAACGGAGATAAGTATAAGCGGAAAAGTGAAAAAAAAGACGTTTTTTTTTGCAAATTGTTAATTTAAAAAATTAGCTAATTAGACGATTTCAGCTCTGCGGACCCCGCGCATTGTGTTCTACGCAAAAAAATACGTAGGGAACCGTCAAAACTAGCCCTACATGTTTCAAGAACACATAAAAAATCTCTGCCTACTAGACTGTAATCTTGAAAGTATTTAAGCAAGTAATACACAGTTTGCGACGGACCTATCCATTATTACATACTAGTAATTTTCATTAGCGTCTAAATCATGTTAAATCAAAGGCACCCTCCCCTTTAATGCGAATTAATATTAGTCTCCACTAATTAAGCAGTCCCACGCCCGCAGATCCACTACAGTTTGGCTAATTCTAAACATCTTCGCTTGAACCTTAAACCTTAAAATCCCTCATCCCGCCCTTTGTGCTAAAATATTAAGCACAACCCCACATAAAACCATTTCTAGTGATAGATCAGTGGAATTTGTCAACAATGGGTGGAAAAAGTGACAATGACGTGTATAAATTCACCTCGAGTATGTAACGGTATTTATTTTAAATCCCGTCACACTGGTATTTTTATTTCCATAACTGGTGAAATCACACCTTAACCAGTTGACTCCTAAGTGAAACGAACTCACCTCATAAATGTTTAAATGAACGCAACTAATAACTGGTGCCATTCTACGATATCAGTGGTAACCATGATGACAGATAGGATAATTTTTTGTGTTATTGTGAAGCTATAAATAAAATCGGCAAAGAAAAAACGAGATCTTTTGAGAATTAGCCATTTTGTGAGCTAGACCGACTGTTTTTTCTGATAACTTTAAATTTGGTTATATTTTTGCAATCATTTTTGCTTTTAATTTTTGCTGCTTAATTTTGATTTGATCTATTTCAGTTTATCGATTGTATATGCTTATTTTTGCATTCATTCGTAGATTTTCAGTGGTTGCTAGAGGAAATTAGCACATGGCACATAACAAGGTGTGATCTAATCTATAATTTATCGTTAATTTATTGTTCTATTTCAATAAGAAATAGATAATATCGTTTCTTTTCGTGTCTCACGTATCTGGTGAATGAATTCACACTAATTGAGATACGAATTATCGTTACCTTAGAAAGCAGACCCTCTGGTTTCTGTATGTTTTTAGGTATTCACGGCTTGGTGAATAGATAGCTGTGTGGCAATTTAACTTGAGACCCTACCAACCTTTACGCAGTCGAAGAACGAGTTTTTCGTGGTCGTTGGCCAAATCTGTTTCGACACAAAGGGACGAACGAGCGTGGCAACCTGCACCTGCAAATTTTTGCTCGAGGTAAGTGAGTTTCTGCTTTCCTATTTTATCGTTATAATTTGTTGAAACCTCACTGACCTAGAGTATTTGCCGCTCGTTCAACTTGGTCTCCGCAGCTACCCACAACTATCGCTGTTTGTCGCTGACGAAAGTGCTAATTTTCTTAGTTTATTTAGTTTCCGTACCGTGAAGCAGCAAGGATTAACTGCATAATTTTTGGTGAATTTTCTTTATTATAAATTGCTCTATTCAACGAAAACAGTGGTTAAAAATGGAAGTCTGATAGCTTATCTATCGTTTTTCTTTTTGTTAATTTTGTAAATTTTGAAACCTTATCTTTCAAAGTTGTTGGTCAATAATATGACCAAAGTTTTTGGTCATATTATTGTAAATTTGGACTATTAATTAATTACTTGAGTCTTTGACTTTTGTACGATTCGTTTCTATTTGGTTTATATAACTTTAAATTAACAGATACCCACTGTTTTCGAACTCCTATTAGAATAGCACTGATTCCTTTTTTGTTTTATCTATATATGTAAACACCTTCTGGTCAAACGACAAGAACCAAGGGTAAATAACACCAACCATCTTCGACCAGTGGCATACGTGCAATAGATACCTTGAGATAGTCTCCGAGTCTCGGCAGTACTGTTGATAGACCTCGAGTAAGACCCCATCTACCTCTGAAACGGCACTCTACGCTTCACCAAGTAGAATATTATAAAGTAAGACTGTTTTATTGTACCCTGCCGGTCCAAGAGATAGATTGTAAATCAGTATAATTTTGACTGTAATTTTTTTGGGGTAATATATTTGTTATTGTTTTTATTTTTGAATTTTATTCTGTCTCCGTCCATACCAAGAAAGCTTTCAATCATCGTTCTCGTTACCTTATCGAATTTTGGTATTTTTATTTAAAAAAAATATCTGGCGCACGAAGCCACAATCAAAAGTTTTAATACCAGGGGGAACCTACCCCTTGACCGCTGTGCTGCCGAAGATACGGTCAATAATTTTCCTGCCTGCGTTGCCAATTCAGCAAAGGAAAAGTGTTGCAAGTCATCAAAAATCCTATCAAATATTTTACGGTAAAGAGCGGGGCACGAAATAGAGCGATCAACCCCTAGGCCTGCGACGCGTTTCGCCCCGTCTTCACAGGCCATTTCGAACGCAACGTCAGATTATCTAAATACTTGATTTATAATGGAAGCAGGATAATAGCCCAGTTGCTTAACCTCACTTTGCCGTGGAACGTCAGCGTCGCAGTTCGTGCTGCGGGACAATGTTAGCTGAACAAGGAGGGACATATTAATTTCATTAAAACGGGGAACAGAGACGCTACTGATAAAAAACGGAGAGAAATCGGCTATAAATTATAAAATTCCATTTAGATTGCATTCAAGCTCAATGCTGGAAACGGTTTGGAAAATACTGGGTGGCACAAAAGTACAGTCATGATGTTAAAGTCAGATAGTGTTTTCAAGAATACATTTGACAACATACAACACTTACCCAATAGACGAATCTCGAGAGAATGAGATGTGAGATACCCCCCCCTCAGATTCCTGGAAGTTTACGTGGATAAGCCTCGCAATTTTGGGCAACCAAAGGAAAATATTCGACGGGAACATATTGGGAAGATATTGGGAACAAAATCATGGAAGTTTTCGTCAGTTGTCAGAGATAATAGTTCACAAATAACTAAAAAACAACTCCAACAAGTATACTTTGTTATCATTCATAATATAGATTTATTTGGTTTATTGGTAATTTTATTGTAATTTCAAATTGTGAAAGTACTTTTGCGCCACCTAGTATATCGTGTGTTCAAAAAAAACGTCTAAGACTGCCACGGTGATAAGAACGTAGCGCGTAACTCAATTGATACTTTATTGAGTATATTAACTATTAAATAATTCATAGATTCGCTTTCAAACAAAACATTGTAAGGGTTCAACACTAGAATTTATTTGTTAATATTTCTACAAATGGAGAAAACAGGCAAGATTTCGTTAAAATAAGAAAAAAATAAAGCATCTGCTGAATATACCCACTACCTTGGGTCCAAACAAATCTGACATCTCTTTTGACCGAATTGACATTATGTACGGTATGAGGATAATCCTAGGATTATCCTGGAGAAGCCTGAAGATGCACCATATCAGGAATGTTTATTTGAAACATTATGTTTAGCCCCATGGAATCATGTCACATGATCTTGATGGAAATTCACAATTGACATTTAAAGTACTTAATCTATCTTGAAAACTACTATTTCCTAAAAAATTTACAGTTTCTGCTGCAGACTGAGCTCGAGTTCCATCTTGTTAAAAATACCCTTGTTGTAAGTTTGTATCATCTGGTATCAATATCAGCTGGTTAAGAAATGGTGTTACGATTTCCCTCCAATACCTTTATGCGGCATTAAAAAAATTGGCCCAAAAATGATTGTTCTAATAATAGCACACCATTCGTAAATGTTTCAGATATTGCGTCCACGATATTAATACCTAGTAAACGGGTTTTGTAGATGTAAAAAATAATAATAACCCATATTTTTTTTTTCGTTATGAAAAAAGCATATTTTTCTCTATTCAATCACAAAATGCAATTTTTGAAAAAAAATAAGCGAGAAAAAATAATTTATTACTATTCACTCACAATTAATTAATTAATTTCACAAAACTAAAATTTAGATCAAATTAAGTTTAAAGAGTAAGAAAGGTATACTAAATATTTAAAAAAAAAACAGCAATACTAAATCAGATGTTCAAACTGAGCTCCGTTGACGGCCAAGCAATTTAAACATATAACCGGCAAACGGTATTTAAATTCTACTGTAGTGGCTCTGTGTAACACCTCTGCAGGTATTCTGCGCATTTCAGCAGTTATTCGCACCTTTAAGTCCTCCAAATTACGAGGTCTTTGTTTGAACACACTATTTTCAACATGACCCCACAGGAAAAAATCTAAGGGCGTCAAATCCGGAGATCTGGCAGGCCACTCAATAGATCCTCTTCTGCTGATCCACCTGTTTCGAAAAACATGATTTAAGTACTCTCTAACATGTACCGCAAAATGTGGAGGAACTGCATCTTGTTGGAAAAAAAATCTATTGTCAATACCTCCATTTTCACCTGGGAATAAGGCTGTGATCGCAGGTATGAACTGAGTTTGTAGCAGTTGAAGAAATCGATCAGCGGTAAGGGTTTCATCAAGAAAAAATGGGCCTATGATATGTCCTCTTATAATGCCTCCCACACATTTACTTTTTGCGGATATTGTGTGTGTGCTTCTTGCACCCAGTGTGGGTTCGCTCTCGCCTAATACCGACAATTATGTCGATTTAATGTGCCGTTTAGCATAAAGGTCGCTTCATCTGAGAATACAATATTTGAAGCAAAATTCTCATCCGCATTACATCGTTCCATCCACAGAAACCCATCCGTCTATCAAAATCATCTTCATTCAATCCATGTATTAATTGAAGCCTATAAGGATGAATTTTTTCTCTTTTTAAAATTCTAAGCACAAAAACCCTGGCTAATTTCTAAATTGTCTGCGACTTTCCTCGTTGACACTTGTGGAGTTTCTCCAATTGTCAACAGAACATTTAACGCTTTTTCCTCACTTGTTGCCGATTTTGATCTGCCAGTTCTTTTCACGTCTTTAACGTTACTAGTTTCTAGAAATTTTTTTAATTAGTTGACAGACTGTTCCTTGAGATAGAGGAGTTTCTGGGTAAATTCCGTTGAATACAGTACACACTTCGCATTGAGTCCTCTTCCTATTTCCGTACCCATAAATCATTAATATTTCAAAATGTTGTCTCTCACTCAAATGTGCGATGTCTTCAAATTTAATAATTTGCAAGAATGTCAAACAAAAACTTTGCTTTAAACCGACAATAATCTTTGTTTGTATTAATTTAAATGTCAAATTTACATGGCATTCTTTAGCAAAAGTAATGTTTCTGTTTAAAACTGCATGACCTTTTTCCCTTATTGGAGGTGACGAGTGAATCGTAATAAATAATTTTTTTCTCGCTTATTTTTTTTCAAAAATTGCAAAATTTTGTGACTGAATAGAGAAAAATATGCTTTTTTCATAACGAAAAAAAAAAAGTATGGGTGCCATTTAAAAAAAAAATTGGTTGCCATAAGAACAAAACAAGAGAATATATCAACAAACTAAAACATACATGATAATGAACAAAACAACTTTTATATTGAACTTTTTTTTAACTTAGCAAATAACAAAGTTAAAGCCATTATTTGATGCTTTTGTACCACCGTGTATAATAAACTGCCTTCGACTATCCTGCCCTCCCGCATCGGGATGGTGTACTACTGCGCATACGTGAGTCCTGGCGCGTTGTCCGATAATACGCTTACGGTTTATACTTTCATTATCATAGTTTTATAGTGCCGAGTTATAGCACACAGTTCCGAACGCTAAAGATGCATTCAAATTGGCTCGCACATGGGTGCATTTTGACAATGTCAAGAAGGCGGAATGATAATAGAAAGTCACTGATATAAATACCGAAATATCTGCATTGTAAAATGCCGCTCGTTATGCTAAATTTTGCGGTAAGTGTCCCGTATACGTGAATACGAAATAATAATTAGGATTAACAGCAATGCGATGTATACGTACATGTTATTTAATTAAACAGTATGATGGATGTTCGTTTTCCACGGTAAATTATTTTGTAAAGAATTGTTTTACGGTTGTAGAAAGGACGTTTGCTATGATACTCTGGTTCATTTAATAAACATTAAATATATAGGTGGTTCCAACAGCTTCCAGACCTGCAACTTAAAATGATGGGGTAGGTAGATGAAGTGTCGGCTTGCCAAAAAGAAATGCCAGAAATCATTAGCTTTCTGGCATTCACAACCTCAGTTTTGATTAATTAATGGTTATTTGGGCTAGCGTCTGGACATGAGATCTATTTATACATAAAGTAAATTTGAATTTATGAAATAATATAATGCTATTTACTAGGGAAAATAGTTTACATATAAGTTTACTGTTATTTAGTAGGTGATAGTTAATTGAGTGTTTTTTTATCTTTTATATTTTTTGCATTATAATTTTTTATTTTTTTATTTTCTGTATTTAAATATTTTAGTAAAACATGCTATCCGTGTATATCTATTTCTGTTGCTATTAGTTTTAACGAGCCGTTATGGGTTATGACTTTGTAATACATATTTATCTGGAAACTCTTTATCCTACCTTAAATAGTTACGTTAGTAGTAGACGATTGTCTTTCAGTTAAAGAAGTATATAGATAACGAGACAAATAAAACTTTATACTGTAAACAAAACATTATATAGGGTGAGTCAGAAAGAATGGGCCAACACTAAACTGGAGATCCTAGACACCAAAATATTATGATTGCGCTAAACATGCCTTATACCAATGTCGTCGGTTTAAGAGATACAGCGTGTTCAAAGTTTAAATTTTATTCTGAAATTTCTCAATAATTAAAAAAGTTTTGATAGTATAAATCTGAAACTTGGTTGTCTTATGTTTTTTGGTGTGAGAATTACGAATTTTAGGTTTATTTTGATGTTTCTTCTAGAGGGCGCAGGTTTCGCCGTATTATTTAAGTACAATTAAACATTTTTTTCTCTTGAGCCACGCATAAAACAAGAGAATCTAAAACAATGCTCAATTCCACAGAGAAAAGGTACTCCTGTTTAGGTCGTCTAAATCTATCGGTTGTCGTCTATATAGAGGAGGTCCATAAGTAACGGATAAATTCATTATCTACGTAATTTACAATTTATGAGTAAAATCCTGAAACACTTCAATTTTTAATTCTAGAATTACATTTTTTGAGCATAATTTTATACCCCCCCTCCAACCCCTTGGTGACAGCTATCCCTTTAAAATTTTTAATGGGAAGGGTGCGTGTGATAGCTCATTTGAAAGGGTTTTTAATTCTCCATCCAGCAACATAAGAATTTTTTAATTTCTATAATTTTTTTATTGAAAAATATTACATTTTTAATGTTACTACGTAAAGAAAAGAACATTAAACAGAACAGAAGAACAGTGTAAATCAAATGTTCAAACTGGGCGCCCGTTGCTTTTGAAATAATGGAGGAGTTGCTAAAATTCTCTAAGACATTTTGTATTGTTTCCGGAGTGATTTGTTTAATTCTTGCTTTATTCTGTCTTTTAAATATTCAATGTTATTTGGTCTGTTGAAGTAGACTTTCCATTTTAAGTAACCCCATGGAAAATAGTCAAGCGGATCAAATGGGGAGAACGAGCAGGCCACTCAATGTTACCGCATCTACCGATCCATCTATTGGGAAAACTTGATTCAGATAGGCTCTTACTTCCAATGAAAAGTGTGGTGTAACTCCGTCCTGTGAAACCAAATATTTCTATCAATTTCGTTGGGGTTGTCATCATCTGGGAAAAGCATTCTTAACTCTGGAACTAAGAAATTTTTCAAGAAATCCAAGTAACGTGCGCCAGTTAATGTGCCATCAAAGAAATATGGTCCGATAATTTGAGAATTTATAATTCCAGCCTAAACGTTCACCGTCTCAGGATATTGAGTATTGGCCTCCATCATCCAATGTGGATTTTCTGTACTCCAGTATCTACAGTCCTATTTGTTGACTGTTCCATTTAAGACGAATGTTGCTTCAAGCAAAAAGAATATTATGTTTCTTACAAATAAAGGATTATCTTGGCATCTATTTGCCATAATTTCGCAAAATTCCAATCGGCGATCAGAGTCATCGTCGTTAAGTTAAATTATCTTGAATATCTAACAATATATCCAATTCTATATAAATAATATATTCCAATTTCTGTTCATCGTCTAAAATGCGTTTCTTACCAGATTTAGGAATATCTGTGACGTTTCCAAATTCACAAAATTTGTTTTCTATTCTACTAACCGTAGACTGGGAAATGCGGAGGTCAGGATACTTAGTATTGAATATTTCGCATACCTGCTTCTGCGTTCTTGTTTTATCACCACATACTAATAATATCAAAATTTAAATTCTTGGGTATCCGAAAGACTCATTGTTAAAATAATGATCAACTTGACGATCAGCGATAAATAACATAATGGAATAATAAGTTTTCACAGATGTAGCAAATAAAGAAATTTAAATGTATAATTTTTTCTGATATGTAAAAAGTTAAACCCTTTTTAATTCTTTTTTTTGTTGGGTATTTTGCGCAGCGTATCAGGGAAACCGATACATTTTAGTTGAATGTTGACACAAAACGTCAGATTTGACAGATATTTGGTACATAGGCGTTTGATTGTATACATTTCATAGTAATAATAATTTTGAAATGATCAAATTTAATTTTCCTTGATATACAAAATTCAAAAACCTTATATTGCTGAATAGATAATCTTAAGAACCCTTTCAAATGAGCTATTACACGCATCCTCGTTCCATTTAAACATTTTAAAGGGGTAGCTCTCACTCCAAGGGGGTTTAGGGGGGAGGTATAAAATTATGCTAAAAAAATGTCATTCTAGAATTAAAAATTGACGTGTTTCGGGATTTTACTCATAAATAGTAAATTACGTAGATAATGAATTTATCTGTTACTTATGGACCTCACTGTATATGCCTCATGTCCGTTAAAATTTGCCTGAACAAAAATACAAATCATATAACGCATCTCACTGTTAGAATAATTATTGTCGTGGCATTTTCTGATTACTAGCTAGTCCTATTCCACAAATAATAATCTAATTATTTAATGATACTATTTCAAAAAATGGACTACTTGGAAAAAATATAGGAATATCAGCTCTTAAAAAATCAAAAAAACACATTGAACCATTTAAATGCAAATAACTTAAAAACCAATAGATTTAGACGACCTAACAAAGTACGAAGGTTTTCTTTAGATTCTCGACTTGTTTTACGCATGACTCAACAGATATATGACTCAAAAATAACATATGTTTCAATTTACGTAAATCATACGGTGAAACTAGCGCCCTCTAGGAGCAACGTCAAAATAACCTTAAAATTCATCATTCTCACACCAAAAATCATAAAACTACCAATTTTCAGATTAATACTATCAAAACCTTCTCAATTATTAAGAAATTTCAGAATAAAATTTACTCTTTGAACACGCCATATCTCTTAAATCAGCGACATTGGTATAAGGCATGTTGAGTTCAATCATAATATTTTGACTCACCCTAGTATATTCAGCTTACTTCAAACTTGAGTACATAACTCCAGAATCTTATTATGCCAGATGATCTCAATAAATACGTATTGAAAAGTAGTTATCTTACATACGGCGTGCGTCCCATATTATTGCCATACGTCTCTGATTACGTCATAGAAAGATAAATACGATGTGTGGCTATTAAATAACCGAACTGATGCTGCTACCAGCGCTCTGTGAGTTGTGTCGCGACTAGTTTGAACAGAACTGTGTCTGGTGATACTTTCCCCCTACCCTGTGCTCGCTAGGCAAGCCAGTGGGACGCCCAGTTTGACTGTAGCAGTCAAAATTAGTCTACACACCATTGACTCGTGAAAAAAAATGTTAAGTGTTCAGATGGAGCAACGGGTTAAACTCAAGTTTCCTGTTAAACTGGGGAACACTTTTGCACAAGCTTATGCAATGTTAAAATAAGTGTACGGGAATGAATGTTAATCCCGCACACAAGTTTTTGAATGGTTTAAACGGTTTAAAGAGGGACGTGAAACGACTGAAGACGATCCGCGCCCCTGACGGCTTTCAACGTCGAAAACGGACGAAAAATTGAAAAAAAAACTGGTCAATTAATCCGCGAAGATGGTCGTATAAGCATCCGGGGGCTTGCTGAAATAACAGGAATCGACAGAGAATATTGTGTTCGCCAGATTTTGCATGAATCGTTCAACATGTGCAAAGTTTGCGCAAAAATGGTGCCAAAACTCCTCACTCCCGAGCAAAAGGAATCAAGAATGAATATTTGCGCTGACATTCTAACCAACATTGACACTGATCCGGGCTTGTTAGACACGGTGACACTGAAGGGGACAAGATTCGAAAGTGTGGAAGTGGTTAAAGCAAAAGCGAGGAGGTTCTGAACCAGCTGACAGAAGCGGACTTCCTGCACTGCTTTCAACAATGGAAAAGTCGTATGTTGCCACTGTAATTGGTAACGAATAAAAAGAGTTATGACAGCATTTCGGTTATTTAATAGCCATATGCACAATCAGGAGGTTAATTGTAATCGATGTTACGTAACATGCTTCAAAATATCGCTAGGTACTTCATTAAAGTCTAAAGGCGACATGCAGCGCTTCATGCACGTAATAGAATCGGCCCCAATCGTTTTTCCGCGCAGGCAATTCGATTACGTCTCACATTCGCTGGACACGCTGAATAACGAGCTGCGAATGGCCGACGATTTGGGATGCAACCTGCATCATTGTGTCCCGTTGTAGCTCTAATATTTAAAGGAAAAATAGACGCGATGGAAACGATGTAGTTTCGAGTAAACGATTCGATTATTGGTTTCATTTTGTATCGTCGAAGGAAGTCGCCAGCATGAATCATTCAGTTACGATTCGTGAACCGTAATATTCGATGTACCGTTGCAATATTTATTTAAAGTGGACTCATCGCATGAGGGCACTGTTATGAGAGTGCAGTATGGGAAGTAGGGGACTAACTATTTGTTGCACAGGGCAGTACTGATCGGTCGTCGCGTACAGTTGGTATATCTGTACATACACCCTAGAAAATTGCACCTTTACATATTGGCGATACATGTGTAGAAGAGAATAAGTGAAAAGACACCAGTAAGGACAGACAAAGACAGTTAGATGCAACAGTGTTTCACGCTTGTGTGCGTATTAGAAACGTATGAGACCTGCGCGTAACAGAAACTGGAAAGAGGAGGAGAGGCACCGCCCATCACCTACCGAATTTGAGTGAGTGGGACTCGCAATACTATTTCGCAGCTATGAGGGTGTACATCGACTTAGCTGTATGAAACGAAATTTTACGTAATTATGACTTACAATTATCATACAGCTAAAAGAAGTGCACAAACATAATTGTATTTTTTTTTCAAATTTTTGTATTCCTTAACTAACCGGGCTGCAAGAAAATAAATATTTCTTCTTTTCTTGTACTTTCGATTAATTTTTAATTCATAATGGACGTCGACCAGGGACTGGCCCAAAAAACGGCCCAAAGGTGAAAAAACGTGGTTTTAGCGTATTTTCTCATTCTGTGAGATAGTAAATGGCAAGTGAATAATAATATTGCAAGGTTTTTTGGGGTCGCTGATTACGAATCTAACATCAGATTTTCAAAAAACAAAATGGCGGATCCAGTATTGTAGTTAACTTTTAAAAGATGGCTAAATCTTGAAATTTAAAAATACCATCGTATTCTACGGGAAATTTTCTACGTTAGATTCGTAATCAGCGACCCCAAAAGCCTTGGAATATATTATTCACTTGCCATTTACTATCTCACAGAATGAGAAAATACGCTAAAACCACGTTTTTTCACCTTTGGGCCGTTTTTTGGGCCAGTTCCTGGTCGATGCCCATTATGAATTAAAAATTAATCGAAAGTACAAAAAAAAGAAGAAAGAAATTAAAAAAACGATGAAAAAAATCGTGTCACACTTTTCGAAATTTCGATTTTAAACTTTCAATCCTCAAAATAAGGGTGAAAAACTACCCCCAATAATTTTTAAAATATTTTTATCGTATTTTACGCAAAAAAACACATCGAAAACCATTGCAACTATCTTTTTAATTTTTCCATTTTCTTACCGAGAAAGATTGAAAATTTAGAGTCGAAACGAAAATTTGTATTTTCTCACCCTCACCATCCCTCTCCTTGTGGCTCAAAAAATCTAAAATTTTAGGGAAGTCTTTTAGCAAGTACTATCGATTGTGATATGTTTCAAACAGAATTTTTTTTTTTTTCCCTTCCCTCTTTCTCTAGGAAAGAACTATACACACAGTAAAAATATTTCAGCAACAATTTTACTAAAAAAATATATTAAAAGAATCTAAGACCTTGAAAAAAAAAAAGGTAAGTAGGTATCACCTACCAATGGTTAACAATGTTTCCATTTTGTTCTATACATTTTTATAATTGAAACGGGACGTTCTGCCTCTGTATAAGTTCCTAACATATGCACGAGCAAAGTAAAGGACTATTTGAATGGAGAAAATGTTCACGTTTCATGTTCTTGCAGGGCCTTATGTGACATTGAACGAACACAAAGACGGGTCATTTAAATGCACTAGGTACACGCTGCAACGTCTACAGCTTTAATTCTTAAGAAAATTCAAGTTACAGTGGAACGCCTTTCAGGAAATAATTTCGCGCAGATTTACATTTCATAATGAGTGCCATCATGAAGAACCGGAATTATTAACTTTGAAATGTGACACGTTCGTATTATTTGGTATATGATTTATAACTTGTTTATATGGTAGAAATAGTCCAGTAGGCAGGGAGCTAAAATCATCAAAAACTGTTCTTGAAACATATAGGGCCAGTTTTGACGGTTCCCTATGTATTTTTTTGCGTAGAACACAAGGCGCGGGGTTCGTAGAACTGAAACCATCCGCTAATTTTTTTAAATTAACACTTTGTGAAAAAAAAAATTCAAAAAAATTTTTTGCTTATATCTCCGTTCCTTGGCATATTTTATATAGCATATGCATTAAGAAGTTGTAGCCTATTGAATTTCCAAAATTTGAAGCCCAACCTGAAATCTCCAAGTGCTATTGTTAACTTGCAAATGACTGCTGAAGTTGAAAAAAGTGCTTTTTTTTCACAATTTTTTTTACTTCGAAAATAGGGCGGCTATGATAATGAAATTTCTTGGAGGGACTGCTGTTTGTAATATGAAATTACAAACAAAAAATCAACTCGATCCATTAATAACTTTTTCGATTGCATAAATAATTAACGATCGCATTTTTTTTACAAGCATTAATTAACGCCTTAGTGACGCCATTTCTTTGGTTATTGTATGCTATTGACCGGGTTGGGCTAGCAAAAATCATAAATCTCGATCAAGTTTGCGAGACGTCTTGAGATTTTGAAAAATATTTTTTGAGCCCGTTTTTATAACGTTTTCTACGCGACTACCTTTTTTGACGCTTTTTTTTGTAATACTACCTTGAAAGTACACTTCAAGACGCGTATTTTAAAACAAAAATGAGCGTCTATATATTATAGTGACAATTCCGAGAATTTCGAAGCGGCAATACTACAACAATATATACGTCGCATCAAAAAAGGTAGTCGCGTAGAAAACGTTATAAAACTGGCTCAAATTAATATTTTTCAAAATCTGAAAAAAGTCTCTCAAACTTGAAGAGATTTATGATTTTTCTAGCCCAACCCGGTCAATGTCGTACAATAAACAAAGAAATGGCGTCATTGTAAATGTTTGCAAAAATTGCTTGTAAAAAAATGCTATCGTTAATTTTTTTTTTTTTTGTAAATTCATACTACAAACAGCAGTCCCTCCAAATTTCATGATCATAGTCGCCCTACTTTCGAAGTAAAAAAAATGGTGAAAAAAACACTTTTTCAACTTCAGCAGTCATTTGCAAGTTAACAATAGCACTTGGAGACTTCGGGTTGTGCTTAAAATTTTGGAAGTTCAATAGGCTACAACTTCTTAAATGCATATGCTATATAAAATATGCCAAGGAATGGAGATATGGAATGGAGATATAAAATACGTTTTTTTTTTTCACAAATTGTTAATATAAAAAAATTAGAGGACGGGTGCAGCTCTACGGATCCCGCGCATTGTGTTCTACGCAAAAAACAATACGTAGGGAACCGTCAAAACGAGCCCTATATATGTTTCAAGAACACATAGAAATATCTGCCTATTGGACTGTTATACTATTCAATTCTCGACCTATCATCACAAACTATGATAACTCCTATAATTTTTTTCTAACTATATAACTCTAAACCTAAATAACTCCTAAGTTCTTTTATGGAAATTTTGAAGTTGAAAATTTTACCCCGGTGAGTACCTAACTATAAAAAAACATCCCCCCTAGGGGCAAAACACTTGTAAAGTTTTCTAAAAAAATGTAGTTTTCACTAAAAATGATAAATAGTTGTCCAACGTTTGCAGACCATTTTTTTTAAAATACTGGTCTATGTCATACCAAAGATTTATCTTTTTCTTTACCTACAATACAATACGAATGTATGTAAAAAATGTAAATAGATTAAATACCATAAAAATTAATCGATATATATGAAAAAAAAAATAATAAAATTTAAAAAAAGTTATTACAAAATTTTCTTTTGTTGGAAGTAAAGATTAAAATATTACCTGCAGGTACATGTGTTTAAATATTTTAATAATGTTGTTATATTTCTTTCTTTTATTTTTATAACCACACTACACGAATAATTGCCTAGGCTCGATTTACTTTAAATAGGGATGGTTTTGTTTCACAATAATTAATACTGACTAGAATAACCGCCATCTGTCTTGATCACTCACAACTTTATAGTTTAAATTGTAGAAATCTTTTTATTTTCATAGAGATAGAGCAAGTAAAATTATGTATGTACCTATGTTATTTTACTCAAGAAAACTGTATATAATGATACGAGTTTTTTGTAATAAAAGCTTGAAAGAAATGGGAATATGATTCGCGTCACATAAAAAATACCGTATTCCTATGTATCTTAATTTCTTAAACCTGAATGTGTTATGAAAAATTTGGTTTAACAAGTGAGTTTCAAAGATCATCGTTTTTAACGGTAAAATCTTGAATAACGTGGATTGAATCTAAAATCAAGACTAAGTGGAAACTCTTTAGTAATCACATGAACATACTTGCATTTGACTTTCTGGAATTCAGACTACGAAAATAACTTGAAACAACAGCAAGCTGAAGACAAATCTGAAGATTGTTCTATCTCTGAGAGTGGATATCCGAGAATATTCTGGGATTCAGCGGCACAAAATACATAAGAAAAAGTTAGTCTCCATCCCAGAACCAGACACTTTTTTTGTGGGCCTGTGTTATTTGAATGAAACATTTCCTGCTCGTTGGATAACCCTGTATTTTACAGGCTTTTTACTATATCCTTTTTTCGAATGAAATATTGAAAAGTAACAAGTAACGACAAACGAAATGCAACTATAACAAATGTAGGTCAAAAGTGAACACTATCCATTTATAATCATTAGGCGGGAAATGTCCTGCCAGTCAGCGCTGTAAAACATAAACGGCAGCAATAATCATATATGTATATGATGTCATGCTACTAGGACGACTGTGACTGATCGAAGAGGACCTCTCCTTGAGCCTGACCTCAAGGTTCACATGACGTGATGTACAGTTTTGGAATTTGTGTACCGAATCAATACGAACTTAGCAGGTGCCTCGATATCGCCTGTCGTTGCCTGATTGACGACGATTCTATATTTCCGGCACCTGCGCCTCTAATCACTCTCTGTATCGTATACAGTATTTCCAAAAAATTGATATTCATTAGATAGTGCGTGCCTAAAGTATGGAATAAATTCAGTAAATGTGAAACAAAAAATTTTTGGAAAAAATCCTCGAACAAGTCGATTTTGTTGAATAAAAACACACATTTTTGAGGGAACGTCTATTTTCAGATGACATTTGTTTTTGAGTAATGACGTCATCGACTTATTTTTCAAATGGCAACCCCCAAATTTTTTTAATTTAATTTGAGAGACCCTTTCATTGTCGATTTAACGGTATAAAAAATGTTGCCACCTTACATAACAAACTTTTTGAGTAAATGACAATTGAATGTTACAAAAGGAAAAGATATTTTTCACAATAAATAAACGAAAATTTCTTTAATAAGCAAATACAATTTTAAATTAAGTGTCACCGACGTCGTTTTCGAAAAAGTACAGACCAATGACTCCGCCGACCTAAAATACGCACCAAACCAGTAACTTTTTGTGGATGCAGTGCCACCGGGTGAACCTCGTGTGTGTTGGCGTCATCCCATATACGACAATTTTGCTTGTTAACATAGCCATTCATCCAAAAATGCGCCTCGTCACTAAAAATGATTTTTAAACCAAAATTGGGGGTCCTCTTCCAGACGTTCCGAATCCTAGTCAGAGAACAACCGGCATTGTCTATGGTCATTCACTTTGAGCTCCTGGGTCAGTTGGAGCTTCTACGGGTGTGGGCCCAAGTCCCGACGCGAAATTCGCCAAGTTAAAGTCTGCGAAAGGCCGAGTTCTTGTGCATGGCGAGGAATTGTCTGCCTCAGGTTCTCCTGCACACTGACACGGACAGCGGCGATGTTCTCGGCCAATCTGGCGTTCCTTTGACGTACTGGTGTTGGCAGATTGTTTACCGAACCGGTCGTCTCGAATTTGGCCACCAAACGTTGAAGAGTCGACTTTGAACATATTTGACAGACGCTGCCAAAACAACATGGCCACCACAGCTTGTCAACATCGTCCCGGTCCCTCTTGGAAAACCCTATACATATGTAATTAAAGCTTTTGGAAAGTTGTAGAAAAATCGGCGATTACCACTTTGATAGCGGTAGGTTTTTTAAATGCCTTTCAAATGAGGTATCACTTGCCATAAGGTCCCATTTAAAGTTAATGATCGCAGTGGCTCTATGACGTCATCTATGAGGATTGCGTCACCTGTTACCACTAGTAGAGAAGCTTACATTTGCTTTGCTTTCACTCACCAAATTTCATTAGTCTAAGTATGACCATTCATAAGATACGAGGTGGATACGGGTTTATGACCACCACTGTATATCTGCATAATGCATCTGGCCAGTCTATTATTAGTACATCCTTTTTTAAATGCCTTTCAAATGAGGTATCACTTGCCATAAGGTCCCATTTAAAGTTAATGATCGCAGTGGCTCTATGACGTCATCTATGAGGATTACGTCACCTATTACCACTAGTAGAGAAGCTTACATTTGCTTTCCTTTCACTCACCAAATGTCATTAGTCTAAGTATGACCATTCATAAGATACGAGGTGGATACGGGTTTATGACCACCACTGTATATCTGCGTAATGCATCTGGCCAGTCTATTATTAGTACATCAAAATCACATGGAACGCACCCAGGCCGTTAATTCTGCTTGCAATTCCGCTCATCCAGCTAATTTCCTTCCAAGTATTCAGATTCTAAACGCATAATCGAAAGCACGTTATGAAAATCCAGCTAGCAAATGGATTAAGTCACAGCATCGGTTCGAAGGCGACTGCACAAAAAGTTCTAATTTGCCAAGTTGACTCTGTACTTTTTAATTAAAGATAATCTTACTTTGTTCCTTCGCGTGCGACCCACGAACTGTTCTTTAGTTCCTATCATTTTCCAATGAAAACTTTCGCATTTACAAAGTAAGGCTAAGAACCGGCGATAATTTGTCTAGCGAAGAATTCGTACTTGAATAAATAATTGCTTTGTTGCTATAGTATAAGTTCAAAAAAATATTTTTTTTATTTGACTATGGAAAATATAACTATAGACTGTAGATAAAAAGACTACCATAAATTAAATACCAAGTGTTAAACCTCCTACAAGAAATCAATTTCCACATTCACGTCGTTTTTTTATATCTCTTCTAAAAATAGTTTACAGAGGAGTATCTGTATAAGTAAATCAAAAATCGTCAGTCGGATCAAATGGCGTAGTAGTTGGATTCAATTGAGAGTTTCAATTATCTTTTGGAGAACTGAAATATAGAGGCAAATGCGAATAATGAATATTATCTTATTTGTGGAATACATCTTCAAAGGGGAAATCGATTCCTTTGTCTAGTTCTATAGAGCTAGATTAATAGAAATTACCGCCTGCGTAGGGTAGATTGTTATTAGGATAATTCCAGCGATCTCATTTCTCATATTAATGTCTAATATGGTTTAAAAATTGGAGTTATGAAGAAATATTTCAATATACACACGAAGTCGATTCTACCACAAAAACTGACACTTATGCAAAATTCTGCTGATGGTTAGAATTATGAATTATACACAGAGAAAAAGAATATTCTTTAGTCCAACGAAATTCATTACCTTAGTCAAAAGTACATATTAAAACAACAAATCATATTTCTTATGTTTTTAAAGATATTTAATTCATGTCATTTTCAAAGATAACAATGTCTGAAAAAAAACTTTAAACACAAACCGGTTGTGCGCTGACTGGGCTTCGGAGCGTTTGGAAGAGGACCCCAATTTTGGTCGAAAAATCATATTTAGTGATGAGGCGCATTTTTGGATGAATGGCTATGTTAACAAGCCAAGTTGTCGTATATAGGACAACGCCAAGTCACACGAGGTTCACCCGGTGTCACTGCTTCCACAAAAAATTACTGTTTGGTGCGTATTTTGGGCCGGCGGCGTCATTGGTCTGTACTTTTTCGAAAATGTTGGTGAGGCCATCACTGTCAACGGCGACCGGTACAGATCAATGATAACCAATTTCTTTTGGCACAAATTGAACGATATAAAAGTAGACGACATGTGGTTTCAGCAGGACGGCGCTACGTGCCACACAGCGAACGCCACGATGGACATTCTGCGTGAACGATTTGAGGGTATGATTATCTCTCGCGGATGTGACGTGAATTGGCCACCAAGATCGTGCGATTTAACCCCGCTAGACTTTTTCTTGTGGGGTTTTCTGAAGTCTGTTACGGGACAAACTGACCGGCTCAATAACCTCATTTAGCATAGAAGTGAACAGCACAGAATGTTAGTTTCAGGCAGTAGAGCACCAGTGTGCTTATCCTTTGTCTACCTTCTAGTGGTGTAAACCATCCTATATACCTTTCTCTTTCTAACAGTAGGATTAAAGTTACCTTTTATACAGTTGGTGAACCTGGCCTGTCATGACAGCTATTCTTAAAATTCCCTAAATAACTGGGGAGCTGGTAAAAAGGTCATTTCCTTTCCGGCAACGAGAAAGACTTAATATTTTCGGTGTCTGGGACATCTGAATCACGCTCTGCGGATTATTTTCTCTTGTCAATCTTCTTTTGTCTGAGATCAATAACTCTTATTTGTCTTTGAGGACGCACCTTTGTGGATTTTAGAGTATTGTCTCGGCAAATATACCAGTTTTATAACCACCTATAGGCCACACACCACTACCAAGGTAGGGAAAAGCTTACACACACTTAAATGCACTGCATATAATTGCATGACTAATTGCTGCATGTTTACTTCTAGGCCTTTTTCTTCTGTTTCCTTTTTTTGTTATTGCTTCTTGCTGTCACACCCGCTTCTGCCGCTATCGCTTTTCTTCGCCCTGCGGGCGTAGCTCACTGCTTCACACCTGCGATCACGCTAGCCACTAGCCTACATCAGCAATACACCTGACACCTTTCTGGGGGCCCACACACGGCTTCGGAAGCAACCTAACCTCACTTTCACCACATGGTCAGGGACCGGGGCACCTCTAACGGACATCAGCTGCTTCCGGCCTTCAAGTACCCATAGGGATCTAGGACTAGGAACCAAATAAGGTCATTGCTAAGATTGTAAGCGTTTAGTTAACATTCGTTACCTGGGCTTGTCGGTGAGACCGATCAGTTCTATTTGATACTGCTTAGGTTATAAGAACCTATTTGGTTGGCTCTAACCTAAATTGCGTTTTTTGTTATATTTAAATCTCCGAGAAACAGTAGGGCAGGGGAATCCTTACCCCTCCGGGATTCCCCCCCCCCCCAACCCTTTTTTAAACCCCCGGTTTAAATACCCCGGGGTTTTTTAAAAACCCCCCCCTAAACCCCCTTTTTTTTTGGCCCCGCCCCCACCCACCCCCCCCCCAAAAATATTTTTTTCCCTTTTTTCCCCGGGGCCCCAATATTTGTTAATTGTTTTTATTTGTATTAAAGTATTGTTCCGATTGTGCCCTAGTCTACCCAATCATATAAAATTATATTGTATTTGTTAATTGTTCTTTTCTTTATGATTGTGTCGACCCTCTGTTGTAATTCTCGTTTCGGCGGATAGTATAACCTTGGTGGTACCGCGCGGGGATCCGAGACGGGTTTCCACCCCCAATCTCCGGTGAGCTAGCCGCCGGCCAAATTGTCTCCGCGCACACTCACCACTGCCTACCCACCACGCGTAGAGGTTATACTATCCCCAGCAAAGTCCCGTCTCCCTTTCTTTCAGCTTGCTGCCCCGCCAACCAGCGGCGGCGTAGCAAGTCGCAGATGTATGCCAATAAGCCGCAATCGACTGATGCGCTCAAAGTGACAAAACCCAGGCCATCGCTCAAATTAGGCCGGATCTATGCGGCAAAGTCATTGAGAATTGGACCTGTCGCATCCGTGCCACCGTGAGAACATTTGAACGATGTCTAATTCCATACATAATGGCAAACATATGTATGTGTTTCGAATAAAAAAAAGAAATTCGCTAATACCTCACATGCAGCTTGTTTTATTCCATTTCAATATCGACCCGCCTTTATTGGAAAACCCTTTAGAAGCTCTCTTCCTCTAGCTGTTCCAGTTGATTCTGGATACAGTTTACTACGTCCGTACGGGCGTTATCGCGACACCATTTTGGACCTTATTTCATTAACTCTAATGCTTTGATTACCGGCTCACTGCGACCGGCTCCGTTCTATTACCCCAGACGTGTGTGTAACAAAAGCGCATCGCGTTTATCGCGGCGGCCATCGCGCGGATGCTGCAGCAACTACCAGTTAACTTTATAGTTTATTGGTAAAGACCATTAAACTTATTGTTATTCACTGGCTCGGAAAGGCCCGTCATCGCGGGCATTGTGACGTTACTTCGCGAAGCTGTTGCAGCGAAATGCCCCGGCGATTTTTTTTAATGCATGCACTCGTTTTTGTTTAATTTTTTTTTCCGTCGATACGTTTCATCGGCATACCAGCGGCGAAACTTTTCCTTTTTTTGTATTGGCTTGTTTTAGTTCGTGTAAAGCCCATTTAGAACGTTTCGGTGCAGGAAACTGAGTGAAACGGAACAAAAAAACCTTTCATCGAATTTTACCACGGCAAAAAAAAGACAAAAATTTATTCGATAGGGTTCACAAATGCCGGTCGATTTATTACGTTTATATGTAGAATATTCGCTCTGTGGGCATGTAAAGCTAGAAAATAATGGCGATTATTTGATATGATCAATACACATAGGCAAAATTCAATACACATATAAGGGAAAAGGGTCTATTTTTACGATAATGGAAAATGTTATAAACAGTTTTGCTATCCTTTCTTAAAAATTTGTAACAATGTCTTGATTTATTTATGATTCACTCATATTTACTGTTGCACTGGGGTAATTAACGTTTTTTGATCATACAAATATGGATTATTGGTAAAAAACCTTTTTTTACTTAAAAAAAAAATAATAAAAGTGAAAAATCGATCCTTTGAAACATTAAGTCGACATTTAATTTTAGCAATAACGACAATTTTAACCATTCAGAGCAATATGAAAAAAAATCGCAACGCTTTGAAACTACACTAATGGAAAAATTAAAGGGTCAAAAAACATTTTCCGAATTTTTAGTGATTTTTCAGAATGCTGTATCTCAACGAAAAATGGTCTTATCGAGGTCTAAAAAAAGCATTTAGAAGCTCCAAGTTTCTAGTTTTGAGATATTTCGGCGAAAAAAATTATTAGAGCTCCATGTTTCGCGCAATTTTAGGAAGTAGTGTGAGAAAAAATTTTTGCGTTTTTTTTGCTTTTTTTTTTAGTCCTAGAGCTTGAAAAAAATGTTTCTAACTTAGCCATGGTTGAAAGGTAAGGTTGAAAACTTGCCGTCAATATCCTTAGTCTATCCATAATTTGCAAAGTTATGCAAATATCCCTAATTAAGCAATTTTTTTTCCTCTTTTTCAATCAACAATTTTGCCTCAACAAAATATTTTTTAGCAAA
This sequence comes from Aromia moschata, assembly GCA_029963805.1. NCBI lineage: Eukaryota > Metazoa > Arthropoda > Insecta > Coleoptera > Cerambycidae > Aromia > Aromia moschata. The sequence goes on from JAPWTK010000691.1 coordinate 81,070, forward strand.
AACCAATCACTACAACTCGTAAAGGACACTCTGCAGTTTTCAAAACCCTGCTTTAATATTCTGTACGTTCAATATTTCCCGAGTATGATTACCAACGTCAAAAATGACTTTTTTTGCTTTGAACGGCGACAACTCAGCGAAAAATCATCGTACAGGGCTTGAAAATATGTCAAATTAAAGAGAATTAAATTATCTAAATGAGCTTAATGATCGAATTATTGAAAAAAAAAATGATTGACGTACGTGAACCTTTTAAAAGACAAGCAAAAATTTCAAAATGAAAATTTCTGTTACAGGCAGCAAAATGACCTAACAATATAGATCAATTTAAATATACGCATTCGTTTTTAGTCATTATTTTCAGTCGATGCGTTCCATCGGCATACCACCGGCGCAATCGGCCTGTTATAGTTCACATAAAATCCATTTGAAACGTTTCGGTGCACGAGACCGAGTGAAACGGAACAAAAAAACTGCAGCCTTCCTGCGGCAAAGAAAATAATGTTAAAAATGTATTCGATCGACTTCACAAAAGCTACGTCGTCGTTTTACTACGATTATGGAATATTGCGCTGAGCTCCATAAAACTATATCACAACGAGGTTTTTTTATATGATCCAGTTATTTAATTGTACGTTGTCCTAAATCAAGTCAAATAAAACCGTTTAAAAAATAATGTTTGTTGATACACTATTCTACAGGACAATTCTACAACTCAATTACATAACATGAATAAAAAAGTGGTAACTATACATTAGGGTGTTTCAAATAAAACGTTTTTTTATTTTATTTTTTTGCAAACAGGCTTAAAAGTTCCGTTTTGGTGTAAAATTACGCCAGTTAAAATTTGAGCCCTTAATATTAAGATTAAGATAGTCTGCATCGCACTTTTCTATTTTCCATAAGAATAACATGGGAACATTTTTTTGGCACCTTCTGATTTTTATTGCTTGCTAATAGTGTACTATATGGAAAAAATTTTAACATATTTTTGTCCAGAAATTGAACGCTCTATAAAAAAGGTCTCTTATGATTTTGCCAAAGGCCAAAGTTGAATTCACCGAAAATTTGACCGTTTTTAGTGTATTACAACAAAATTAATGGTTTTATCGAAAATATGTAGCCAAAATTTTATGTAAATTTTAAATTTGGTCTTTTAGAAAATGTTAGTTAAAAATTTTTCGCTATGAAAAGAAAAATCAAACAAAAAAATGTTTTCAGTTGAAATTATTAAAATTTTTATATTTTTGAAAGAAAATTGCGTCAAGTAAAATATTGCATTTGATTTTTCTCCAATTTTTTCCGTACTCTGAGTACATGTTTTAAAAATTATCATTGTTAACTTTAAATTTCAAAACTAAAGTTGAACAATTAAACGGTCAAATTTTCGGTGAATTCAACTTTGGCCTCGAATAACTTTTGAACCAGTAGACTTAGCGAAAAATCATAAGAGAACTTTTTATAAAGCGTTCAATTCTGGACAAAAATATGTTAAAAATTTCCATATAGTACACTATTAGCAAACAATAAAAATCAGAATGTGCCAAAAAAAATGTTCCCATATTATTCTTATGGAAAATAGGAAAGTGCGATGCGGCCTATCTTAATATTAATATTAAGGGCAAATTTTAACTGGCGTATTTTTACACCAAAACGGAACTTTTAAGCCTGTTTGCAAAAAAAAATTAAAAATTATTTTTCTTGAATCACCCTAATATAAATCGACAAACACCGTTTATAACAAAACATTAAATCAAACATCTTTCTACAAAAAGAACTAGGAAAACTTACATAAAAAACAAGATGCATACACAAGTGAACATATAATAAACCATTGTAAAACGATTAAGACTCCCAAATTATCTACTAATAACAACCATGAACCCAAGCTCCATCCTTGAAGCACACCAGAAGTATACAGCATATCGACATATACAGTTTGTGTAAAGCTGACATCGGCTAGTTGTGTAACAGGACAAATGCTACACTTCTCGTTCTAACAACAAGCACAGGTGGTGAGAGGGCCGGTCTTATTCCCTCTCTACCTTCAAGGCGTATGCGGTTGCTTCTTATCTGTCGTCTCACTTCTGTTTGTCCTTTTTCATAACTGGCCGATGTCGGCTTTACACACACGGTGTATATATAACCACAAAACATTTTAACAGATTAAATAATTAAGCACCCGTGTAATGCATACGACATTTGAGTTTTAAGATTAGATGGATAAAAAACATAAATTAAATTTTGTTTAGGTACTAGTGCCTAAAGTACTTACTTAGGTGTTTTTATATAAAAAATTCGGGCGTAGAAAAAATGTTGTGTGCAATTTGTGAATTAAAACTTATGTACCTTTGTAGTATTAAATATTATCCACGTACATACGAGGGGTGTAAATTAAGTAATGAGACTGGCAACGTAGCGTCCGATCTAGCGGAGACGGGACTTAATGTAATAATACACCTTCAGTAACAGTTTGAACTTTTTACAGTCATTTTTAGAGTCATTTGTTTGTTCTTTGTGACTGTTTTCGTAAACCGTTTTTTAGTGCGTTTTAAAAATGAGCGACATTAATTTTGGACAACGGTATGCTGTCAGGTTTTGCTTCAGATTTGGACACAGCGCAACGGATACTTTTGCAAAACTTCAACACACCTACGGAGACAGTGTTTTTTCAAGAGCCCAGGTTTTTCGGTGGTTTAAGGCACTCTCAGAAGGAAGACAGTCGATTGAAGATGAACCAAGCAGCGGAAGGCTTCATCTTCAAGAACTCATGAAAATGTCGACAGAATACGGGATCTTGTGTTTTCAGACCATCCGTTGACGACAAGAATGATCGGGGAAACGAGTTAAATTTGAATCACACCACTGTTCATCAGATTTTGACTAAAATCTGCAGAAAAATGGTTCCAAAAAACCTTTCGCAGGAACAAAAGGACAGCAGGAGAGAAAGGTGTGAAAGGAGAAAGCCAAAGCATAGAATGGCACACTTCAAGCTCTCCAAGACCCAAAAACAAGAATGAGCAAGTCGAAGATCAAATGCATGCTGATTTGCTTTTTTGATAGCCAGGGAATTGTCCACAAAGAGTTTGTGCCTGCAGGCCAAACAGTAAATCAACACTTTTACAGAGAGGTTCTTGAAAAACTTCGAAAAAGGGTCATGTGTGTGAGACCAAACATCAAGAACAACTGGATGTTCTGGATCATGATAACCAGTAAACGAGTTTTTAGCCAGTAAAAACATACATGTGGCTCCTCAGCCTCCTTATTCGCCTGACTTGAGTCCTTGTGAATTTTTTCTCGTCCCGAGATTGAAAATTCACCTCAAGGGACGTCATTTTGGGACCATAGAAAACATTCAAACGGCTGTAACCGACCAGCTGAAGGCTAGTCAAGTATGTGTTCCAACACTGCTATGAGAAATGGAAGAACCGTCTCCAGCGCTGTGCGACTTCCCAAGGAAGTTATTTTAAAGGAGACAATACTGAATTGTAAATTTATTCAAATAATAAAAATTAAAAAAACCAGTCTCATTACTTAATTTACACAACTCGTATGTCACAAAATGTAAATGTCAATAATAACGTATCTCACGCAATTATGATTTTATTTTATGACATTCACAAATACATACTGAATCTAAACAACTCGGTACCAACACATGAAGAAACTAAAAGAAATTAAGTATCAAGTACACTTGAGTTGTGTATTTTTTGTAAAAAGTGCTCAATCATTATATAAGTTTTATTGCCCGTTCTTTTCGCACCAGTGCGTAAAGAAAATTTTCTTTACTCATTAGTGCGCAAAAATAATACATTATAAACGTGCTTGAAAGTAATACTTGTAGAAATAATATGTTTTTACAAGCTTTTATTTAACTTGCAATGTATGTTTGTTGTGTTGTATGTATGTTCGGGTCAAATCTTGCAACTGAATTTTAAAGTAGTTATCCTCAACCGATTGAGATGAAATTTTGCACACACGTTTAGTTTGGATGACAATGCATGGTTAGCTGTTATGTCATTCTAAATTCAAAATGGCGGACGGTCTAAGATGGCGGAATAGTTATTTTTTGCGCACTCCCATGATATGGGTATCAAATGAAAGGGTTTGCTGAGAAGAAATAAGAAAATAAAATGAATTTACTCTAAATCCAATATGGCGGACCGGTCAAGATGGCGGACTAGTTATTTTTTGTGCACTCCCATGATATGGGTATCAAATGAAAGGGTTTGCTGAAGAAAGGAAAATAAAATGATTTATTAAACAATATGGCGGACCCCCAAGAGGGACTGTTATTTCCCATGAAATCCAAATGAAGGGTGCAAAAAAAATAAAATGACTCTACCAAGTCCAATATGGTGGACGGCGGACTGAGTTTTTTTTTGTGTACTCCCATGATATAGGTATCAAATGAAAGGGTTTGCTGAGAAGAATACGAAAAATAAAATGACCACTCTAAATCCAATATGGCGGACCGCCCAAGATGGCAGACTAGTTATTTTTAGGCACTCCCATAATGTGGGTATCAAATGAAAGGGTTTGCTAAGAAGAATACGAATAAACTGACGTCTGCGTTCAACCCTTCGAGGAGATGGTGTACTACTGTCCGGCTAACCAGTAAGACTTAGCGGGTCGTGTCTTAATTAATATCAACCTATACCCTAGGCAAATTCTAGCGGTGGTGAAAAAATTCAAAATGGCGAAAAACAAGATGGCCACCATGGTAAATTTTAAAGAGTTATAACTTGGTATAGGTTAGGGATAGTATGAACAGGTTGGGAAACATTTAGATACAAAAAACACGACGATAACTAAAAAATAAATTAATAATACAAAAAAATATTTTAAATACAAGCTTTTATTTAAATGCTCTAAAAGAAAATAAACTTTAAATTCAGTCAAACCCATCACTTTATTACATTACACATTTTATATGATATAAAAGCTTGTCACGAGATTTACTTGTGTAGATAAACAAGAATGTAATAATTATGTAACTTGATCTTGACATAAGAAAATCTAAGAAAGAAAGTATGTATTTTATAAAATAGGTAAATACATATACACAAGTAAATCTCTTGACAAGCTTTTTATATCATATAAATTGTGTAATGTAATAAATTGATGGGTTTGATTCAATTTAAAGTTTATTTTTTCTTTTTTAGAGCATTTAAACAAAAGCTTGTTTTTAACTTTTTTTTTTATTAATTTATTTACAAAATAGTTGATAACATGGGATTATTCCTATGAAAGTCCCACAGGAGACTGCTTGTAACAAACCAGTAGACTACTAATTACGCTGATAGCTACATAACAAGCGCAATTATCGTTTGCGAATGCTAAGAACAGAAATCGTAACACACGCAGGAATAAATCTATGTGCAATCGACGATGTTTTGCTATAAATTACGTTTTCTCGATTAGCCCGCACAATAGGGCGACTTCGAGATTGATCGTGGCAGTCCGTAAACATTTAAAGATTAAAACGGCAACGGCGAACAAGTCGAGGAGCGTTAATCTTTTATTTAATTAAGTCTAATCAATGGCCCGACTCCGTTTTTCCCTTGTCTGCACGTGTGCAAGCAAATAAATTAGATTTTATAGGTTCACTTGCACACTATCGCATGTATCGGGTACGTACAAAAAACAAAGTAAACCGTAAACCGGCACCGCGGCCCTAATGAATATTAAAGCGTTGCACATGAAACGGGAACTTGCTGGCCTCCTCGTTTAACGCTCGTAATCATTAAAGCTGCGTAAATATTTTAAAAAGACACATTCACATTAATACGTACTTTAAATACGAGGTGTGGCTATTAAATAACCGAACTGATGCTGCTACCAACGCGCTGAGAGCGTGTCGCGACAAAAGTTTGAACAGAACTGTGTCTGGTGATACTTTCCCCACCCTCAGTTTGCTGGACAAGCCAGTGGGTCGCTCAGTTTGACTGCGGCAGTCGTTTGAATTAGTCTACGCACCAGTGACGACGTTCAGATGTATCATCGGGTTAATCTCAAGTTTCTTGTTAAACTGGAAAACTTTTACAGAAGCTTGTGCAATGTTAAAAGAAGTGTAGGGGAATAATTGGTTACCCGCACACAAGTTTTTTGAATGGTTTAAACGGTTTAAAAGAGGGACGTGAAACGACCGAAGACGATCCGCGCCCCAGACGGCGTTCAACGTCAAATATTCCAATCAACGAGCGAAAGCCCCATGTTAATTGGTCACTAAGATTATTATCAGCAAACAAAAAATATGATCGTATAGAGAAAAAATTCTGAGAAAGATAGCATTTTGCTACTCGAGTTTTAATGGCGGACATAACCAAAAAAATTCGCAAAAGTAAAAAAAAACGGTTTTTTGCAAATAAAAAAAAACTTCAAGTCCTACACAACAACAAGTCCTACAAAACATTTGAGAAAAATTAAAAAAAAAACGTCAAAAATCGCGTTTCGCATTTTTGATGTATAAATTCCAATTTTGTTTGAACAGACACTTCTTGTTAACTACAAATAGCCCAAGACAAGTGGAAAACGATCCTTTTTTTCAAAGATTTAAAAAAAGTTTTATTTTTTCGAGTTATAACGATTTAAAAAAAAAAAGACGTTTTTAAAAATCAGCTTTTACAGAAGCAAAATGATCGTACAGAAACGATCATGGGCTCATTTTATTCACGAAGACCCCCAGTGTACTTTCATGCTATTAAAAAACAAAATCGCTTTTCTTAATTTTTGCATAAAAAATGCGTTGTAAAAAATCATTTTTTTCGAACCGGTTTTTTTCGAATAACTTTTTTAATTTTGGTTTTACATTTTTGGTCGTTGCATATTTGAAAACTGGCATTCAAAACACGCATTTAAAAAAAATGAAGCTCCTACGACCTTGTAGGGAGCCGAGATAATTTTTTTAATTCTGACAGCGCTGTATACGTCCGATTGACTTCATTTTTACATGAAATAGATGTCAGACATTTACTCTCTTAAAAAAAATATTTCAAATCATTTCGCATAAATTAGTTAACATAATTGTTTGCAAAAGTACAGCGTTAAGTGCGGCACGCGCTAGTCAGCGCACGGCGACAGAGTGGAGGACACTCCGCTTGGGTGCATCGAAAACTAAACACGATTTCAAATCGATCGCTCGCAAAATTATCTTTTCCTCCGCTTAAAATAGATTATCTTCGGCTCCCTGAGGTCGTAGGACCTTCATTTTTTTAAATGCGTGTTTTGAATGCCAGTTTTCAAATATGCAACGGCCAAAAATGTAAAACCAAAATTAAAAAAGTTATTCGAAAAAAACCGGTTCGAAAAATGATGGCTAATTTACAACGCATTTTTTTGCAAAAATTAAATAAAAGCGATTTGGTTTTTTAATAGCATGAAAGTACAAGTCTGCGAATAAAATAAGTCCATGATCGTTTCTGTACAATCATTTTTGACTCTGTAAAAGCGATTTTTGAAAAACGTCTTTTTTTTTAATCGTTATAACTCGAAAAATAAAACTTTTTTTTGAATTTTGAAATAAGGATCATTTTCCCCCCGCTTGTCTAGGGCTATATTTTATAGTTAACAAGAAGTCTCCTAAAACAAAATTGAATTTTGTACAGCAAAAATACGAAAACGCGATTTTTGACGCGTTTTTTTTTTATTTTTCTCAAATGTTTATGAACCGATTTTTTCGTTTAAATCTCATTCGACGCATTTTTAAGACCTACAACTCTTCTAATTTAACTTTCTTGTAGGACTTGAAAGCTTTTTTTTTTATTTGCAAAAAAACGTTTTTTTCATTTTTATGATTTTTTTTTTGGTTATGTTCGCCATTATAACTCGAGTAGCAAAAACGCTATCTTTCTTAGAATTCTTTTCTCTAAACGACCATATTTTTTGTTTGTTGATAACAATTAGTGACCGGTTTTTTCCCGTTGATTGGGCTAAAAAGCGGATGAAAAAATTGGTAAATTAATCCGCGAAGAATTTCAAGAAAAAGTATTCATATTTCAAATTTCAATATTTTTTCCCCGAAAGCTATACATTTTTATAAAAATTCTGTTTTTTATTTCTATAATTTCTCAAGAACAAAATTGTGTCTTAAAGAATGTTCACATTTTTTTCAGGATTTTTAAAGATGATTTATGATTGTTCCAAAATCACGAAATCGAAATTTCCAAAAAATTAAAAATCTTAGTAAAAAATGAGAGTATATTTCGATTAATTCTGACATTTTTATCCCTAGAATATGTTTACCAAAGTCCGTAGTTTTTGAGATCCAAAATATGAAGTTGTACAAAAATATTTTTGTTTCGGCCCCCATTTTGTTTTATCAAAAATGTTTAAATCGAAATAAAGTCATTTATTTTAAGTTTAAGCTTCGATAAGCCAGATTTTTTTCTTATATAGAACTCGAGGGACAATTGTTTCATAAAGAAATTCAGATATAAACCTTTTTTGTTGTCGAATCATAATTTTGTCCAAAAATTTGTTTGTAACTTTCTTTGTTGTAATCTGTTTGTAAAATCATTCTTTGAAAATTATAAGGCAATATTCTAAACGCATGAAATTTCCAAGTCGGAATTGAGTTGATTGAAATTTTTTCAGCACCGATAACATAATCAAAATAAGCTGGCTGAAAACTTTAAAAGTCAAGACATTTGGGGCTTGAGGGGTTAACATTTTCTTCCACGCTCTTTGAAAAACGTTCACTGCGAACGGATACGCTGTTCACGCGAGGTGATTTATGCGTACTTTCGCCAGAAATAATAAGTGAAACACCTGTAAAGTGGTTCCAGAAATTACCTCAGTCATTACAATGGCGTAGATAACCGAGGGCAATAAAAACACGCGGTGCGTTAATGCGTGCAACAGAGCGGCGTTACAACAATACAAACGTAAATAACCAGAAAATCGCTGTCTCAAATAAATCTCACGGAAGACTTGGGTTCCTTGAATCAGAAAGATGTCTAACAACCCGTTGCTGTGCGAGCGAGATCTCAGATACGCGTATACTTATATACGAGGTGTGGCTATTAAATAACCGAACTGTTGTCATAACACTTTTTATTCATTACCAAATACAGTAGCAACTTTTTTCTCGCCTACAATGTACTTCCTTGGCGATCTCTACACCGCTCCGTACGACTTTTCCATTGTTGAAAGTAGTGCTGGAAGTCCGCTTCGTCAGCTGGTTGAGAAGCTCACTTTTGTTTTAACCGCTCTCCATACTTTCGAATCTTGTCCACTTCAGTGTCACCATGTTTAACAATTCTTTATTCCTTTTCCTCGGGAGTGGGGAATTTTGGCCCCAAGTTTAACAATTTATGGAAAACTTGGCAAACACATCCTTTTTGGGATTCCCGTTATTTCAGAAAACCGTCGGATGCTTAAAAAACAAACACCCGCCGATTAATTTACCAATTTTTTCAATGTCCGTTTTTGACGTAGAGAGCACGGATCGTCTTCGGTCGTTTCACGTCCGTTAAACCGTTTAAGCCATTCAAAAAACTGTCTTGCAGGGATAACATTCATTCCCGTACACTTCTTTTAAACATTGCATGTTTCTGTAAAGGTTTTCCCTAGTTTAAGTTTTGGAGCGCCGGAAAATCTTATATAAGACGCTCTCAATAGTCTATACAATCATTCTTAAATTGCAACGAAACTTACTAGTCTTTGCTTTTTGGAGGTCGTTGATCACAGGCTTTGGGGTTGACACCCCTTAAAAAAAGAACCCCGATTCTGATATCAATGTAAGATTGAGTTTTGAGTGTGGCCATTATTTTATATTTCATAATGTGTCTTTGCACCATAGAACGGTGGCAGCATACCCCTGAGGGAATATCTCGTGGACGTTTCTGATAGTAAACGAATGTAAAACCAATTCTTGTTGCTATTTCCAAGGGTGTTTCTCAGGTAGACGATATTTGAAAATATTTCTTGCAACGCGTAATAAATTACTCGTTTATAATCAACTGAAATACTGAAAACTCAAAAAAATCTAAAAACAAAAAAAATACTAAAAACTAAAAAAAAATAGTAAAAAACGAAAAAAATGAAGCCACAAAGTCTCTACGTCTTCGTCGTTGGCTTCTTCACACTGAAGGGAGATCAGTATTCAGTCACACACTGAACGGCAAAAATGATTCCAAAATCACCATAAAAACCAATCCGATTTTGAATCGACGGAGGGAAAATGTGTTTACGCTTCAGATTACGCTAGTGACAGTCAATACTGATCTTTCCAACCCATTCTTGTAAATTATCTATTTCAGGAATATTTTTTTTAGTTCAATTAAATTATTGACTGACCCTTGAATGGCCAATAAATATTTTATAGTGAACGTCGTTTAAAATTTGATAAAATAATTTTCTTACCCAGTGAGAGAAAAAAGGAGTAATACGTACTCTCCTGGAAAGGATAGCTTAATATATACTTTATTGTTGTAAAACAAAATTCACCCTTCGATTTTGGAGAATTTTCTACTTTTCAAAAACTTATTACAAAGTAATATTGTAGATACTTACGGCAAAGTCCGAGGAAAAATGATAAAGGGGTAGTTTCTAATCAAAGGGGTGGATTTTTGAAGGATAACGCAAAAATTACTATCAGCATCGCATTCGTCATCCTCGAAAACGCCATAGAAGCATTTTCTCGGAATTTTAAAAAATTAAAAATCTTCCGGATCGTCAGCTGCCTGTCTTATATAGAGACATCCAAAAAAAACGTCATCAAAGTTGGCCAAGAAAAAAAAAAAAAAAGACGTATTTCTATTCTTATTCGAATTTATAACCTTATTTACTTGTCAAAACTGTCACATCATATGACAGTTATTGTTTATTTTACAAATTGTGACAGTCACTTGTCAAAAGTTTGACATAACCGAAAAGCTTGGACATGACTGCTATTTCTATCTCCCGTTCATAGCCAGAGTTGATGACGTTTTTTTTTTATGTCTCCCCATATAAGACGCTATTTGAAGTTTGTACTGCATGGGGGTTGAATGTACAAAGTAGGACTATGTACCTAGTAGGATCACTAGGATTTTTTAAGGCAAAAAAAGTGCCAAAAACCCCGGCGCTCCAAAGATTAACAAGAAACTTGAGATTAACCCGTTGTTCTATATGAACACCTAACATTTTTTCGACGCGTCACTGGTGCGTAGACTAATTCAAACAACTAATACAAACTGAGCGACCCACTGGCTTGTCCAAGGAGCTCAGGGTGGGGAAAGTATCACCAGATACAGTTCTGTTTAAACTTGTCGCGACACGCTCGCAGCGCGCCGGTAGCAGAATCAGTCCCTTCATTTAATAGCCGCACCTCGTATTTCTACTTTCACGACACGACAATACACTGTCGCATTTTCAATAGCGGGAGACAAGGCCTTAATTATGGTTTCTCGGAAATAAGATTTACCGAGTGATATACGGCTTTATTTACGTGAAATTTTAATTCCTCGCTCATGTCGGTCTTGTTCGTAGAGAAACGGCTTTCCAGTTTGTCATATTAGAGAATGTTTTATGCCCCGAGATACGGCACCCAGTAACTGCCTTACAAAGCCGGTGATATATGAATTTATCAGAATAAAAACATTATTGAGAAATTATATGGGGCAAACATACACAAGTATAAGGTTTTAATACCATTTTAAAACTATTATGAATTCAATTAGACCTGAGTTATACTTATCAGTTTTTTTTTATATTAAATCATCACTTTTAATAGATTAAAATTAAACTTACGTCCCGGAGAGTAATGAGGGGTATAGATGCAAAACACACATTATCCACTTTTAAAAATTTTTCAGGAAGGAGGAATAATTGATTTTCACTTTTTAAGTGACTTGACGCTCTGAATTTGTTGGTATTCGTATAATAGAACTTTTATATTTGTTTCTCAATTGGTGAAATGACAGCACAACAATATTTGACTCAAAAGGATTTTGTAAGTTCGCTCTGTCAAAAGATATTTAAAATCAAAATGGGCCTAACACATCTACTACCATATAGTCTAGGTCTAGGATATAGCGCGTCAAAACTGCTATAAAACAGCATAAAATGTGAGTGATTGTATATTGAATGAGTAAACTTTGTTTTGCTATTGAGCTAAAATTAAGTACTTATTGGTACAACGAGTTATAAACAGATTACAGTTTATTTTAATTAAAAATTAAAAAATATTATAATCGTAAAGTCGTATAGTTACCAAGTGCTCTCAGTATAACCTTCAACCAATAAAAAAAAATAATGAGAGTTGCTTCTATTTATAAACTCGATACTCCTGTTTACAATTTTTCTTTATTTTTGTTATTCAATATTTTTTTACTTTGATCAGTACCGCAATGAGGTAACAAAATATTTACGATAACAGAATCAAAATCTTCATTAATAAGATAATAACAAATGCAGATCCAAACGTCGAATTAAGTGAGAGTATACTGGGTGTCTCAGCTTTTAGTTTACAGACTTTATCTGCTCACCCAGGATGAGTTAGCAAAAAAACTTTATTTATAAAGTTACTTGAATTCATGAGGCCTATAAAATGACATATTCCGTTTGACATGTGCTAGTGATATTGAGGTTATGTCAGTGTCAATATAATTTTTTAAATACAACACCCTGTATTTTTCGACATTTTTGTATTTACCGAACAATTCTACACATATTTTATGTAACATACCCTATACCTATCTTCAACCGTTTTCGAGATTTTCAAAGTCAAACAGCTAGTATTTTACAATACAAAGAATTTTCAGTTTGCCTTGTCAGTTTTGAAATAATTGAGAGGCATTGTTAAAAGTAATTTTAATCAGATCAATGGGGTATTTCAGTAATTATAAGCAATTAGTTTAATAAATTTTCAAATTGAGCTCCACCAGTTTGGATACAAGCTTCTAAACGGCCTATTAATCCTCTATTGCGTGTTGCACGTATCATTGTTTGACTTGAAAATCTCGAAAACGGTTGAAGATAGGGATAGGGTATGTTACATAAAATATGTGTAGAATTGTTCGGTAAATACAAAATGTCGAAAAATACAGGGTATTGTATTTAAAAAACTTATATTGACACTGACATAACCTCAAGGTCACTAGCACATGTCAAACGGAATATGTCATTTTATAGGCCTTATGAATTCAAGTAACTTTTATATATAAAGTTTGTTGCTAACTATCCTGGGTGAGCAGATAAAGTCTGTAAACTAAAAGCTGAGACACACTGTATATCAGGAGATGATTAAAACTTAATTATTAAATTAGGTGGTTAGAAGTGTCAATTAAAGAATATAAATACCGGGTGTTTACTTAGACAGATGTCATCTCAAAAATTTTTTGACAAAGAAATATTATACAATGTGGGACAGCCAAATGGAATAAATTCAGTAGCTCCATTATATCCCCCTTCAGGTGACAGCTACAACCCCTAAATTTTCAAAATGGAAGTAGGGGTTTGTGATACTTCATTTTGAAAGGTCTTTTCATTCTCTATTCAAACCTGCTACGGTTTTAAATTTTATTGCAGAAATTAACAAGAAAAAAAAGTTTTTCCAGCGTAGGAAATTCGTTACGTTAAAATAAAAAACAAATCATTATTAATGCAGCAGATCAAAATGCATGCCTCCAGCAGATCAAAATGCATGCCTCCAGCATCTTGGCAGCATCCTAGACGTAAATAGAAATGTCTTCTAACGTTAGTTAACATCTGCGGGGTAATCGACCTAATTGCAAGTGTTATTCTTCTTCTTAAGTCAGCTAAATCGTCGGGTTTGATTTTGTAGACCATACTTTTTACATATCCCCATAGGAAGAAGTCTAACGGCGTGAGATCAGGTGATCGTGCAGGCCATTCTACAGAACCACGTCTCCCTATCCAGCGATTTGGAAAGATTGTGTGGAGATATTGCCGGACATTGACTTCGTAATGTGCTGGTTCACCATCCTGCTGGAACCATATTGCATTACCTGGAAGTTGTGGGTTTCCTTCAGCTGGATACAAGTTGCCATCGTCGGTATAACATTATTTTGGAGCAGCGCTAAATAAGTTTCTCCATTCAAATTGCCGTCAATGAAGAAGGGACCAATGATATTTTCTCCAATTATTCCTGCCCAAACATTAACTTTCTCAAGGTTCGGATATTTTCTCAACTCCGGATATTTTTCTTGAAATAGGCGAACAACTTCAGTCTGCGTTCGTGTTCTGTCTCCGTAACCAATCATCTGCCGAATCGTTATCTTATGCCTTTCTGTTAGGTAAACCATCTCTCTGAATTGCAACACGAAAACTAAATCAAAAAGTTTAACATTGATAACTGTTAACTTCTGTGACAAGCACGTTTCTAGGTAATTTCACTAAAGCTGATAATGGTCAACTTCTTCATTTCAGGTTTGTTTTTTTGCTGCTTGCTCGTTTTTGTCGTTCGATTGTCAAGCAAAAAATTGTTTGTATTTATTAGTAAGTTTTTATCTTATAGTAGGGAATGTCGGCAATTACAGACATTTATTTTTTTTGTTATTATTAACGTTTCAGAACCTAAAATTGACAAATAGTGTTACTTATAAAAGTTTTATTTTAATATAACGAATTTCCTACGCTGGAGAAACTTGTGTTTTTTTTCTTGTTAATTTCTGCAAAAAAAAAATTTCAGGTTTGTTTTTTTGCTGCTTGCTCGTTTTTGTCGTTCGATTGTCAAGCAAAAAATGGTTTGTATTTATTAGTAAGTTTTTATCTTATAGTAGGGAATGTCGGCAATTACAGATATTTATTTTTTGTTATTATTAACGTTTCAGAACCTAAAATTGACAAATAGTGTTACTTATAAAAGTTTTATTTGAATGTAACGAATTTCCTACGCTGGAGAAACTTGTGTTTTTTCTTGTTAATTTCTGCAAAAAAAAATTAAAACCATAGCAGTTTTGAATAGAGAATGAAAAGACCTTTCAAATGAAGTATAACAAGCCCCTACTTCCAATTTGAAAATTTAGGGGTTGCAGCTGTCACCTGAAGGGGTAGAATTTAGGGATCACATTTTTACGTCGCAAGATGTCATTTCAGAATTAGAAATTGACGTGTCTCAGGATTTTTTCTAAAAAAATGCATAATAATGGAGCTACTGAATTTACTCCATTTGGCTGTTCCACACTGTATAGAAAAGTTCTTCTGTTCTAAATTTGTGACCTTGCGAAAGCCTCAAACTGTGGCAAAACTGACCGCCGTACCTAAAACGACTACAAACGAAGCGCCGCAATAATAACAGCCAATACCAAAATCAAATCAAACGGTGTTTATATTTCGAATATTTGAAGTCTCCTGACACGGAAAGCCGTTATGGCATGGATGCCGAGACCCTCCTCTATATACGTCGACTCAAAGGCAGATATTGTGATCAAAAAATGCGTTTCGCCTACCGCAGGCGCCATTCGAGCATAAAGCTGCTCATAGCCCCAAGGCATTCTGGGAGCGATGCAATTGGATATAAGAAACATTTATTTATCCAGTGAAGTCGTCCGGTTCAGCTGTTTTTTTTGTCTGTTATCGAAATACGCGCTGTCTAAATGCACATTATTAGTCGAGTAGGCAGGGAGCTAAAATCATAAAAAAGTGTTCTTGAAACATATAGGGCTAGTTTTGACGGTTGCTTATGTATTTTTTCTTGCGTAGAACACAATGCGCGGGGTCCGTAGATCCCCGCCCAAATTAATATTTTTTCAAAATCTCAAAAGTCTCGCAAACTTGAAGAGATTTATGATTTTTCTAGCCCAACCCGGTCACTATTGTACTGTAACGTTTTATTTATTTCGGGTTCGTGAGGTGTGAAAAATTAAACTCGCACTTTTAATAACACTATTTATTTAATTACTACAACTACTGACTAACACTAGTTAACTACACTAATTTATTTTTTATACAATTTATATTAGAGCGTTGTACGGAAAGCCGCGCCGATATTCAAATAGGAACTGGAGACCCCTGGCCGAATCCCCGGTTATTTATTCGAAGCGAGCGGTCTTCTCGAACGGTGGAGGCTGTAACAGCGCGATCGAGAGCCCGCTCGCTCGACGGTTCTCGAATATCATCGGGGCTTACGCATCGCGGTGCCGTGTCGCCAAACAACACCTATGCCGCTCCACGGTCGACCGGCCGGCGACGCCACACTGCTGGTGATTTCGCCACAGTACAATAAATAAAGAAATAGCGTCACTGTTAATTAAGGCTTGCAAAAAAAATCGATCGTTAATTATCCGAAAAGTTATTAACGGATTGAGCTGAAATTGTCTTTTTAGCTTCATACGACAAACAGCAGTTCCTCCAAATTTCATGATCATAGTCGTCACTTTCGAAGTAAAAAAATTGTGAAAAAAAAACACTTTTTCAACTTCACCAGTCATTTGCAAGTTACAATAGCACTTGAAGACTTCGGGTTGGGCTTAAATTCAGTATGTTACAACTTCTTATATGCATATGCTATATAAAATATGCCAAGGAACGGAAATGTGAAAAAAAATACGTTCTTTTTTCACAAATTGTTAATTTAAAAAATTAGCGGACGGTTTCAGCTCTACGGAACCCGCGCATTGTGTTCTACGCAAAAAAAAAATACATAGGTAACCGTCAAAACTATCCCTATATGTTTCAAGAACACATAAAAAATATCTGCCTATTGGACTGTACGGTTTATCATTCATTGCAGAACGTGTTCTAAAGAAATATTGGTGCTTATTTCTAATCTTAAAGTGCATTCACAATTAGACAAAAACGTACTAAAACTTTTGAAAATCCTAAAACTTTTGTATAAAACATTTTTTCCAAAAATGCACTCTTGGAGAGTTATTCTGCTGTTCAGGTACTTTTCTAACACCCTGTATGCATACCTATATCAATGTTTCGTTCATATTTATTTATACAAATGACATCAAAAGGCCTATTCAATTAGTCTGAGGATGAAAATAAATTTTGCGAAACGTCGACTAATTGTAAGTGAAAAATAGTTTTTGGAAGCATTTGACCTCATCCCACTAGTTAGCTATAGTTACATAGAAACAGGTCATTAATCCTACATTACAATTGGTAAATTATTTGCTTACGACAGTTTAGGTGATTGATCTACCGTAGGATTATTTTGGACAATTTCGCTCCCGCGTTGTAGACGCGAAATTCTGGGACGCCCTGTACAAGCCGATCCGAGGCGAGAGGAAGGAACATTCCCGGACGGCGGAAGGCCAGAGAGAGATCACTAATGAAACGGCTGCGAGATGACTTTTACATTTTAGATGTATTCGCAGATAAGATGTTTTACGAGGAAAAGTTAGCTGAAAGTAATTCAATTATTATTTGGAGCCGAGCGTAGGAAGACAGCCCTCAGAATTAAATGTCTTATCAATGGATCTTTAATTATCCTCGGTAGTAGGTAAGTATTACACTCATCAACAATGTTTGCTTATTCGTCTTCCTATGGAATATTTCCATCGTAATGGAAATTTCGTAAACTTTTAATTTAAACTTTTGTCCAATAAAATTATACATATAATTCATTATTATTATGCGAGGTTATGCAGATTTCGAAAACAAGGATTTGAATATAGGCTCAAACGGTGTTGTTATTTTATTCTACATAAAAAGTAGAGTTTCATTTGAAAGTAATAAAATAACCATCACCACCTCGATCACCACCAAGTCTTTCGCATCAGGTACAAATTACCTAAGCAGTTTTATGAAAAGACACCGACTACGCCCAGGTTTGAAAATGGTTCTATTAAAGCATTCAAAATACTTTAACATGTTTATTTTCTCAATAAAAAATGTTTTTGACATAATTATGTGAATACATATTTAGTTATATACATAGTCGATAGAATTATACGTACATTCGCAAGATGTGTAATGTGTGTAATGTGTATATAACACAAAAGTAGTCTTTAAGACCCTTTACTATATGTGATACCTCTTGTACTGATGTGGATTCTCTGGGATCGTGAAAACTGCAACTTACCTGAAACAAAAATAAATGTGTTGGTAAAGGTGAAAGTAATAGCAGGTTTACACGTGCAATGATGTGCTGGCACCAGTAATAACGCCAGTTTAACTTGCATGCCAGTGAAGGTACACATTAATGAAGTTTTATCTCGCCAGTCTCATTCGCTGAGTGCAAGGTGTTAAAGTGACTGTATAAAGAACTCCCTTAATATTGTTTATCAACTAAAAATGTCAACAACTGAAACCATCGATATTTACTTTTCTTGCGATGTTTTCATATGCATCTTCTCTTAAATTCCTATCTTTATATGAACTGGAATGTACATCCCACAAGCAAGGGCATTGTTGAAGGGCATTGCATGAAACAGAACAGAAGAACAGTTGTTTAAATCAAATGTTCAAACTGGGCGCCCATTACTTCTTGACAATAATGGAGGCGTTGCTGAAATTCTTCTAAAACATTTTGTATTGTTTCCGGGGTGATTTGATTAATTTCTTGCCTTATTCTGTCTTTTAAATCTGCTACGTTATTTGAAGTAGACTTTCTGATAGTCTGTTGAAGAGACTTTCGATTTTAAGTAACCCAATAAAAATTAGTCAAGCGGAGTCAAATCGGGAGAAAGAGCAGACCACTTAATTTCACCGCGTCTACCGATTCATATATTGGGAAAAACTGGGTGCCATCAAAGAAATATGGTCCGATAATTTGAGAATTTATAATTCCAGCCCAAACGTTCACCTTCTCAGGATATTGAGTATTGTCACCAATGTGGATTTTCTGTACTCCAGTATCTACAGTTATGTTTGTTCCATTTAAAACGAATGTTGCTTCATCAGAAAAAATAATGTTTTTTATAAATAAAGGATTACTTAAAAGGTTACTTAAAAAGAGGTTACTTAAAATCGAAAGTCTACTTCAACAGACCAAATAACGTACAATATTTAAAAGACAGAATAAGGCAAGAAATTAATCAAAGCACCCCGGAAACAATACAAAATGTTTTATAAGAATTTCAGCAACGCCTCTATTATTGTCAAGAAGCAACGGGCGCCCAGTTTGAACATTTGATCAAAACTGTTCTTCTGTTCTGTTTCATGTTCTTTTCTTTACTTAGTAATATTAAAAATGTAATATTTTTTTAATTTTAATTATATTGGTGGAGAATTAAAAACCCTTTCAAATGAGCTATCACACGCACCCTCCTTCCATTTAAAAATGTTAGAGGGGTAGCTGTCACTCCAAGCGGGTTGGAGGGGGGAGGTATAAAATTATGCACAAAAAATGTCAATGTAGAATTAAAAATTGACGTGTTTCAGGATTTTACTTATAAATTGTAAATTACGTAGATAATGAATTTATCCGTTACTTATGGACCTCACTGTATGTATGTATATCGATTTGTTAAGATCTTCGTCAAAGATCTTTCATTGTGTAATACCGGCCTAACACCCACAGAATTGCTATTTCCTAATAGGGAAGATGAGACTGAAACCCATTATTAGAGTTTTGGAATCAAAATCGTATTTCTATACATATTTTACCCTAAACAACTTTGCAAAAAAATAATGTTTTAAACGGACTATATTAATTTTAGAATAAAATTGAGCTGAGTTAGTTTAATTCAATTATAATTTTCCCTTAACATTTTTAAGTAATCTCTTTATTACTTTTTACTACGTAGCAATGTGAAAGTACTCTTTTTGAAAATATTCAGCATATGGTAATTTCGTGACAACACAAAATCATTATGTTGTGCGTTAAGAGTCACCAAACACGAAGTACAATTTTATTCAATTACATTATCCTTTTTTTGTAAGACCTATTTCACATAATTTAATTTTCCGTTTTAGAGTCGGATGTACCGAGGTATTTACTCGTAAAAGTATTCACTCAAGTTCCATTAGACCTTTTTTCATTTGGATGAATTAAGGTCATACTCTGTTCAAATGGATAAACGTGAATTAACCAAGCAAAAAATTGCTAGAAATATTTTTTTGGTATCCCACTTTTCAATTTGGAACATAATATACGAGGTGTGGCTATTAAATAAACGAATTGCTGTCATAACACTTTTATTCGTTACCAATTACAGTAGAAACTTTTTGGCGACTCCGTACGACTTTTCCATTGTTGAAAGCAGTGCTGGAAGTTCGCTTCTGTGACCTGGTTCAGAACCTCCGTCACTTTTGCTTTAACCTCTTCTACGCTTTCAAATCTTATCCCCTTCAGTGCCACCGTGTCTAACAAGCCTGGATCAGTGTCAATATTGTTTATAATGTCAACGCAAATGTTCATTCTTGATTCCTTTTGCTTGGGAATGAGAAGTTTTGGCACCATTTTTGCGCAAACTTTGCGCATGTTGAACTATTCATGCAAAATCTGGCGAACACATTCTTTGTCGATTCCTGTTATTTCAGCAAGCCCTCAGATGCTTAGAGGACGATCTTCGCGGATTAATTTACCACTTTTTTTCAATGTTTTCGTCCGTTTTTGACGTTGTGGGCCGTCCGGGGCGCGGATCGTCTTCAGTCGTTCCACGTTCCTCTTTAAACCGTTTAAACAATTCAAGAACTTGTGTACGGGATAAACATTAAGACCCGTACACGTCTTTTAACATTGCATAAGCTTCTGTATGAGTTTTCCCCAGTTTAACAAGAAACTTGAGATTAACCCGTTGCATTTTTTCGACGCGTCACTGGTGCGTAAACTAATTAAAACGACTACTACAGTGAAAATGAGCGACCCACTGGCATGTCCAGCGAGCTCAGGGTGGGGAAAATATCACCAGACACAGGTCTGTTCTGTAACAGATCTCTAAACTGAAAATACCAGACACCAAAATAATATGATTGAGCTCAATCAACATGCTTTATACAAATGTCGCAGGTATAAGAGATACAGGGTGTCAATGTTTCTCGACATTGGGGAGTTTTCTTACGTGAGAAATAAATGGAAAGTCGTTCATAGTTTCGATATCACGATTAGAGGGCGCCACCTAAGGCTCATCACGATGATTTAAAACGACAGAACATTTCAACTGTTATTGAAAACTGAATTAAAACTTGTGGACACTCTGTATCTTGGTTATCATCGACAATTGGAAAAGGTAAATTTAGCCAGATTGCATTATTTTGGACTAAGGAATATGCTGTTTCAGTATGTACCATTACTTATGACTCACCCTGTATAATAAGTAGAAAAATTTCATATTTCAGAAAATGATTCACGATATCATAAATCATTGACACATGAAGCAACTTTAAATGTTGCGTCTATAAAATAAATAAATTAAACGGAATTAATATCCCATTCAAAGGCTAGTCTCTAATCAAATTGGGCAGCCAGTTAACTTCCTCTTAGGAGTTAAGTTTGTTAGTAAAACTCCAAACGAATATATGAGAATTAAAGTGAAAAGAAAGACTAACTTTTTGATATTAAATATCCTGTTGGTCGTATCCGATTATTGTAAATTACATTGTTAGACCGTGCAGCTCTGCTGAAACAGCGAGCGCTCGTGATAGCGGCTGATTACGGCCACTATTGAGTTAAAAAATGGCAGGCCATAAGTACCTAAATAGCTTATCTTCCAGTCGGGATTAGAATCGTTTATTATCTTGGAGCGCGTCCAACTAATACGTTTTAAACATTTTTACTATTGCCAAATACTCGAGAACATTAGATTTGATAGCGCAAAGGACAATTAATAATGACTGTATGCATATGTTTTTCTCGCGTAAATGTTAAAGAAGTATGACTGATATTTATACGTACCATATAATGTCATTAAAATAGTTCATAGTCATGTACCGGATTCATCAGCAGTGGCGGCTGGTGATAAGGTTTGCAAGTTTGCAAAAAAATGCCGTTTTAATTTTTAAATTTCAATCGTGACTAAATATACAGTTCGTTTGCGCAAACACACCTGTTCTTTGTACAAAATTAAAACCGATACACGTCACTGACGACGCTGATGATATTGAAATGAAAACTACATATAATAGAACGTTTCATTGAATTTTAAATTTTGCGCTTGATATTCGTTGTTATGCAGTTGGCAGAGATCCGATGTTGTCGTGTCGTATTACTTGACATTTGTTGACAGTTTTAAGTTATCTGAATCTTATGTTGGCTTTAATAGCAGTTTGTGTCTTTTTTGAGCGTCAAACTTTTAACTTGCGTTGAAAAACTGCAAATTTTCAGAACAATCAAAGCGGTATAGTTGTCAGATTTCCCGTTTGCAAAATGCCAAAATAGTTAAGCAGCTGCTGTCAAGAGTCAGTTTTTAGGATTTAGGAAGTCATTTTCTAAGGGTGTACAAATAAGTTTCCGTTTTTAATGAAAAACTGGGAATTTATTGTGAAAAGACGATACCTAATGTTTTATTCGGGGTATTGTCCAACGCTTACCACTACTTTTCCCCATCTTTTTGGTAGCATACGGATACCGCGTCGGAAGAGTGCTTCATCTTTTGACGCTATCCACGAATCGACCCAATTTTTGGTACCTATCTTCATATGATGTGAAGTGTTGCTCACACAGGTCATGCGCCATCGATCGAAACAAGTAGAAATCAGAAGGAGCAATGTCTGGTAAATACGGCGAGTGGGGTAAAACTTCACAATTGAGTGTTTCCAAATAGGTTTTGACCGACGCCGCAGCATGTGGACGAGCATTATCATTGAGGAGAATAACTTTGTCGTGTCTGGAGTAGTGGTGGGCGCACTTTTCCTTGAGTGCTCGACTCAATCTCATCAATTGTGTTCGGTAGACAGCTCCAGTTATGGTTTCTTCGGTTTGAGCAACGTATAATACACGACACCAAGCTGATCCCACCAAATACACAACAAGAGTTTTTTTCTATGCATATCTGACTTATCTGTAGATGTTTAAGCATGGCCAGGAAGTCCCCAGGATTTCTTCCTTTTTGGATTATCATAGTGGATCCATTTTTCATCACCAGTGACTATACGGTGAAGAAAACTATTTCGTTTATCCCTGGCAAACAGCATTTCACATGTGAAAAATCGACGTTCAACGTTTCTCGGCGTCAGTTCATATGTAACCCAATTTCCTTGTTTTTGAATCATTCCCAATGATTTCAACCGATGTGAAATTGATTGTTGAGTCACTCCTAATATAAGTGCGAGTTCTTCTTGCGTTTGGTACAAATCTTGATCCAATAATGCTTACAATTCCGCGTCTTCGTACACTTTCGGCCTTCCGCTACGTTTGTCTTTGATGTCAAATTCACCGTTCTTAAACTTTTGAAACCACTCACGACAACTTCTCTCACTTAAGGCAGCCTCGCCATATATTTCTACAAGCGATAGATACGCCTCAGCTGCAGATTTCTTCAAATTGAAGAAGTAAATCAAAAGTTCCCGCAAATGACGCTTATTCAGCTAAAAACTCGACATTTCCGCACACAAAAGAATATATTACACTAATAAAAAATCACTAATATTTTAAGGTTATGTTGTTGCCTGATGTCTAACCTTACGGTAATGACGTATATGTCTGACAATTTTAACCATACCTTACTGGTGGCGCCAATGTCAAACGGCGGAAACTTATTACAAATAAGTTTTCCAACTTTAGATTACCAAATACAAATCACTTTTATAAACTAACTTAATTACAAAGACCCAATTATATCTTCACAAAAGGGCTTAAATATGCCTTAACCCTTTAACGCCCAAGTGCACTGTCAAGAGACATAAACTTAGAGCCTCATATTACTGATAGAAAAAATAAAGAAAAAATAACTAAAACCATGGATTCCTTTGTTTTCGAGGTCGCTCTTTCTAATGGAATCGTTAAAATTTGCAATAAAATTGATGTAACCTTCAATTTTTTAACAAAAAACTATTAAAAAAACGCGGTTTTTTTTCAAGATTTTTTAACCGCAATTTCAGCTATGTTATCGTCCTTTACATTACTCAAAAACAAATACAAACTTGCACTCGAGACGTGTACTTGAAGGAAACGCAATGAGAACAATTTATTTTTCTCATTTTTGAGGTTAAAATAACTAGATATGGCAAAATTCAAAAGGGTGATATTTCTCGTTTTCTACCAGTTGCGGGATCATTGACGCAAAAGAAGAATTTTGAAAAATGATTAGTACTTTAGGGGTTTTTGGGGTCGCTGATCTCGATCCTGATGTCAGAATTTCAAAATTCAAGATGGCGGATCCAATATGGCCACCATCCCGAATCAAATTTCAAATTTTTCGATTATTTTGCCTCAAACTTTGTAAACCAGGAGTTTTCGGGGTCGCTAATCACGATCCCGATGTCAGAATTTCAAAATTCAGGATTTCGAAATTTGCTTCAAAATGGTCGCCATGTCATATGTACCATCCCGAATTTTGAAATTGTGACATCGGGATCGTGATTAGCGACTCCGAAAAAACCTCTAGTTTACAAAGTTTGAGGCAAAATAATCGAAAATTTGAAATTTGATTTGGGATGGTGGCCATGTTGGATCCGCCATCTTGAATTTTGAAATTATGACATCAGGATCGTGATCAGCGACCCCAAAAACCCCTAATGTAGCCAATTATTTTTCAAAATTCTTCTTTTGCGTCATGATCCCGCAACTGGTAAAATACGAGAAATATCACCCTTTGAATTTTGTCATATCTAGTTATTTTAACCTCAAAAAATGAGAAAATTAAATTGTTCCCATTACACTTCCTTCAAGTACACGTCTCGAGTGCACGTTTCTATTTGTTTTCGAGTGGTATAAAGGACGATAACATAGCTGAAATTGCGATTTTTAAAAAAAGAATCTTGAAAACATACCGTTTTTTAATATTTTTTGTTAAAAATGGGAGATTACATCAATTTTTTTTGCAAATCTTAACGATTCCATTCGAAAGAGCGACCTCGGAAACATAGGAATACATAGTTTTAGTTATTTTTTCTTTATTTTTTTCTATCAGTAATATGAGCCGCTAAGTTCATTTATCTTGACAGTGCACTTGGGCGTTAAAGAGTTAAAAAGCCCCCGGTAAAATGATTAACCATCTTCGATAATTCCTTTTATTAGACAAGGTGTATCCATGATCCAACGAACGACAAAAATTGAGTGAAACGATCCGAGAGCCGGAAGTTATGTTTGGCGTGAATGCGTGTAAAAATAACCGACACCCGGCCGATGCAATAAATTTTAAGTTTTCATTGCCAACAAGTGAGGTCGTATAAGTCTTCGCCTTAAAACTGGAAAAGTATCTACTAAAATAAGATAGACGAGACAACGCTCGGCCGAGCAGTAATTCTACATATTATAACGTGAAAAAATTTAGCGCAGTCATTTATTAATAATAATAATAATAATATTTATTCATCCTTTTGATCACAGTCGTATGATATAGGATATGTCAAGAACATAATAAAATAAAATAGAACAACAATCTAAAAGTAGAGTAAAAAATAAAGGAGACATAATATATAAAAAACTAAATACAATGTTCATGTATTTAAATGCATGTGCATTGTCAAATATGTGAACATTTACACACATAAAAAATACAATATACCATACACATAACAAAATACAGTGTACATCACATATCGTTAAAAATAAATAAATAAATATAAATGTTATATATATGATAAAATAAGTATATATAATGAAAATAAAGGTGAGATCACAGTCTGTCGAAATAATACTCATTTAATGAGTAATAACATTTATTTAGTAAACATTTTTTAACTTCTATTTTGAAGCGCTTTGTTGGATAGTTCTTAATAGTGTTTGGAAGATGATTGTATGCTTTTATAGCTAATATATTTTGGGCATTGTCTGGTATTTTATCATTTCTCGTATTATATGTGTGGTGGGAATTTATCGTGTTTGTAAAAAGTTCAGTTTTAGCATATGTTAATAAATTTAATAATAATGTACATGGTATTGTTAATATTCTTATTTTTTTAAATATGCCCCTGCAGCTTGCTTGTTTACGCGAACCGGTGATAAAACGCACAGCTTTTTTTTTGCAGCCTAAATACTCTCTCACTTTCAGTAGATGCTCCCCAGACCGCAATGCCGTATGTTGCTACGGAATGAAATTGTGCAAAATAATACATAACTAATATCTGTTCACTGACAATATTTCTTAGTTGGTTTATACAGTAACATACTGGAGCGACTTTATGGAGACATATTGTCTCCATTACCAATTTCAATTACTGCGCCGACCCTGTATTTTTTTCCACTGTTGCATTAATTTATTGCCGTCGTAAAGCGTACAAGTAGCCGGCAAATAAAGTCGAGATAAATTATTCACGTTTCTCGTAAAAATATAGAAAAATATGGCGATAAATTTCCAAAGTGCGGTAGTAAAATTCGTTATGTAGAACTGCACTAGTCTGACATAATGCGTGGAATTAGCTGTCGCAGTCACGTTATACTCTACAGTGTTTATTGTTTATAATTACTATTCAATTTAATGTAAGGATGATAGCGGATATGTCGCCTGATGAGAACAATAGTGGCGAAACTTAAAAAAAGCCGTTCTGAGACATTCGCGTTTCAAGTGTTGCCAAAACTTTAAACCGTTTCTGCCGAAAACGCCACTCCCGGCACATCGCTCTTCAGCGCCTCATAACTAATAACTACTATTTGCGACAGAAAAATTTGACCAGGGCGTATTTTTGAAGTTTAAGACGTGGCCTTTCCGACGGTGTCCATGAAATTCCTCCAAAAAATTATTAGGGAAAAAAGCAGTTTAAAAAAAAACACATTTTTTGGCACATTTTTTTGTTAATCAAATTTTCAAGAGGTTTCCGGTCTGCAATGGACCTCGAACCTCACTAACCGGTGGAATAAATGTTTGAACTTTAAGTATACGTGGTTTAAAGATCGATTTTGTGCCTAATGCTTTCAAACTGGCGCCTGACTGCAAAATTTTTGCGTAAAAATTAAGAATTTTCTTAAAATCATCAATGAATGCACTGAATTGTTTAAACAATTTCTTAAATTTTGCAAATATTGACTATTTGCTAAATCCAATCAATTTGCCAAATTTGCCAAACACTATTTGCCAAATCAAAACATTTAAAAAAAATTCCAGTGCATTATTTGAATCAACATAAGAACTTTTTATTCTTGACGATTTATAGTAAAAATGTAGATATTGCTTTCGAGAAAAAAAATCTAAACATCAAATTAGTATCGAAATTTAGAATTTTTTTTTCGAAAACAATGCATTTTTACAATAAATTGTCAAGAATAAAAAGTTCTCAAAACCATTCAAATGCACTGGAATTTTTCAGAATTTTCTAAGCAATTTTTAAATTTTGCAAAAATTGACAATTTGCAAAATACAAAAAGTTGATTGAATTCCATTGCATTCTTTGAGTGATTTTAAGAACTTTTTATTCTTGACAATTTTTTGTAAAAGTGCATCATTTTCCAATACAAAATTCTTGAAATTGTACACAAAAATTTTGCACGCGCCATTTTGAACGCATAAGGGAAAAAATCGATCTTTAAACCACGTATACTTAAAGTTCAAACATGTATTCCACCGATTAGTGAGGTTCCAGGTCCATTTCAGACCGGAAACCCCTTGAAAATTTGATTTAAAAACAAATGTGCAAAAATATCATGTTTTTTTAAACTGCTTTTTTTCATAATTAATAATTTTTTGGAGGAATTTCATGGACATCATCGGAAAAGGCACGTCTTAAACTTTAAAAATATGTCCCTGTCAAATGTTTCTGTCGCAAATAGTATTAGTTATGAGACGCTGAAAAGCGATATAGAAGGAGTGGCGTTTTCGGCCGAAACGGGTTAAACTCCTCTTACGGTTTTTGGACTTTTTTCTTTTTAATGTGTGCTTCATTTCCTTTGCTGTAACTAGTAGTACAGTTTTCAAATACAAAATTCCGTCTTTTCAATTATTTTTCAGAGTTTCGCCACTAACTGCATCAATGTTTAGACCATTTTATAAGGGTTTGGTGTGACTTAAATACACAATAACAGACCAACATAATCTGTTTCGTTCAAAACAAAAGAAATACAATAAAACACATTAATATTGAACTTGGCTACGAATACCTTTACAGACTTCTAAAAGGAACGGGTCCTCTTTTACCCACTTTAAACAGTCTCGCATTGTTTTTTTTTTTCCACAGGAACTGAAATTACTTTTATAAAATCTTTTTACTTCAAATACAAGTTTTTTCGCTTCAACCTAACTTGTCAAAACTTAGGAACCAATGTATGAATGACAAATACAATCTTTGTGAAGAACAGTATTAACATTTTTACACAGTACTAACAGTACTGTGTTAACGTATGTCCTAAAAGTTTTGGCGCAAAATTCATGAACTTAAATCTTAACAATAATGAAATAATATCAAGTCGCCTTTGGTAACAAAAGATTGTTTACTTTGTTGACTGTCAGTCGAGGGTTATTTATTTTGAAGTTTATACTTTCAAATGTCGTATAAATTAGAAATAAGAAAAAGTATCTATAACTTAGTTGGGCGGGTACCCAAAGCTGAAATATTTCGAATATTCGAGAATGAAAATATTTCTCGCACAACCATTTATCGAACAATAGCGGAGTGCGAGCAGGGAATACCTTGTTTGAACCTTCCAAAAAGTGGAAGACAACGAGTATTTACTGCACGGAGGGAAGAGCGGTTGGTAAGAAGAGCAAGAAACCAAGTTGGGATGTCATCAAGGAGACTGGCTCGTCAATATGACACTTCTAAGAGTACGGTATCGCTGACATTGAAGAGGAATGGTCTGAAATATCGAAAAAGACGTAAATGCCCCAAATACACTCAAGGGCAGCTTCTACGTATACCAAGATGCTGCCGTCAACTGAGACGGGTCTACTTTGCCGATGGCAAGAGCATTATTTTAGACGACGAAAAGTATTTCACTTTGGCTAACTTCGAAATGAAAGGAAATTATGGGTTTTATACAAATAACCTAGAGGAATGCCCTGACAATGTAAAGTTTAAGACTAAAGCAAAATTAAGACTAAACAGGGGCATATCCCGACCTTTTGTGGGAAGAGTGAGAGGCGAAGCTTTGAACAGTCAGGGAGTATATTGAGAACTGTCTTTCCAAATTGCTCCAGTTTGTCCAAGAACATCATGCTGAGGATGATATCATGTTTTGGCCAGACTTAGCATCGTGTCATTACTCTAGAGATACCCAAAACTGGCTTCGTCAACACCGCATACCTTTTGTTCCTAAAAACGCTAATCCTCCTAACTTGCCTCAGGCTCGCCCAATAGAGGATTGTTGGGCTTTATTGTCGCGGAAAGTTTATGACAGAGGTTGGGAAGCCCAAAACGAACAGCAACTAAGACGTCGAATTTTTGAAAAATTGAGAGAAATTGACTTGAATTCCGTCCAGGGCCTCATGAGAGACATCCGAAGAAAGTTGTATCTGGTAGAGGAGTATGGGCCGCTTCACATAATTTGATAGTATAGTTTAGTTAAGCATTAAGATGTAGTTTATGATAAATAATTGATGTTTCACTAAATCTGTTCATTAAAAAAAACTGCTGTAAATATTTTGTGCCAAAACTTTTAGGACATACGTTACACACAGTACTAACAGTACTTTGTGAAGAACAGTATTAACTTAATTTTTTTATCTAATATAAAATTAAGTCTACTATAAAATTCTAAAAGTATTTTAGGTAACCATTCAGTTCTTTAGTGGCTATCCACTTCACAAGATAAAATCGTAGATCCCAATATAACCAAACGGATTGTCTTAAGGAGGTAAACTTTCGAAATTAAAATGCCTCTTAACATCGTAAAAATTACATGGAAAAGTTTTATGTATGGGAGAAACTTGTAAGGGCTCGAATTTTGAATCTAGCGCGATCCCTTTCGCTGTTCTATGCGAGCGCAATCTAGGTATTCGCGATACGTTGTTCGTATCGAGAATTGGAGCATCTGTTCGCTCCGTGGGTTTAAATATACAGGTTTCTTGTTATGAAGGTTTAATAGAAGGATTTTTTTTTAGAATTTTTAATCGATTGGCTTGAAATTTTTAACTGAATATTCAAAACTAGTTTCTCCACAACAGTACGTAGGATTTTTTTGGTATGTTGCATAGATCAATTGTTATCAACAATTTTCAGCGTTTTTTTTCGTTTTTTCGTACTTTTTTTTTCAAAAATACGCCATGTATGCAAAAATCAATTTAAAAAAATCCTACGTACTGTTGAGCCTGATATCATGCTAAATCGAAATTTTTCTGGCTCATCGCTCTATCTTTAAATTTGCAGGAGTTATCGGTTCGGCCATGCAGCCATAAAAAAAATATGCCTTGGGAAAACTACTGAGAAGCCGCCATTTTGTTTCTGACAGCTCTAAAAAAAATTACAAACACTTCAATACTTGTACAATAAACGATTTTTTACCGAATTTCGATTTCTTGTTTAGTTTCTTTGAAAAAAAATCCCAAAATTTGCTTGAATTTTTGGGCCTCTAGGTGAGATATGTCTAATATCTCAAGAAATATGGGCACTTTTGTAGTGTTTTATTCTGAGTAAATCGAGACCAAGACCAATGTAATAGCATAAAATGTTATAGAAATATGAAAAAAATCGATTTACGTGTATTTTAAATGGAAAATCTTTGCACGCTTTGGGAAAGTATTTAAAATTAATATGCAACTTTCAGGGATTTTTTTCCGACATATTCAACAAAATTTCAAGTGGGGACTGAAAAACAAAAAAATAGTTGAAAAAAAATCACCCTGATATAACTTTAAAATATAGCCAATTCAAGGCCATTTTGGCACTAAAACGTCCGGATACGTAGGTGATTTTACTTTTTATCGAATCTTATAATGGCATCGCCGCTGTCATCGGGCGTTTGCTGCCTCGTGAATGCGATACGTCTATCTATATCGACACGGAGGAATTTTCCCTCGTAGGCCGCCGCGCCGCCCCCGGAGTGTTCTTTCGACGCCGGCGGCGCGGGACGCGTTCACGTGTGCGCGACGTATAAATGGAATCACTGTTGCGAAGGCTCATTACCCGCGACATTTGACAGACGGCCGCGGGCGACGTCGCATCCTTCCACCTGCCGTGCGCATACACATGTCCCTCCCGCAATATACAGTGTGGAACAGCCAAATGGAATGAATTCAGGGTAAAAGTTCAGTTTAGTGACTTTTGTGAAAATGGCTTTAAAAAAATTTTTTTTTTTTTTTGATAAAATTGTTGTTTTTGGTTTAACCCTTTTGAGCTTTGTGGTACATGGAACGTACCAAAATTGAGGAGCTTGCTGCAAGAACAAGGCAGCTCCATTTTCAACGCGTGACGAGGTTAGCCGCTTACAGTGGCGGTGCGTGATCCTAAGATTGGGGGTGCACCATACATAAAAATAACGATAATCTAGTCTAGTTCACTTTTTTAAACACTCCGCCAATGACTCTGCATCATGTCCTACTGGTTTTAAAAAACTCCAGAATCTTTCTACAGGCTTTCCACCCACCATGTAACGATATATTAAAGCCAACTGAAAAATTGTAGAAACGTCTGTAGTTTCGTCTGCTATTATAGCAACAAAAGTGGATTTTTTAATTTCAATGGTTATTTCATCGTGACAAACTTCAAGCATGCACTGAAGTAGCTCGTTTTGTATAGTATTAGAAGTTCATTTAAAAGCCGCCGCGTTTTGTAAATGATACTTCATAACCTCGTCTAATTCGACACTGAAATCAATCAACCCACGAAAAATGCCTGGATTGGATGATGTTTCCGATTCATCGTGTCCTCTTAGGGTCAGTTCAAATTTTCCACAAAAAACGAATACAGTTAATAATAATGTTTAAAACATACCTGTTTTTGAAACCGCTTCATTGTGTGCTGCCACTGCTCGTCGATGAGCAGAATCGAGCATTGTCGCAATATTTGCAGTGCCTAGCATGGCTAAATTCAAAACATTATTCATGTGTCCAGCAGAATTTGCATTTTTTTTTATTTTCTCGTTCATGTGATTTAAATCCGTTACTCCAGTTTTGGTCCAAGGTGTTTCTCCGCCAAACAAAAACACACGGAAAACAAAACACTGCGTTCAATACATCGCATCCACTTAACCACAAATGTTTTTTAAATAAGTCATTATTAAATGTTCTTACAAATTGTTTATTTTTTCCTTTCACGGCTAATTTTAAATTAATTTGTGGAGTGGGCCTACCTAGAGTTTTAATTTGCACTTTTTCCTCCAAACTCAAGCTAGAGAATGGAGTTTTTAATAAGTTTTGAATAGAATTCATTATTTCAAACTACATTCTAACCTAAAACCCGAGTTTATATTTATAAAAACGTGAGCGATAAAACAGCTGTGTACGAAAACAATTCACAAACTAATCGATAACTCTCGTGCGCTCTTAAACTCCGCACATCATATCTATAGGATTCGCCCACTACTTTTGCTAATTGTGGAGGGGCAAGCGGTAACAATACGCGATCGCTTTTTCGTATTGCACCGAAGCACGATCCACGATCGTATTGTCGATTCCCGTGCCGCGATCGGAAACCAGTGGCGTTGGAGATAGAGACCTAGCGTCTAGTGGATTGGTAACGCTGCGGCCAAATAATATTGAGATGGTATTAACGCTAGGGATGCGGCAAGGCGATAAATTAAGAATGCATCCATTAATTACTAAATAAAATTATTAATGCTAAATTGTCGGTAGTCGCGCGCACAAGCGCACCTTATAGCCCACCGCCACTGGCCGCTTATAATTTCGATAAAAATATTAGACGTTATGTAACGCAAATTGTGAGCATGCACTGAGATGTGTGGAATTTGCGTTAAATAACGCCTAAAATTTTTATCGAAATTATAAGCGCACTAACCTCGTCACGCGTTGAAAATGGAGCTGCATCGTTGTTGCAGCAAGCTCCTCAATTTCAAAAATTCTTTCCTAGTTGCTTAGGGTTCGTGCGTACCGCTGGTGCCAAACTTTTATTATTGGTGTGCCACCTAGCGCTTAGTAGTAAAACTTACAATTAGCGACAGTGCTGATTTAAGCGGGTGTCTATTTACATGTCAGTGTCACTTATGGTGACTAGATTGTGCAGTGTTATATTATTAAAAATTCCCAAAAATATGGCGAGTACAATTTTATGGTAAAATGATCATATTTGTAAGTGATAAGTGCACTGAAATCATTAGATATTTGATAGCATGTAGTTGAACAATGTTTATTTTGTGGTATATCAAATATACCACAAAGCGTCAACGATGCGTTTTTTCTTGTTTTACGATGTTTTATTATATTTTGTTTTCCTGTTTAGGAAGAAGTCGCTGGCGATATACAGATTTAGAAAATCTCGATGAATGGTGGCCACGAATTATCTGGCATTTTATCGATGTCGCAGTGGTCAATGCGTCAATTATTTATCAAGAGAGGTGTGAAGGTAGCACAGGATTGAGCTTGAAAGATTTTCGCATAGCTGTGGTTGCGGGATTAATAGGGTGGTAAAAATATTAACGAAACGAGAACAACAAGGGCAAGTTTGGAACCGAAGAAACCGGTCAACAATTACAAGAGAATAATCCCAATTGAACAAAGGGAGGACCAGTCGTTGCACATGCCTGTTTATGGAACATATAGAAGATGCGGCTTGTGCAGCACAAGAAACCACCAGAGAAGGTCAAAATGGTCCTGCTCAACATGTGGAGTGGCTCTATGTCTTTCGGACACTGTCATGTTTTCATTTCATAAAAAAAATTAATTTTTGTTTATTTATTGCTTAGTGGTATATCTGACATACCACATTTTTTTGAAAAAACTAATTTGAATAAAATTTTGAAAAAAATATTTTCTTGTTAGTTAATAACTTATATGCAACAATTTCTAAAATCAGCATCTTAAATTGTTTTTTCTACTTGCTGCCCACAAAGGGTTAAAAAGCGATTTCAAGCGATACGCATTGCGCGTACTATTTTCACCGAAAAGGCTGCCTATTTCACAAAACTCGAGTAAAAGGGATACTTTGTGCTCTGAAACTCAAACCCTCTATTTGGTTATGTTACGTTATTTAGGGATACTAATTCAAAGGGAACGTTGAATTCTTTAGTGAATACTTTTCACGCTCTAAAAAATCACCTGACATTCAGTTGGGTTAGGTTAGATTCTCTTTGGATACATTGGATACATTTATTCAAAGGTTAGGTTGGGTTCAACCAAGAAGACTAGAACTAAGGAGACCGAACTCCGGCTTTCGCTGTATAACGCGACGGGCTCAAATATGTCCGCCTCCAGAGGCGCTGTAAACAGTAGTGTATCCTGGTTGCTGCGGTATATAAACAGATATCTATACGTATACTGCGGTTCTGTACTAATCTGTGTGCGTTAGAGGTTAGAGTTCGTGTCAGTGTCCGTGGTGCGAATACATTTGACAGACGCTCGATATTTTTCATGTCAAAGGTCAACATCGTCCAAAAATTAAGCTTTTCAAAGTCATTGCGTAATGTTTTAATAAATTTTCACGGTCTGTACTGCGTAATAGTCTGAACTCGTATAAAAGGGTAAGGCAAATTGTAGGTACGTAAATGTGGAAATGCAATGTTATTGTGAAACCTTTACAGAGATACGTGTCTAAAAGAGCAAGGGAAATTTCACAGATACATGCGAAATGAAAAAATCACTATTTACGCGTTATTTTACCCACCCAGCACCTATTAGGACTAATACTACTTTGCGCACGATTTTGATGGTCAAACATAGTGTATATTATTGTTTTCTGGGTTCTGACGAAAAAAAAACGCTAAAATTGCAAAAGTGGCTTATCTGAACAATGACCCTCAAAATATTTCATGTTACGTGCTTCAACGTTAACAATACAACAAAGGAAAATATTTCGTTTCATACATACATCAGTAATTTGAAATAACGTCCGGTTATTCGTACCGCTTCTTATATCACACAATGCAACACAGCACTTTCGAACCATATTTATTTTGTATGTATTTTTGCTAAAGCCAAACGGCATATAAGCTTTGACAGCTTAATGATAAATGTCATATAAAACCATAGCATGGTTTTCTATGATAATTTGAAAAACATTCAAATGTGGTCCGCCGGTCATCACGTGACATCGAGTACATTACTGTTTATAGCGCCTCCTGGAGGCGTACAGATTTG
Organism: Aromia moschata; assembly: GCA_029963805.1. Taxonomy (NCBI): domain Eukaryota; kingdom Metazoa; phylum Arthropoda; class Insecta; order Coleoptera; family Cerambycidae; genus Aromia; species Aromia moschata. The sequence continues at coordinate 116,184 of JAPWTK010000691.1, forward strand.
ATCCTAGATACCGAACGAGTTCGGTCTCCTTAGTTCTAGACTTCTTGGTTCTAACCTTCACCTAACCTAAAAATCGCACACTATTTTCGCATTTTTTTTTGCATTTTCGCCAGTAAAAACCTTGCTCCCCGACTTGAAGTCGCTTTTTATATGAAAACCAACGATTTTAGCAAAAAAATCCAATTTAATTTTGACAGTGACAGCTGGAGTCAGACAAACGCCGAGTCGATTCCAGTGATTCGGAGTTTTCGCACGTAATTTGGTGTGTTATAAGTGCATAAAGGGATTGTGTCGCAAGTAGTTTATTATTGATTTTTGTGAAAATTTTTCGATAAAAATAGGGAGTTCAAATATGCAATAATCGCACACTATTTTCGCATTTTTTTGCATTTGCGCCAGTAAAAACCTTGCTCCCCCGACTTCAAATCGCTTTTTATATGAAAACCAACGATTTTAGCAAAAAATACGATTTAATTTTGGCCATTTTCACAAAAGTCACTAAACTGAACCATTATTATGCATTTCTTTAGAAAATCCTGAGACACGTGAATTTCTGATTCTAAAATGACATCTTGCGACGTAAAAATGTCATCCCTAAATTCAACCCCCTTCAGGTGACAGTTACAACCCCTAAATTTTCAAACTGGAAGTAGGGGCTTGTGGTACTTCATTTGAAAGGTCCTCTCATTCTCTATGCAAAACTGCTATTGTTTTAAATTTTATTGCAATTAACAAGAAAAAAAAAGTTTCTCCAGCGTAGGAAATTCTTTACATTAGGGGGGAAAAGGGTCCGAAAATTGTTTTTTTTTTTCTCTGATACTACAACTTATAAGAAATATTGTCAGAAAATTTTGAGTCATTAGGAGCAAAACTTTTCGAGTTATAGACAATTGAGTCTCCGGGCGCTCGGTCTCCCTTGACCGTCATTACGCTCGGCGCAGCAAGTGGTGTGTCACAGCCGACTTTAAACAAGCCACGAAGTGAATGTGGCAACGCCGCGCCACAGCTACCTTAGTCCGACAGCGACGATTTCAGCGCGTCTTTTTTTTAGTTTTTTTTCGATTTATGTAAAAAGTTCTCATTATTTTTGCATGAATTTTTTACTGCAGATAGACACGACCAGAAGCTACAATTTAATCTAAAGCAGAAGTTTCTGCGACCATTAGAACCCTTGTAATTCGATTTCAAAAAATGGGCATTTTTCATCGGTTTTTATTTTTTTGTGCAAAAACTTCTGAACCGATTTTTGATCACCAAACTAATTTTTTTCGTTTTTCTCAAGCGCTACAACATCCTGTTTTTTGTTTTATGAAAAAAATTATTTTTCGTCCCTTAATCCGCAAAAAACCGGTTTACGGCACTTTTATCAAGGTTCCTACATACCGATTTTATCCTAATTTCTTTTCATTTTTCCCATCCGAGTACTTGTATTATGGACAACATCCCACCAATTTTTAATAATCTCGTAATAATTAACGTTTTTCATCATTCAACAATAGCAATCATGAAAGATTTTAGTTATAATGATGATACTGCTGATTTTTTGGAGATTATTAAAAATTGGTGGGATGTTGTCCATAATACAAGTACTTGGATAGGAGAAATGAAAATAAATTTGAATAAAATCGGTATGTAGGAACCTTAGTAAAAAAAATCGATAAAAGTGCCGAAAACCGTTTTTTTGCGGATTAAGGGACGAAAAATATTTTTTTTTCGTAAAACAAAAAATAGCATGGTGTAGCGCTTGAAAAAACGAAAGAAATTAGTTTTTGGTGATCAAAATCGGTTCAGAAGTTTTTGCACAAAAAAATAAAAACCGATGAAAAATGCCCATGTTTTGAAATCGAATTACAAGGGTTCTAATGGTCTCACAAACTTCTGCTTTAGCTTACTTTTCTCTACAGTAAAAATTGTATGCAAAAATAATGAGAACTTATTACATAAATCGAAAAAAACTAAAAAAAAAGCGCGCTGAAACCGTCGCTGCCGGACCCCAAGTAGCTGTGGCGCGGCATTGCCACATTTACTTTGTGGCTTGTTTAAAGTCGGCCGTGGGTCTGTAGCAGCTCCTCTTTTCTGTTTCTCTCTTTCTAATTTCTACAGGCATGAATCGACTCGTTTGTTGTTATATTTTTAAAAACATACCTGACTTTAAAAGGGTCTTTTTGAAAGACTAAACCGAGCTAGATTGGCATCGTTGGCATCATTATTCATGTATCAAACTTTAATCGCGTTTTTCTCAAAACTTTTGTTTTAAGTCGGTAGTCAAAATTTCTCGAAAACCTTTGGACCGATTTCGCCTAAACTTTACACACTTCTTTTACATACTAAATACTCGGTTCTGAACGAAGTAGTTCTTTTTTTTTTCAATTACAACTTATTTTTTAATTAAACAAAAAAGAGCAATTTTTGACAAAAATCAGTTTTTTTATTGCACCTTTACCAAAAATTCAAAAATGAATATTTTGTTAATTCCTTCGTTAAAATCCAAGATAAACTTATGTACTAAAGAAATCTTTTTGGTTTTTTAATTTTGGATGAAGCAGTCATGAGTTATCCTGACTATGGAACTATGGAAAATTCCGCATGGAAACTTTTTTTTGAGGTGACCCGGTTCTCACCACTACCACTGGCTTATTTTTCAATATTTCGTTTTATAAAAATTTAGCAGAATATTCCTAGAATAATGCTTAATAATGTGAAAAATTTTAAAAACATTAATAAACAGGGTACTCTGAAAAAAAAATCACAAAAATATGTTTTTTTTGTTTCTCAGACCCTTTTCCCCCCTTAAAATAAAAAAACAAAGCATTACTAATGCAGCTGATATTCAAAATACTGTTTCCATTCTTAATGGGTCACCCTGTAGATAACAGATACGTTCTGCGATGCTGAAATTCAATTTGAAATTATGTATTCCGCGCGCGGTTCGGAACACACAAATTTATCGCGAACTATGAATAAATAATAAGGGATGAGGTTTTTGGGGTATCCTACGGTGTAATCCACAAAAATTGACACCCCCGCTTATCTCCTTTATTTTTTTGTCGATTGTCGTTAACCCTTAACTGGCCTGTTGCCATATTTGTCACATACATGGTCAGGCGTCGTCAAGAGTCTCAGAATTAAATATTTCATTATAGATTAATATTAGACATATGTAGATATTATAAAGATTACCGACTATGTAAAAAGAGTGTGATTAAAACAGAAGTAAAAATAAAATACTGAACTAAAGAAATAGTATTATTATTATCTCATATGACGTACTGGAAATACAATGATTAGCTTATGGGGACAAAATAAGCTAATCATTCCATTAGTCCTGTTTCCTTTTCTTTTGGAGCTAGTGGAGCTTATGTTCCTTCTTTTGGTTCTATTGTTGTAACCCCAAAGTTCGAATGTCAAGAACCTCAAGTATCTTTTTTTTTTCGCCGAGATATCGCATTTTGAATATTTGTGATTTTCACTATGCCTAAAAACTACACGTATATAACGTGTATATCAAAAGATTGTTTTTTTAAGAAACGTAAAAAATATTTAAAAATCATTAACACGTCAATATTTTCTTATGCCAAAAGATCTGCTCGTTCAGAATCTAAGGCCGACCTGAGTTGAGCAAACAATGAAAATTACTGAATGTGTAAAACAGTGTTTGATTAAAACAGAAATAAAAATAAAATACTGAACTAAAGAAATAGTATTATTATCTCATATGACGTACTAATGGAATGATTAGCTTATAATAATAATAATAATAATAAACCTTTATTGCCCAACAGGTTTACACCCAATTACAGGACATTAAAATAAAGCTTAAATAAGATAAAAATAGAACACAAAAAAACGGTAGCAAGATTGAGCATAAATATACACACAGGACATTCACTTCCTAAAATATACATACATTAATACATAACATTAACATAGTTAATATAAGTATAACATTGTAAAGCCGTTCAAAGTTACAGATTACGTATAATTGACTACAAAATACAATCTTTTATTTCATTCATACTACACGATAATATGTCACAAAATTGGCTAATACTATTATAATGAGTGCACATTGTACATATAGGCGACTGATAAAGTACATTCGTTCTTGCTGTATTAATATGGAATGTAAGATTCTGCCTCGATTGTATTCTTGGTACTCTAAAATTTAATTCAGACAGCAGTTGTGGACAATCTATTTGGTTATGTAACAATTTATAAATTGGGGACAAAATATGGGGACAAAATAAGCTAATCATTCCATTAGTCCTGTTTCCTTTTCTTTTGGAGCTAGTGGAGCTTCTGTTCCTTCTTTTGGTTCTATTGTTGTAACCCCAAAGTTCGAATGTCTAACAGCTGCCAGTGTTGAGTGTTTTTTCTTAATAGGTCGTCCTCCAGCTGTCCCTCCTGGCCCGTGGAAAATGAACAGTTGTTTCCGAAGTAATTTTTTCCCGCTGTGAACAACCCCGGGCCCGGGCTCAGAATTACTTATCATGTCAGAGCTATTCTAACCCAAAAGTGCAAGAAATGCTGTTTTTTGACATATTTGTGGTTATGCAGCACCTCGATTTTTTTCTCAAAAATCTTAAAGTACAAGTCCTCCTTTTTCAAATGCTCAGCCTTTTTTTTGAGTTTGCTCAAGTATCTTTTTTTTCGCCGAGATATCGCATTTTGAATGTTTGTGATTTTCACTATGCCTGAAAACTACACGTATATAACGTGTTATATCAAAAGATTGTTTTTTTAAGAAACGTAAAAAATATTTAAAAATCATTAACACGTCAATATTTTCTTATGCCAAAAGATCTGCTCGTTCAGAATCTAAGGCCGACCTGAGTTGACCAAACAATGAAAATTACTGAATGTGTAAAACAGTGTTTGATTAAAACAGAAATAAAAATAAAATACTGAACTAAAGAAATAGTATTATTATCTCATATGACGTACTAATGGAATGATTAGCTTATGGGGACAAAATAAGCTAATCATTCCATTAGTCCTGTTTCCTTTTCTTTTGGAGCTAGTGGAGCTTATGTTCCTTCTTTTGGTTCTATTGTTGTAACCCCAAAGTTCGAATGTCAAGAACCTCAAGTATCTTTTTTTTTTCGCCGAGATATCGCATTTTGAATATTTGGGATTTTCACTATGCCTAAAAACTACACGTATATAACGTGTATATCAAAAGATTGTTTTTTTAAGAAACGTAAAAAATATTTAAAAATCATTAACACGTGAATATTTTCTTATGCCAAAAGATCTGCTCGTTCAGAATCTAAGGCCGACCTGAGTTGACCAAACAATGAAAATTACTGAATGTGTAAAAAAGTATTTGATTAAAACAGAAATAAAAATAAAATACTGAACTAAAGAAATAGTATTATTATCTCATATGACGTACTAATGGAATGATTAGCTTATGGGGACAAAATAAGCTAATCATTCCATTAGTCCTGTTTCCTTTTCTTTTGGAGCTAGTGGAGCTTCTGTTCCTTCTTTTGGTTCTATTGTTGTAACCCCAAAGTTCGAATGTCTAACAGCTGCCAGTGTTGAGTGTTTTTTCTTAATAGGTCGTCCTCCAGCTGTCCCTCCTGGCCCGTGGACAATGAACAGTTGTTTCCGAAGTAATTTTTCCCGCTGAAAACAACCCCGGGCCCGGGCTCAGAATTACTCATCATGTCAGAGCTATTCTAACCCAAAAGTGCAAAAAATGCTGTTTTTTGACATATTTGTGGTTATGCAGCACAGTTTTTTTTTCTCAAAAATCTTAAAGTACAAGTCTTCCTTTTTCAAATGCTCAGCCTTTTTTTGAGTTTGCTCAAGTATCTTTTTTTTTCGCCGAGATATCGCATTTTGAATATTTGTGATTTTCACTATGCCTAAAAACTACACGTATATAACGTGTATATCAAAAGATTGTTTTTTTAAGAAACGTAAAAAATATTTAAAAATCATTAACACGTGAATATTTTCTTATGCCAAAAGATCTGCTCGTTCAGAATCTAAGGCCGACCTGAGTTGACCAAACAATGAAAATTACTGAATGTGTAAAAAAGTATTTGATTAAAACAGAAATAAAAATAAAATACTGAACTAAAGAAATAGTATTATTATCTCATATGACGTACTAATGGAATGATTAGCTTATGGGGACAAAATAAGCTAATCATTCCATTAGTCCTGTTTCCTTTTCTTTTGGAGCTAGTGGAGCTTCTGTTCCTTCTTTTGGTTCTATTGTTGTAACCCCAAAGTTCGAATGTCTAACAGCTGCCAGTGTTGAGTGTTTTTTCTTAATAGGTCGTCCTCCAGCTGTCCCTCCTGGCCCGTGGACAATGAACAGTTGTTTCCGAAGTAATTTTTCCCGCTGAAAACAACCCAGGGCCCGGGCTCAGAATTACTCATCATGTCAGAGCTATTCTAACCCAAAAGTGCAAAAAATGCTGTTTTTTGACATATTTGTGGTTATGCAGCACCTCGATTTTTTTTCTCAAAAAATCTTAAAGTACAAGTCTTCCATTATCAAATGCTTAGCCTTTTTTTTGAGTTTCCTCAAGTATCTTTTTTTTCGCCGAGATATCGCATTTTGAATGTTTGTGATTTTCACTATGACTGAAAACTATACGTATATAACGTGTATATCAAAAGATTGTTTTTTTAAGAAACGTAAAAAATATTTAAAAATCATTAACACGTCAATATTTTCTTATGCCAAAAGATCTGCTCGTTCAGAATCTTAGGTCAGATTTTCAAAATTTTTCGCAGAAAATTCAATATGGCCGACCTGAATTGACCAAAGTTACAATGAACATTACTGAATGTGTAATAAAGAGTGTCATTAAAACAGAACTAAAAATAAAATACTGGACTAAAGACATACTCGTAATATTATTATTATCTCATATAGCGTAGGTACGAAGTACGAGCCCTGTGCGCGTAAGCTGATGCTTATTTTGTCATTATCAGCTAATCACAGACACAAACACTATTAATTCAATGTAAGGTTCAGATAATTTGAAACTGCCAGCAAATGTCAAGTAACACGGCAACTTCGGATCTGCTGCCAACTGCATAACAACGAATATCAAGCGCGAAATTTCAAATTTCAACGAAACATTACATTATAGTTTCTATTTGAATATAATTTGAGTGATGGTATCATTGCACTCATTTGAAATAGCTCAATCAACGGGGAGAAAACCGGTCACTAATTTTTATGAGCAAACAAAAAATATGGTCGTATGAACAAAATTCTAAGAAAGATAGCATTTTTTGCTACTCGAATTTTAATGGCGAACATAACCAAAAAAATACGCAAAAGTAAAAAAAAAAACGTATTTTTTGCAAATAAAAAAAAGCTTCAAGTTCTACACCAGAAAGTTAAATTAGAAAGTTGTAGGTCTTAAAAATGTGCGTCGAATGAAATTTGAACGTACAAAATCGGTTCATAAACATTAGAGAAAAATTAAAAAAAAACGTCAAACATCGCTTTTTCGTATTTTTGATGTATAAATTCCAGTTTTGTTTGAACAGACTTCTTGTTACCTACAGGTATAGCCCAAGACAAGCGGAAAATTATCCTTTTTTTCAAAAATTCAAAAAAGTTCTATTTTTTCGAATCATAACAATTAAAAAAAAGTTTTTAAAAATCAGCTTTTACAGAGGCAAAAATTATCGTACAGAAACGATCCTGGGCTCATTTTATTCGCGAAGACTTGTACTTTTATGCTATTGAAAAACCAAATCGCTTTTATTTAATTTTTTGCGTAAAAAAATGCGCTGTAAAATTGTATCAATTTTTCGAACCGGTTTTTTTCGGCTAACTTTTTTTAATTTTTTGTTCTACATTTTTGGCCGTTGCATATCTGAAAATTGGCATTCAAAACACGCATTTAAAAAAAATTAAGGTCCTACGACCTCAGGGAGCCGAGATAAATTTTTTTAAGCGGAGGAAAAGATAATTTTGCGAGCGCGATCGATTTGAAATCGTGTTTAGTTTTCGATGCGCCCAAGCAGAGTGTCCCTCCACTCTGTCGCCGTGCGCTGGCAAGCGCGTGCCGCACCCAACGCTGTACTTTCGCAAACAATTGTGTCAACTTAATTTATACGAAATGATTTGAAATATGTATATTTTTTTAAGAAAGTAAAAGTCTTTGAGATCTATTTCGTGTAAAAATGAAGTCAATCTGACGTATATAGCGCTGTCAGGAATTAAAAAATAAAATTATCTCGTCTCCCTGAGGTCGTAGGACCTTCATTTTTTTAAATGCGTGTTTTGAATGCCAGCTTTCAAATATGCAACTCGAAAAAATACAACTCTTTTGAATTTTCCGCTTGTCTTGGTCTATACTTGTAGTTAACAAGAAGTCTGTTCAAACAAAACTGGAATTTATACATCAAAAATACAAAAAAGCGATTTTTGAGGTTTTTTTTATTTTTCTCAAATGTTTATGAACCGATTTTTTTTCGTTCAAATTTCATTCGACGTGCATTTTTAAGACCTACAACTTTCTAATTTAACTTTCTTGTGTAGGACTTGAAGCTTTTTTTTTTTTGCAAAAAAACGTTTTTTTGACTTTTGCGAAATTTTTTTGTTATGTTCGCCATTAAAACTCGAGTTGCAAAAATCTAGCTATCCTTCTTAGAATTGTTTTCTCTATACGACCATATTTTTTTGTTTGCTGATAACAATTAGTGACCAATTAACATGGGGGTTTTCGCTCGTTGATTGGACTAAAAGCACCATCGGTGACATGCATTAGTTTCTATTTTGTACCAATTATATTTGTGTTCTCGCAAGAATTAATTCAGGAGGCAGGCCCGTCGTAAAAAAATTACACCATCCCGTACAGTATCGAATGGAATTACAGGCGAATGAATTATATGCATGACTGTGCTTTTTATATTGAATTACGCAATCGGCGCTGCCGAGAGAGGGCCGGGTCAGGAGCGATTGCGTAGAAATGAACAAATTCAATCGGATTTCATTAATGGCATTCAGCGTCGCAGTTTTTTAGCTTTCGCCGATGATAAATGGAAAAAAGTATTTAAAGGAACGATAACGCTTTTTAAACGTACGAAAACTTTGTTTCGAAAAAGGGGCGGGGAGGCCTTTCGTGGGGGGAAAATGTAAGGGCGAGATTCGAGGGATAAAGCGACGAAAATTATATTCGGGTAACGAAGTGGGTTATTGTTTGTAAGGAACCATTTTGGGATTATGTATAGAGGTCCATTAATTCGTAAAAATTTCTGCGACTAAGGTTCATTAATAAACCGGCATTGCAGATACGTCCATGGATACAACTTTTATAATGATGTACAGTAGGGTGATTTAAAAAAAAATATTTTTTTTATTTATTTTTTTTTTTGCAAACAGGCTTAAAAGTTCCGTTTCGGTGTAAAAATACGCCAGTTAAAATTTGAGCCCTTAATATTAATATTAAGATAGTCCGCATCGCACTTTTCTATTTTCCATAAGAATAACATGGGAACATTTTTTTTTGGCACCTTCTGATTTTTATTGCTTGCTAATAGTGTACTATATGGAAAAAATTAACATATTTTTGTCCAGAATTGAACGCTCTAATAAAAAAGGTCTCTTATGATTTTTCGCTAAGTCTACTGGTTCAAAAGTTATTCGAGGCCAAAGTTGAATTCACCGAAAATTTGACCGTTTTTAGTGTATTACAACAAAATTAATGGTTTTATCGAAAATATGTAGCCAAAATTTTATGTAAATTTTAAATTTGGTCTTTTAGAAAATGTTAGTTAACAATTTTTCGCTATGAAAAGAAAAATCAAACAAAAAATGTTTTCAGTTGAAATTATTAAAATTTTTATATTTTTGAAAGAAAATTGCGTCAAGTAAAATATTGCATTTGGTTTTTCTCCAATTTTTTCCGTACTCTGAGTACATGTTTTAAAAATTATCATTGTTAACTTTAAATATCAAAACTAAAGTTGAACAATTACGGTCAAATTTTCGGTGAATTCAACTTTGGCCTCGAATAACTTTTGAACCAGTAGACCAGTAGTAGAGTAAGATTGTCGTGATGCAATATCCAATTGTTCTTGATGCTTGGTCGTTGAAACGTTCCATAGAATAGGGATATTTTTCAACCGATTTCAAAAATTCGAGACACCTTCCTCTCCTGATGTCCTTTTGTTCCTGCGAAAGGTTTTTGGAACCATTTTTGCACAGATTCTTCTCATCCCCAATTCGTTGGTCAAAATCTGATGAACAGTGGTGTGATTCACATTTCACTCTTCCCCGATCACCAAACCTGATAGCACACCGTGGCTCAAAATTATCACTCATTTTTAAAACGTACTAGAAAAAACAGGTTTACGAAGACAGTCACAAAGAACAAACAAATGACCTAACAAGTTCAAATGTGTACTGAAGGTCCATTACATGTTAGCCTACCGCCCCTTCCAAGTCCCGTAGTCGCAGTGTTGCTAGATCGGGCGCTACGTCGCTTGTCTCATTACTTAATTTACACACCTCGTATATTCCTAATACATCTTAGCAAAATCGGCCGCTATAAAGCTATTGAGTGTTACACGACCTCAAATTGAAAGTAAAATTTTAGGTATGGCGCTCGCCTTTGCCCCACTTGACCCCATTATTGTTTGATAAAAATTTTGCTATAATAACAATTTTCTAATTCCGCGCGAAATTTTACTGCTTACTCGGAGCTTCAGCGCCAGTAAAACTTCAGCAGTTTTACAAAATAAATTTTAATAAACGAGCGGAGCGTCGGACAGCTTTTCTCACATAAAATTTAATATCGTTAAACGTCTTTGGAAGTGCGAGAGCCGGTCAAGTCCCTAGAAATAAATCGTTTATGTAGCGCTATAACACTAAACCGACACTTTTATTATGTAAATTATTCTCAACTATCGTGCTTTATGAAAAAGTAAGGAGGGGAATAAGAACAAACGCCACATATTGCTGACCCAGTCGTAAAAGCAACGCTCTTACGCCGTATTTTTCTAAAGATTCCGCCGGTTCGACGATTTCTAGCAGTTTTTCGCAGCGGTGACGGACATTTTTAGGGTTCAGGGTAATATGTAAGGCCATTATGATTTGTATTTTATTGTTTTACGGTTTAACCACGTTAGAACCGTGAAATTTGACGTTTATAACTTTTGCAACGATTGCACATCGAATCTTTAAGGATTACGCATTATTTGAATGATTGGGCGATACTTTTTAATTACGCGAAATACCTAACAGTATTTGAGTATTTTTTTTAACTGACAAACAGTACCGGTTATAAAGCAGGTTGTACCTTACAGCTGATCTTTATATGATACAAAAACATATTTACCTTATCAAATACGAGATGTGTAAATTAAGTAATGAGACTGGCAACGTAGCGCCTGATCTAGCAACACTGCCGAGACGGTAGGTTAACATGTGATGCACCTTCAGTACAAGTTTGAAATTGTTGGAGTTATTTGTGTGTTCTTTGTGACTGTTTTCGTAAACCATTTTTTTCTGGTGCCTTTTAAAAATGAGTGCCATTAATTTTGAGCAACGGTGTGCTATCAGGTTTTGCTTCAGACTTGGGCACAGCACAACATATATTTTGCAAAACTTCAACACGCCTACGGAGACAGTGTTTTGTCAAGAGCCCACGCTTTTCGGTGGTTTAAGACGTTCTTAGGAGGAAGAGAGTCGATTGAAGATGATCCACGCAGAGGCCACGAAGGCTTTCATCTTCAAGAACTGATGAAAATGTCGATAGAACACAGATCTTGTGCGTTCAAATCGTTTGTTGACGACAAGGATGATCGGGGAAGAATTAAATTTGAATCACACCATTATTTTGACTAACGAATTGGGGATAAGAAAAATCTGTGCAAAAACGGTTCCAAAAAACTTTTCACAAAAAAACAAAAGGACATGAGATAAAATCCAGGGAACAGCAAGCTCCAAGACACAAACAAACAGTAAATCGACACAGAAAGATTCTTGAAATACTTCTACTTGAAATACCAAACATCAAGAACAACTGGATGTTGCATCACGGCAATGCGCCTTGTCACACAGCCATTTCAGTAAACGAGTTTTTAGCCAGTAAAAACATTCATGTGGCTCCTTAACCTCCTTATACGCCTGACTTGAGTCCTTGTGACTTTTTTCTTTGTGTCAATACCAGACCATAGAAAACATTTAAACGGCTGTAACATTACTTAATTTACACACCTCGTAGTAACCTAATTTTTCTAATATAAAAGTGTTTTTAATTTCAAAATAAAGAAAATATTTCAGTGATATTATGTGGGTTATTAATTTTATTGCATTTACCCCGGTTTAAGGGGCAACTGTAATAAATGCGTGTCGGTACTTTAATTACTGCATAAGCAAATCTGGGGCTAATGAATTACTTAGAAACGACAAAAAGTTTTCGGATAAACAATTTTTTTAATTATTTTTAGGTTAGGAACTAATTTAAGTAGTGTTAGAGATGGGAGCGTATGTTTTCTTTTAAAAAAAGAAAATATAGCGCGTTATTACTTTTACCCCGGTTTTGCATTTGCCCCACTTGACCCTATATAAAAGTGGTCCATGCTATTTTCGTCTTCTAGAATTTTTTTTAGCCATCGATCCATCCAAAAAAAAAAACATCATCAAAGTTGGCCGAGTAACAAAAGACGTATTTCTATTCTTAATCTTGGTTTTATATGTTCATTGAAACAGGACCTTAATGTGATTTTGAATCATAATTTATTAAAATAAATGCATGTTGGCTTGGAAATCTTTAGGACTCTGTATCTCGATATGGGTGCAACATTGGATTATTGGGTATATTTAATCCAATCGACTTATTCAGACCTCCGCATTAACTGGTATAATTTATGCCACCACTGTGAAACACCCTGTACATTCAAAATTATTAACGAATATATTGAGGGAATGAAAGCGATTATTATCTACCTTATTCAATCCTCGAGTGTTCGTTAATTTAATTAATTTTCCGCTGCTTCTCCCAAGACTATTTTTACGATGACATAACTCCCATTTAATTCACCGTTACCTCAACTTAAATCGGCATTAACGATAACTTAAGGATCTCATTATAATAAGAGCAAATTTCCATTAAACCGGTTTAGTAATTGACTCAACAAACCGATGCTAATAAACTCGTTCGAAGTGTAATAAGTAATCGCATTTTAATTCGATACACATATCCACATCGTCCATAGAAGCGTCACCATTAATAACGCTAATGACTATAATTATTTCATTAGTTGCTAGGAGGTCCTCTAAGGAAATGTTATGTATTAATTTTATTCTAGCCACTGGTACAGGTGCAGTGGCGGTGCGTGATCCTAAGATTGGGGGTGCACCATACATAAAAATAACGATAATCTAGTCTAGTTCACTTTTTAAACACTCCGCCAATGCATCATGTCCTACTGGTTTTAAAAAACTCCAGAATCTTTCTACAGGCTTTCCACCCACCATGTAACGATATATTAAAGCCAACTGAAAAATTATAGAAACGTCTGTAGTTTCGTCTGCTATTATAGCAACAAAAGTGGATTTTTTAATTTCAATGGTTATTTCATCGTGACAAACTTCAAGCATGCACTGAAGTAGCTCGTTTTGTATAGTATTAGAAGTTCCTGTAAAAGCCGCCGCGTTTTGTAAATGATACTTCATAGCCTCATCTAATTCGGCACTGAAATCAATCAACCCACGAAAAATGCCTGTATTGGATGATGTTTCCGATTCATCGTGTCCTCTTAGGGCCAGTTCAAATTTTCCACAAAAACGAACACAGTTAATAATAATGTTTAAAACATACCTGTTTTTTGAAACCGCTTCATTGTGTGCTGCCACTGCTCGTCGATGAGCAGAATCGAGCATCGTCGCAATATTTGCAGTGCCTAGCATGGCTAAATCAAAACATTATTCATGTGTCCAGCAGAATTTTCATGTTTTTTTATTTTCTCGTTTATGTGATTTAAATCCGTTACTCCAGTTTTGGTCCAAGGTGTTTCTCCGCCAAACAAAACACACGGAAAACAAAACACTGCGTTCAATACATCGCATCCACTTAACCACAAATGTTTTTTAAATAAGTCATTATTAAATGTTCTTACAAATTGTTTATTTTTTCCTTTCACGGCTAATTTTAAATTAATTTGTGGAGTGGGCCTACCTAGACTTTTAATTTGCACTTTTTCCTCCAAACTCAAGCTAGAGAATGGAGTTTTTAATAAGTTTTGAATAGAATTCATTATTCCAAACTAGATTCTAACCGAAAACCCGAGTTTATATTTATAAAACGTGAGCGATAAAACAGCTGTGTACGAAAACAATTCACGAACTAATCGATCACTCTCGTGCGCTCTTAAACTCCGCACATCATATCTATAGGATTCGCCCACTCCTTTTCGTAATTGTGGAGGGGCAAGCAGTAACAATACGCGTTCGCTTTTTCGTATTGCACGCAAGCGCGATGGTCGTCCCGCTTTTTCGTATTGCGCGTGTCGATTCCCGTGCCGCGATCGGAAACCAGTGGCCTTGGAGATAGAGACCTAGCGTCTAGTGGATTCGTAACGCTGCTGCCAAATAATATTGAGATGGTATTAACGCTAGGGATGCGGCAAGGCGATAAATTAAGAATGCATCCATTAATTACTAAATAAAATTATTAATGCTAAATTGTCGGTAGTGCGTGCGCACCAGCGCACCTTATAGCCCACCTATAGCCCACTTATAGCCACTGTACAGGTGTCTATCTTTCTGAACTAATGGAATGAAATATATTGGAAATAAACAGTGGCGGCTCGTCGGGAGAGGCAGAGGCTAACAAAAATTCGATCGTTAATTACTCGAAAAGTTATTATCGGATCGAGCTGATTTTTTTTTTTTTGTATAGCTACAAATAGCAGCCCCTCCAAGAAATTTCATAATCATAATCGCCCTACTTTCGAAGTAAACAAATAGTGAATCAACTTCAGCAGTCATTTGCAAGTTAACAATAGCACTTGCAGACTTCCGGTTGGGCTTAAAATTTTGTAAATTCAATAGGCTACAACTTCTTAAATGCATATGCTATATAAAATATGCCAAGGAACGGAGATATATTGAAGATGAAGATGTGAAAAAAATACTTTTTTTGTCACAAATTGTTAATATAAAAAATTAGCAGATGGTTGCAGCTCTATGGACCACGCGCGTTGTGTTCTACGCAAAAAAAAAATACATAGGAAACCGTCAAAAATAGCCCTATATGTTTCAAGAACACATAAAAGTCTCTGCCTACTGGACTGTTATATTCTGTACCTATAACAAATCTTGATGTGCCGCCCCTGGATACAGGTTTCTGTTTACATAACAGATAAATTTAAATAATAACAATTAATTGCCGGCAACACTTATCTCGACAAATTCCAATACACTTTATAGTACAAAGTAATTTAAGGACCGAATAAAACCGAGGAGCAGGTAAGTTTTAATGTTCTACAACGAATAAAGCGTCTCCACAGTTCACTGGCGATTTATGGGTAAAATTGCTTGTGTTTTTATTACATTTTTGATTAATCGTTCATGCTAATTCCTATTTCGCGTGCTGCTAATTGCACGCTAACCGAGTCGGAGCATTTATTTCTGTAGACAATTAACTCGAGATGGATTTGTCACCGACGGCGATAAGAAGCTAATTAAAATAGCGACCTTTATTAATATTTGTTTTAATAATAGGCGCTTCTTACGCCGCGGTGCGACGGCGAAGCGGAAAAAGAACAGCGGAGGTCTGTGTATTGCGTTCTGCTCACGTCGTCGGACGCACCTGCGTATTTAATTATTCATATTTCACTCGGAATTTATTGCGCCAGGTCAGTGTGGTTTTACGTAAAACGTTTTAATTAGAACGCTACCTAATTATGTAGAGGAACGGGGGGGGGGGGGGGGAGAAGAATTATTTGCAAATATTTGAATAAGAATTATTTGCAAATATTTTTATGTTAGCGTGAAGTATGCAGTGTTTACTTTTTATTTCTAACCAATCCTAAAGGAGTAGGGTCTCTAAGGGTTTTTTTGGCATATTTTGCTTTATCGGATCTTTTTTTTTAATATTCATAGTCTATTTTTAATATTCATTAATAACACTGGCACACAAAAAAACAAAATTTTCTGAACCCGAGGTCTGACATGTCAATTCTTATGTATTTTGATGCGCTGAATACGAAGCTGATGTCCGTTTTGCTCCATCGCCCACCAGTTTCTACAAAACCCCAATTTTGGGTCAAAATTGCTCAAGAAAATACCAGTCTATTTTTTGTAGCGCTTACTCCAAGTATATCGTTTTCGTAGTATTTTTTAGCCGCTGAAAAGGATTCTTCATTAACTGACTTAACCCGAGAATTAACCCAAAAAAAGTACAATTTTGGACCAAAATTGACCAAAAAAAAGTTACCAAAGTCTATTTTTTTGTACCATTTACTCGAGACATATCATTTCCGGAATATTTTCAACCGCTGTGAAGGATTCAGTAGTCCAAATTTACTCCTCATTATTCAATTTCCTACAAAACCCCAATTGCGGGTTACATTTTAGCAAACAAGACTTTTAAATCTATTCTATTTAGAATTTCTTTACGACATATCATTTTTAAAGTAAGAATTGAATACACTATTTATATGGATACTTTCTAGAAGAGTATTTTTATAAGAAATAGTTCTTAGTGGATGACTTCTTTACCAAACCGAAATAACCAGATTCAGTAGATTCATTTTATTTTTTTTTCTTTGTTTCTAAAAAAACCTAAAAGTTCTTCAGTTCAGTAACTTGTTAATCATTTATTCATGCAACGAATGAATAAGAGTTTCTCATTTTCAAAATATCATTTTTTTTTATAAGTCATGTCTAAGACATGTTTTTTTCAAAGTATAATTTTGTGCTGGCTATTTAAATTGAGATTTAACTTTGTTTCAGTCACACAAGCCGCGAATTTGTTTTCTATTTGTAACTCATACTCTCTGAATTTCAGTTTGCTTGTCATTTTTTTGTCGGTTTGCTAAAAATGAACAATTCATTTTGGCTTTCACTGTATAAGAAATTAATTTAAGCGTCATCTACAAAAATCCTACCAAAGTGAGCAACACTGTGTCAGCTGTTAAAAACACGTTTAATGTTAATAAATTTCAGAAAATTCAATGTTCGAAAACGCCACTCCCGGTACATCGCTCTTCAGCGCCTCATAACTAATACTATTTGTGACAGAAAAATTTGACAGGGACACATTTTTGAAGTTTAAGACGTGCACTTTCCGATAGTGTCCATGAAATTCCTTCAAAAAATTATTAATTATGAAAAAAAAGCTTTTTTTTTAAAACACAATTTTCCACACGTTTTTTTTAATCAAATTTTCAAGGGGTTTCCGGTCTGCAAGGGACCTGGAACCTCACTAACCGGTGGAATAAATGTTTTAACTTTAAGTATATGTGGTTTAAAGATCGATTTTTTTGCCTTATGCGTTCAAAATGGCCCCTGAACTGCAAAATTTTTGTGTAAAAATTCAAGAATTTTTTATTGGAAAATGATGCACTTTTACAAAAAATTGTCAAGAAAAAGAGTTCTTAAAATCACTCAAAGAATGCACTGGATTTTTTCAAAACTTTTTGACCAATTTTTTGGATTCTGTAGTCAATTTTTGCAAAATTTAAAAAATTGCTTAAAAAAAATCTCGAAAACAATGCATTTTTACAATAAATTGTCAAGAATAAAAAGTTCTTAAAATCATCCAAACAATGCACTGGAATTTTCAAGATTTTTTTAACATTTTTTTAAATTTTTCAAAAATTGACTATTACAAAATCCAAAAAATTGGTTAAAAATTTTGAAAAATTTTCAGTACATTCTTTGCGTGATTTTGAGAACCCTTTTTTCTTGACAATTTTTTGTAAAAGTGCATCATTTTCAAAAAAATTCTTCCAATAAAGAATTTTTTCCGCAAAAATTTTGCAGTTCAGCCATCATTTTGAACGCATAAGGCAAAAAATTGATCTTTAAACCACATATACTTAAAGTTAAAACATATATTCCACCGGTTAGTGAGGTTCCAGGTCCATTGCAGACCGAAAACCCCTTGAAAATTTGATTAAAAGAAAAAAATGTGTAAAAAAATCGTGTTTTTAAAAAAACTGATTTTTTTCATAATTAATAATTTTTTTGGAGGAATTTCATGGACACCATCGGAAAGGGCACGCCTTGAATTTTAAAAATATATCCCTGTCAAATTTATCTGTCACAAATAGTATTAGTTATGAGGCGCTGAAGAGCGATGTACCGTGAGTGGCGTTTTCGGCCGAAACGGGTTAAGATAGATCGACAGGCGTACAAGATTCATATGTTCTTTAAATCACGTTAAAATTTATGTTTTTGTTTTCCCGTGTACCTTTCTTTTGTTTTCTCTTGTTTTTGCCGGCAATATATCGTTTCGGTCATTGTATTGTTTTATTTTTTTGCCTCGTAGCTGTGTCCAAAAAAGGCATTAACGGCGGTAGATGGAAAACCGGCGAGATAGCGGATATTAATCGGGACTACATATACGAAATTGATGTTGTAAATTACTTTTTAATACGTGCACATGTTCGCACTTAGTTTCCATTAGAGGGAAATTAAGTAATTAACTGTAGCGGCAAATTAATCCGCAAAATTGGGCGTGCACTTTTTGGTGTCGGGTGGAGGTGGCGTTGCATTTCGAGAGCAGGCAAGATTTATACTGATGACCAATCGAAAGCAGATCCGAATCAATCATTGCGCCGCTTCCAATCATGAAAAACTGGAAATTAACGGAAAATATTCCGATGCCGGCGGACGAAATTAAATTGCCTGGAAAACGCGACGGCGGATATCATTTCTTTTTTAACACAAAGGGAAGGTGTAAATGTATCTATATTTATCGAAATATTGGACCAACTAAGGAAATTTGACCCACTGTATTTAGCTGACAGGTAACTTATAAGGTATGTGAGGTATATATGGCCCATATAACTTCAAATGTTTATTTTTTTTATTGAAAATTATCGTAAAACTTCCCGAGATATCGGGGAAATCTATGGTGCCATCTTGACGACGGTAGCAAAATGTTACAATTGATGTGTTCTACAGACATGGGCAGTACATAAGGTTTATTTATAAATGATCGTAGAACGTTGGTTTTCGTTTTGTTTTTCTTCGACTACGTGATGTAAGGTAAGTGTTGTTTAAAATCAGTATTAAATGTTTGTGTTGTTTCCTATGGATTGCGTTATGTGCACAATTTGTACTGGTATAGTTGAACATTGAAATCTTTAGAGAGTTACAAGCATATTCACTCAATGAAAATATTTAGAGTATGTGAAAGCCACACAGTGCATTTGGGGTAAAACGATCCTCTATGTGTGCGCCAAAATGATCCCGGGATCATTTTACCCCACCTTTAAAGAATCGTTGTACCCATTTGTTGAAAGCATTTAATCAATTAAATGAAGTATCCTTTTTCAGAATGCCCCGTAAATATATACGCAAAACGCAAAGACAAAGCTGGGCTTCTCAAGAAGACCCTGTGTTGTTAATTTTGGATGGGCACTTATCCCATACCAAAAACTTAGATGTCATACTAAAAGCAAGGGAAAATTTTGTTACTTTGTTATGTCTACCACCTCATAGCTTCAGCCGCTAGACGTTGGAGTTATGTTCCTCTTCAATGCATACGTGGACCAGGCGCTGGAAACATGGATTAATAATCATCCTGGAAGAACTGTCACAGTAAGGAAGAAAGCTAAAGCAGAAGCTAGACTTATAGAGAACAAGACAGTCAAAGCTTTAAAAATAAAACATAATATTCGTAAGAAAGAAAAGCATTGTGAGAGTAGCAGTGAAGATTCGGAAGATACTGAATGTGTACTGTGTTGCGAAAATTTTAAATCTTCAGTAAGCGGAGAAGGATGGATCCAATGTATTAGTTGCCGCGGGTGGGCGCATGATGAATGTGCGGGTGTTAGCGATGATGAAGAAAATTATACATGCACCAAACGTTTTAATCTAAAATTAAATATAACTTTTTTCTTATTTCAGTTTTGTAGTTTTGAAAAAATATTTTTTTATTAAAAACATATTATTTTTGTATTTGGGTTGGACACTATTTTATGCTTACCAATCGAAAATACCAACATTTAGTAGGGGATCGTTTTTACCCGCTTATAGGGATCATTTTACCCTCACCTTCAAGGTAAAATGATTCTTTTGTATGGGGTTTTACATTTTATTCTCTTTCCACCAAAGATCTTCATTCGTTTAACCTTGGTAACCGTATTAAAATCATAGGTAATCTATACTCTTTCTTGTACAATGTAATCTGAATTTTTTACTCTCATTATAGTTTCACTACGAGGTGTTTTTGTGTTAGGGGATCATTATACCCCACCTTCCCCTACAGAAACATATTTAACAGAACGTTTATCCTTAACTTAACATAACTAGTTTTCTTTGGTTTCGTTAAGTAAATAATACGAGGCGCGTTCATAAAGTAAGGGCCGTTTGGTCACAGAAAAAAATGTACTCATAAGAAACAAATTTTATTGTCATATTTAGTTAGGTACAATCTTACTTTACTTCTCTACATAATCGCCGTTCACTTCTAAGCATTTTTCGTACCGCTGCACCAGCTTCTTTAACCCCTCTGCATAGAAGCTTGCCGCCTGAGAGTTGAACCAGTTGACAACGGCGTTTCTGAGTCCCTCTTTGGTTTCAAAACGTTGTCCACCGAGCCACTGTTTAAAATGCAAGAAGAGGAAGTAGTCGCTAGGTGCAAGGTCAGGACTGTACGGTGGGTGGTCAAAAAAGTTCCCAACGAAAATCTTGAATTTTCTCATTGGTTTTGGCAGCAGTGTGAGGACGCGCGTTATTGTGGAGGAGGATTATGCCAGATGACAGTTTCCCGCGGCGTTTGTTTTTGGATCGCACCTCTCAATTTTTTGGGCGTTTCGCAGTACACGTCAGCTGTAATTGTTGTCCCACGTTCCAAGAAATCAACCAAAAGAACACCGTCTTTTGTCCCAAAAAACTGTAGCCATCAATTTTCGACTTGTGTACTGAGTTTGCTTAAACTTTTTCGGTTTTGGTGAAGATGAGTGTCGCCACTGTATCGATTGCAGTTTTGTTTCTGGGTTGGCGTAGGATACCCACGTCTCGTCCCCAGTAACAATGTGAGAAAAAAAATCATCTCCATCTTGTTGATAACGGGCCA
This sequence comes from Aromia moschata, assembly GCA_029963805.1. Taxonomy (NCBI): domain Eukaryota; kingdom Metazoa; phylum Arthropoda; class Insecta; order Coleoptera; family Cerambycidae; genus Aromia; species Aromia moschata. The sequence continues at coordinate 137,429 of JAPWTK010000691.1, forward strand.
AAACTTTCGTCCACTAGACATACTTTGCTCTTTGTGGTGGTCGGTGAGCATTTTTGGTACCCACCTCGCACACAATTTGCGGTATGCGAGGTTCTCTGTGACAATATTGTAAACAGTAGTGCGTCCAAGTTGAGGAAATTTGTTAGCCAGGCCACTAATCGTCAATCGACGATCAGATCGCAGTGTTTGGTCCACTTGTGAAACGATTTCATCGGTCTGGATACTGGGCCTGCCACTCCGCTCTTCGTCATGGACATTTGTTCGGCCATTTTTAAAATCACGGCACCATTGTCTAACCTTTCCTTCACTCATAACTGTAGGTCCGTAAACCAGGCATAACTCCCGATGAATTTCAGCAGCCGACGATCCTTTTGCACGCAAGAAACGAATCACAGAACGCACTTCACAGTTGGCGGGATCAACGATTTTCGCGGCCATTGTTCTTTGCATTCACGGACAACAATACGACTTCAGAATCCAAACAAATGACGCTGTAGCTTCGCAATGAGTCAGTAGATGGTGCTGCAGTAGTAAAACTGTGCTTCAAGCGCCAATATTTATATATAAGCAAACGGCCCTTAGTTTATGAACGCGCCTCGTACATATAAAAACAAAAATATATTGCAAATGGCCATATTTCCCGACTGGCAGGTTTATCTGGCCCACATAGAAAATTATTACATCTACATGCAATTCAAGCATTTTAAGTCTCCATCAAAATCTTCGTTCAACCCAACACACTCCTCGTGGTAGTACACAAGGTAGAAGGAACAAAGGCGCATGTCCAACTGTTTGTCTAATTTACATATTAGACAATACAAGACTCTTCTTACGTTTTAGAAGTTGAAGGTTGATTGATCTTGGTGTTTTGAGCTTCTTTGAATAGGTCTTTCGTGACTTTTTTGAGCCCTGTCATTAATGGCCTTTTTACGATTTGTTTTTAATTGTCTTTTTTAATTCAGAGGTGGTCAAAACCGCTTTGAATGAGTTATCCAAATGTCAGATGGTCAGGCGACAGCCTTTTTTCATCCATATTATAGATCAGTTGCAGTTTTGTCTTTTAAATGCCATTTAAAAAACTTTTTCTAATGCAGAAAAATGATCAGCAACGATAAATCTGTTCAATTTTTGAGCACGAGCCGGATTCATGGACTGTGCTCTTCTTCTGGAAAGCTCTGGGTGGCGGTTCATAAAAGACTGAAACCAAGCTTTTCCTGCCTGTTCATGGTTGTTATTAAAATTGTTTGGGATGTTAACCCGTTTCGGCCCAGAATGCCACTCGAAGCATATCGCTCTTCGGTGCCTCAGAACTGTTCCTATTCGCGACAGAAAATTTTTTAGGGGGACATATTTTGAAAGATAAAGACTTGCCCTTTCCGATGGTGTCAATTAAATTTGTCTAAAAAATTGTTAAATAGGCAAAAAAAACAGTATTTTTTACAAAAAAATACGTTTTTTCGACAATTTTTTTAAATCAATTTTTCAAGGGATTTTGGGTCTGCCATGGACCTGGAACCTCAGTAACCTGTGGAATAAATGTCTAAACTTAAAGGATGCATTGTTTAAATATCGATTTTTCTCCCCTGTGCATCCAAAATGGCACCTCAACTGCAAAATTTTTTGCAAAAAACTTCAAAGCCTGTTTATACGAAAATGACGCACTTTTTTAAAAAATTGCCAAGAATTAAAAGTTCTTAAATCACTTAAATAATACGCTGGAATTCTCAGAATTTTTTGAGCGATTTTTTTAATTTTGCACTTGTCAATTTTTGCAAAATTAAAAAAAAATCGTAATCAGTTTATTCTAGTCGTGCAAATATTTAAAAGTTACAACTACTACTACATGTTTTTTAATACATGAAAATAGAACCAATACTTTACCTTCATTAGCGTGTTTTTCTTTCGTTTTATATCATTTGAAGATAAACAATAGATTTACCGTGAAATGTATTGCCCCTCTCATAAAAACATGTGTGTATGAAAACGAAACTTAAACATCAATTTTCTTTAAAAACTACGGCCCAGTATTTCTAAGATTTTATTACAATAAATATAAAGTTCATGGTTGGCAAATGATAGATGTGCGAATATATCGAACTTTTTCATAATACGATATTAATTTGATATTTAACGCTGTTTTTTCTCGAAAACATTGCACTTTTACGAAATATTATCAAGAATAAAAAAGTTCTTAAAATCACTCAAAGAATATGCTGGATTTTATTTAGAATTTTTGAACGATTTTTTTGAATTTTGAAGTGCAAAATAAAAAAAAATCGCCCAAAAATTCTGAAAAAAATTATTATTAACACGTATTACTTATGTGATTTTAAGAACTTTTTATTCTTGGCAATTTTTTAAAAAAGTGCGTCATTTTCGTATAAACAGGCTTTGAAGTTTTTTTTTGCAAAAAATTTTGCAGTTGAGGTGCCATTTTGGATGCACAGGGGAGAAAAATCGATATTTAAACAATGCATCCTTTATGTTTAGACATTTATTCCACAGGTTACTGAGGTTCCAGGTCCATGGCAGACCCAAAATCAAAGGCACAAAAAAAAAAAAAAAACCCTTGAAAAATTGATTTAAAAAAAAATTGTCGAAAAAAATCTTGTAAAAATACTGTTTTTTTTGCCTATTTAACAATTTTTTAGACAAATTTAATTGACACCATCGGAAAGGGCAAGTCTTTATCTTTCAAAATATGTCCCTTAAAAATTTTTCTGTCGCGAATAGGAAAAGTTCTGAGGCACCGAAGAGCGATATGCTTCGAGTGGCATTCTGGGCCGAAACGGGTTAAAATGTTTACAATATCTATATGCGTGATAACGGACCAATTTTGCAGACAGTGGTAGACCAATGTCACAGAATCTTGTTATCCTTTGGACTAATTCATGTTCTTGCTGTGGGGTAAGACTACTTGGTCTTCCCAACCAGTGTATTCACGAATACACCAGAGGCTACGTATTTTCGTAAAGTTCGCCTTGGTATTTGAAACAATTCTGCAGTTTCTCTTTGAGACCTACCACGCCTAATAGCCGTCAAAGCTGCTTCCAAATTTTCTTGTTGCCATTTTTTTCTAATATTTCCTTTTTTGTATTTCCCCATCTTTCATTTCTAAATTAAAAAAAAAAAACATGAGAATATGTAATCTAAAAGCTAAAGCGGATTATATAGCCCGTGTGCGGGATATATGGCCCATGGGCGGGATATATGGCCCGGGCCATATTTGCCTACAATCAGTTGGGCTATATAACCTCAAATCGCGTCCAAGTCTATTTTCTTTATAAATCAGTAATTACCTTTAGTAATTAAAAGAAACACTTACATAGGATTTAAGAAAAAGATCAGTACTTCGATTCACCCAAAATAATTTCGTTTGTGATGCCTCACAAACTTAGTTACAAGCGCCAAAGTTTTATAAAATTTACAGCGACGCATCAACTTAGCCTCTCTAATTTACAACATGGACACCCGCTCGTTCAGTTAGTTCAAATATTATGTCACGTGACTTTATTCCACCGGTGTTTAGGAACAGTGTTGTCGGATTGGCTCAAAATTCATTTAAACTACTTTAAAGCACAGTGGGCCATATTTCCCTCTGGGCCATATCCTCCGATACCTTAGGTGAATTAAATCGCGTGGTAAAAATACAGCGTGTACCTAATACATAGGTATATTCGTCTTATTGTTAATATATAGCATACTATGAATGCTTTGACGAGATTTTTCGAAAATTTCATATTGGTAGAACTATTAGAAAATCATCAAAAAACCTTTAAAATGGAGTTAAAAGTACAACAACTTTAGAAAAATACTTAAGTATTACTGCAGAATACGAGGTGTATAAATTAAGTAATGAGACTGGCAGTGTAGAACCCAATCGAGCAACACTGCGGAGACGGGACTTGGAAGGGCGGTAAATTAACATGTAATGCACCTTCAGTATAAGTTTGAACTTGTTAGGGTCATTTGTTTGTTCTTTGTGACTCTTTTCGTAAATCGGTCATTTCTAGTGCGGTTTAAAAATGTGACATTAATTTTGAGCAATGGTGTGGTTTTTCGGTGGTTCAAGGCATTCGGTGGTTCATATTAAGGAATATGAACCACGCAGCGGAAGGGCTTCATCTTCAAGAACTGATGAAAATGTAGATATCTAGAATATGGGATCTTGTGCGTTCAGATCGTCGGTTGACGACAAGAATGATCACCACTACTCATCAGATTTTGACCAAAAAATTCGCAGGAACAAAAATCATCAGGAGAGAAAGATGCCTTGATTTTTGGAATCGATTGAAAATGATCCCCATTTTATGTAACGTGTCATTACTGGTGATGAGACTTGGGTGTTTGAGTACGACCTGGAATCCAAGCATTAAAGCATGGAATGGCACACTTCAAACTCTCCAAGACCCAAAAAAGCAAGAATGAGCAAGTCGAAGATCAAATGCATGCTGATTTGCTTTTTGAGAGCCAGGTAATTGTCCACAAAGAGTTTGTGCCTCCAGGCCAAACAGTAAATCAACACCTTTACTTCGAAAAACTTCGAAAAAGGTTCATGCATGTGAGACCAAACATCAAGAACAACTGGATGTTGCATCACGACAATGCGCCTTGTCACACAGCCATTCCAGTAAACGACTTTTTAGCCAGTAAAAACACTCCTCTGACTCCTCAGTCTCCTTATTCGCCTGACTTGAGTCCTTGTGACTTTTTTCTCTTTCCTAGATTGAAAAATCGCCTCAAAGAACGTCATTTTGGGACCATAGAAAATATTCAAACGGCTGCAACCGATTAGCTGAAGGCTATTCCAGTAAATGAGTTCCAGCACTGCTATAAGGAATGGAAGAACCGTCTCCAGCACTATATGGTTTCCTAAACAAGTTATTTTCAAGGAGACAATACTGAATTGTAATTCTATTCGAATAAAAAAATTTAAAACAAAAAATCAGTCGATAGTTACATAGGTACTTCGTATACTGGTCTAGGAGACATTGTAAGTTATTAGAATTTGCAACAAATCTATATTGCCCATGTTAGTTTACAGTTTTTATTCATTTCCATAGCCTCCTATGCATAGAAGCTCTAAACGTCCTAAGTATACATTTGAACTAAACAGTTTATAAAAACCTAGTTTTATTCATTTCCTGATGATGCTAACGTGATGCGGTGAAATGCGCGCATCAAGTACCTACGACAGAGTGTTTCGGAAATGGAAAATGACTCATTCCCACTCCAGAATAAACTTATCATGTGTACTGGTTTTGTGCAGTTTTTTATTAAATATCAGATGATTATAAAATTATAACTGAAGTTAAATGCTATAAAGCTTTCCTAGTCAATATGTCACTCTATTTCCACTACTATAGACTAGCTGTGTATTAAAATTCGCCAGAATTTTGTATGCTTAGTCATTAAAGAGAAAAAAACGACGTCTCGGACTAGAAATACAGAAAGTCATAAATTTGAGCTAAATACGATGTTTACAAAGAATAAATCCTTTTGATGAAACTTTGCATATAACATTTACATATATTTTGAAACGTTTTTTTTAATATACGGAGTAATAAGTAATTGTTGGGGTATTAAGTTAAAGTAATGACACACTCTGTATAAACCACGATATGTATTACATATATTTTTACGCGCAAGATTATATTCACCATCAAGCAAAATCGTTATAAATCTACCACCGCTATTAACGACACTTTAATGTATATTAAAAGCGTAAAGGCCTAATAATGTTAACTTAAATTAATTTATGGGGTGCCTCTTATTTACATATAAAATAAATTAATGTTTCTTAGCGGTTAACTTCAAAATTAGTTAATTTGAATAAACGGTAGCGAGATGCCTCCGTTGATAAAATGAATTGCATTACATCGACGTTGATGATACACTGCTCAAAACAAAATGTACTCCCTTCGACTGACTATATTTATACAACTTTATCCGTATGCAATCTATCATTTATTTTAAAGTTTTTAATAATCATTACATCAGAATAAATACTTTAATGAATACAGGGTGTTCATAGGGTCATACTTCAGGACCAGCTTCTTTGGACAAAAACAAGGTACTTCTTGCTTCCTTTTGCTTCCTTAAGAAATTATGGGCCTCGGAAAATATTTTTTTTTATTTCATTTTTATAGGATAATTTATGATGTTTTTTTTCGGGGGAGAGGGTACTTATACTTTTGTGTTTGTATTAGTAGTGGGCAAGTGGAAAAATCCAAATATCAAGCTTCCTACAGAAAACTGTATTTAAATATAATACGCGGTTGAATTAGACTATACTAAATTGAAATAAATCTCATTAAATAACACATTAAATTAAATCTCATACATATTTTGCTGAGATGTGTTTGTCGTTTCATTATTGTCAAAACAGTTGTAGAGGTAAGTCAACATGTGATTTTTTTATTGTTTGTTATCCTCAGTTATTTCAAACCATAAATATGTATAGCACAATAACTAAGAAGTCAGTATTATGCATTTTTTAGAAAATCCTGAGACACGTCAATTCCTAATTCTAAAATGGCATCTTGCGACGTAAAAATGTCAGTGGATAGGGAGACGTGGTTCTGTAGAATGGCTTGCACGATCACCTGATCTCACGCCGTTAGACTTCTTCCTACGGGGATATGTAAAAAGTATGGTCTACAAAACCAAACCCGACTAAAGAAGAAGAATAACACTTGCAATTAATTAGGTCGATTACCCCGCAGATCTTAACTAACGTTACAAGACATTTCTATTTACGTCTAGGATGCCCCCAACATGCTGGAGACATGCATTTGAACATCTGCTGCATTAATTATGATTTGTTTTTTATTTTAATGTAATGAATATCCAACGCTGGAGAAACTTTTTTTGCTAATTTCTGCAATAAAATTTAAAACCATAGCAGTTTTGAATAGAGAATGAAAATACCTTTCAAATGAAGTATCACAAGGCCCTACTTCCAATTTGAAAATTTATGAGTTGTAGCCAGTGTTCCTAGCCGTCTAGGAACACTGGTTGTAGCTGTCACCTGAAGGGGGTTGAATTTAGGGATGACATCTTTACGCCGCAAGATGTCATTTTAGAATTAGAAATTGACGAGCAAAAATAATGGAGCTACTGAATGTATTCCATTTGGCTGTTCCGCACTGTATTTATGAAAAGGGAACAATTCGAGGAATCAGAATACCTAACAGGGTGTTCCATTTAAAAACCACAACTTTAGTTCACTTTCATGACTACTGATGTTCAATTGTTTTTTCTCATAGCATATAAAAATTTATGCAAAAATCTATCATTTATTTCTGATAAACTTTTTCTAACATCAATAATAAACTCGCAATAACTTATATCAGATTATAGAAACTAATTATGTGCATTGATCGGACTAAAACGTGAAGATAATTATTTGTTCGGACAGTGTGTGTCGGTGTCGGTTTCAGGTAAAAAGTGGACGGGGACTTTCGATATCAATGACTCAATCCGGGCTCTTAAATAACTGAGCCGTGTTTACACGACAATAAAAGAAACCGGTAGCAGCTTGTAAAGCGGCAACGACCATAGATGTAATTTAACACCCACTAAAACTTTCGACGCGTTCCGGACGGCCTTGGATCGCTCATATTATTTAATTTATGGGTTCTCCAGATACCGATTATTGCTAAATATTTACGCCGTGGCGTTTTGTTCGCGTTTGCGATGTTTCACAGTTGATTTAACAGGTTCCCAACGCGGAGGATTGTACTATGGAAACGGGTCTAGTTTGACGCTGTTCATTGTTGCTAATTTTTAATTCTAAAAATAGTATGTAGGCTAACTATTGTTCACGTGATGTGTTTTTTATTTGTGTACGTATATCATTGAATAGAATTCTATGCATTTTACCAAGCACGTTATTGTTATAAACGTAATTTCTAAATGTGAGGTTACACACAATTGTTGTTAGTATTATTTCATTATACCTAAAATTTGGATTTTTAACTGTGTAATTATCTACAGTGAGGGTCCATAAGTAACAGATAAATTCATTATCTACGTGATTTACAATTTATGAGTAAAATCCTGAAACACGTCAATTTTTAATTCTAGAATTACATTTTTTGAGCATAATTTTATGCCTCCCCCTCCAACCCCTTGGAGTGACAGCAACCACTTTAAATTTGTTAAATGGAACGAGAGTACATATGATAGGAGCTCGTTTGAAAGGGTTTTTAATTCTCCATCCAGCAACTACCCGAGTCAAGATAGCATTTGACCTAGACAAAAATAATATAAAGCTGATTTTTTGTAGAGATCATGCCTGAGGGCTAAATTGTAACATACTAAAAGTCCTGGAGAATCCTCCTTCCGCAACCCCCTTTTTTCGCCCCCCAACCTCCCCCTTTTAATATTTTGGTGATTTTCTCGAAAACTATCAACTTTAAGGGAAAATGTCAAGAGAGCATTTTTAAAGCTGATGAAATTACCCTTCCAATGACGTATCGCACTCCATATTCAGTAGCACATGCCATCCACCAGTGGCGTATCAAATGAAGGGTTACTTTTAAAAAACATACTTTTTGCTATTTATTCTCATTTTTTTTATCTAAGTATAATTTTTTTTAGAAGAAACATATTTTCTCTAAAACGACCATTAAAAGATGGTCTACTTACGAATCTTTTAGAAGTTCTTTAGAAGTTCATCGCAATTACTTCAGTCAAAAAAAAATTAAAAGTCCGTGTTAGACGCATATTTAAAAGATGCGGGGATCGCCGTCATTCACGCTGTAGATGATGCAGATGAACTAATTGTCAGTACAGCTCTCAAATTAAATATCAGCAATGAAAATGTAATTGTTGTAGCTACGGATACAGACGTTCTTGCAATGCTCATTGGTAGAACACCACAAAATAATAGCATAAGTGTACTTCATCCAGCCACGAGCCGAACGGCTGGAAAAGTATATGCAATAACTGAGGTACAAACTGCAATAGAAGATATGAAAGAAGTTATTATCTTTGCTCATGCAGTTTCTGCGATAAAACATCTGCCTTATACAGAAAAGGGAAAAAATTGTATACATGCAGTTACAGAAAAAATCCCAACTTAAGGAATAAAGTTTGCGAGATATTTAATGTACCCAATCAATTACAAGAAAATGTGATACAGTGTGGGGAAGAGTTTGTCAGATCTCTTTATCATGATGGTCCAAAATTTGGAGATATCAATAACCTTCGCCATCATCTTTATAATAAAGCAATGGCAAGACAATCGCCTTCTGCACTCCTAGATCTATCCAGTTTGCCGCCCACAAAAGCAGCATGTGCCCAACATTCGCTGAGAGTATACCTTCAGGTGAGCAACGGATAAAGAAAAATGTATTTGTGTCATGTCTATTGCTTTTTAAGGTACAAGAGTGGCTGGGAAACCGGCTACCGTCTACTGAATGGGGCTGGAAGTTAGTCGAAGGACAATTGTTGCCTGTCAAAACTACGCTACCTCCCGCACCCGAATCACTTTTCTCTCTGGTTTACTGCCATTGCAAAACCAATTGTGCTGGTAGATGTTCTTGTAAACACTCAGGCCAAAAGTGTAGCACATTTTGTTCCCCTTGCAATGGCGAAACATGCAATAATATTATGGAAATTGTTACAGAAGATTCTACTCTTGAGAAAGATGTTTAAAATGTTGTTTTGAAACTAAATAAAAAACAAATTAAACAGCAGTTTCAATATTTTTGGTTGTAGGGTCGTTCTCTACATCAATGGATTTGCAATTTTATCACCTACAAAAAAATTTGGTAACGATATTTTTCGTCAAGCTTATAGTTTTTGGTAAAAATCAGTAAATTCGACGTGTCCTTCAAGAAATTTCAATTAATCTCGGAACAGCTTTCTTTTGATACGCCACTGGTGTGTACCACTTGGTAATATATGGGCTCTCAATACGTCGTTGGAAGGGAAATTTTGTCAGCTTCAAAAATGCTCATTTGAAATGTTTCCTTAAAGTGGATAGTTTTCGAGAAAATCACCAAAATATTAAAAGGGGGGGGGGGGTTGGGGGGCGAAAAAAGGGGGTTGCGGAAGGAGGATTCTCCAGGACTTTTTGTATATTACTATTAAGACCTCAATTACGATCTGTACCAAAAATTAGCTTTATATTATTTTTGTCTAGGTTTACCCAAAATTTGAACTATCTTGACTCGGGTAAACATAATATTTTTTTAATTTCTTGTACCTAGATCCAAAAACTAGAAATATGGAACTTCAATTTTCTTTTTTTTTTAATTTTCCTTACGACCATGTTTTCCCAAGTTACAGCTCTTTGGAAATCACCTAAAAATTTGGGATTCTTTTTATATCCCTTAAATTCTGCGCCTAGTGTATAAAAACGCGAAATGGAGACCACAATGAAAACAATAAGCCACACATAACAGTTAATGAACAGCGCTACGCAGGACTTTCCGTTTTTGCTCAGTAATTTATTGTAAAATTCGACGTTTACATTATACATTTCGCGTTATTTTCTATTCTATTCGTACGCAATTTATTCCGTTAATTGATATTAATCCGTACCATGGCGGCGGACATAAAACCATAATTTATCTGGGCTAAATGCGGCCAATTACAAAATAAACAGCATTAACGGATTCATAATGCAATTTCGTCGGCAATGCGTATAAACGTTATTATATTGGAAGCGCTGGCCGGCGTTCGGCGTTGCGATATTTAAATAAAATATCCGGTACGGCCACGGTAATCGCGGAAACGGGATGAAATACGTGCATTTTTGTTCGACATCCGCGCGAATTTGTGTTTATAGCGATCGTGGGCGTCTGTGACGATTTCGATTACATAGTAGTGATAGACGTAGATTACACACAAACTAGTAGTTAGTGCATACTGATTCGAATGAAAACCGCAACACCCAGTATTGGTTAACCCTTTAACGCCCAACTGCACTGTCAAGAGACATGAACTTAGAGGCTGATATTACTGATAGAAAAAATAAAGAAAAAAATAACTAAAACCATGTATTCCCATGTTTTCGAGGTCACTCTTTCGAATGGAATCGTTAAAATTTGCAAAAAAATTGATGTAGCCTTCAATTTTTAACAAAAACAATTAAAAAACGCGATTTTTTTCAAGATTCTTTTTTTTAATCGCAATTTCAGCTATGTTATCGTCCTTTATACCACTCATAAACAAATAGAAACGTGCACTAGAGACGTGTACTTGAAGGAAACGCAATGAGAACAATTATATTTTCTTATTTTTGAGGGTAGAATAACTAGATATGGCAAAATTCAAAGGGTGATATTTCTCTTTTTTTACCAGTTGCGGAATCATTGACGTAAAAGAAGAATTTTGAAAAATTATTAGTAATTTGGGGGTTTTTGAGGTCGCTGATCACGATCCTGATGTTAGAATTTCAAAATTCAAGATGGCGGATCCAATATGGCCACCATCCCAAATCAAATTTCAAATTTTTCGATTCTCATTAAAATATATGTACCTAAATAAGATGTAGAATCGAACAAAAAAGGTACAATTCCATTTAAAATACATTTCTGCAGCAAGTACCTAGCTAAACTTTACTCTCTCATTTATTCAGAAAATAGTAAAAGTAGCTGAAGGCTAAACAAGTGCTCCGGTCGACAGTACAATTATAAATTTTACTTACTCCACCTCCTGTCTCCTTACATTTCAATTTAGCACATAGGCATCTTACCTGAAAACAGAAAAAAATGTTTAACATCTCGTTTTAAAAAACACGTAATGGATTGAAGAAAGGAAACATTTGTATAATAGACGAGGAAATTTAGCACAAAAAAGAGCCAAACCTCCAAAATTTCAGCAGTAAGATAGATTTTGACGTAATTAGGCTCGTTGGACTCCTTGTAAAATTTAGAAAAAATGCTACCTATTTTTGTCATATACAAATCAGAAACTGCATTACTGCACCTAAAAAATGCATTTTTGGGGTGCAATTTTTCCAGCCAATTAAATAAAAAATTATAATTCTAGAATACATTGTCAAAACGGGCTGAATTTAGTTCCTCAAGGGTTTTTTGGGGTCGCTGATCACGAACATGATGTCATAAATTCACCCCGATGAACCTGGGGACCAGGGAACCCTGGTCCACCAGGCCCATCCCCGAGGTTTTCCCTCGAGTTCGGCCTGAAACTAAATGAAAATTGTTCCTCGGGAGTTTTTGGGGTCGCTTATCATGAATACGTTGTTAGTTTTGTTGTCCGTTACACCTGGAGGACCAGGAACCCTGGTCGCCAGAGGAAAAGCTCGGAGATGGGCCTAGCGACCAGGGTTCTTGGTCCTCCAGGTGCAACGGACAACAAAACTAACAACGTATTCATGATCAGCGACCCCAAAAACCCCGAGTAACCATTTTCGTTTAGATTCAGGTCGAATTCGAGGGAAAACCTCGGGGATGGGCCTGGCGACCAGTTTTTATGGTCCTCCAGGTGTAACGGACAACAAAACTAACAACGTATTCACGATCTGCGACCCCAAAAACCCCCGAGCGATCATTTTCGTTTAGATTCAGGTCGAATTCGAGGGAACACCTCGGGGATGGGCCTGGTGCCCAGGGTTCTTGGTCCTCCAGGTGTCACGGACAACAAAACTAACAACGTATTCATGATCAGTGACCACAAAAACCCCCGAGTGACCATTTTCGTTTAGATTCAAGTCAAATTCGAGGGAAAACCTCAGGGATGGGCCTGGCGACCAGGGTTCCTGGTCATCCAGGTGTAACGGACATCAAAACTAACAACGTATTCATGATCAGCGACCCCAAAAACCCCCGAGTTACCATTTTCATTTAGATTCAGGTCGAATTCGAGGGAAAACCTCGGGGATGGGCCTGGCGACCAGGGTTCCTGGTCCTCCAGGTGTAACGGATATCAAAACTAACAACGTATTCATGATTAGCGACCCCAAAAACCCCAGAGTGATCATTTTCGTTGAGATTCAGGTTGAATTCGAGGGAAAATCTCGGGGATGGGCCTGGTGCCCGGGTTTTTGGTCCTCCAGGTGTAATGGACAACAAAACTACCAACGTATTCATGATCAGCGATCCCAAAAACCCCCGAGTGACCGTTTTCATTTAGATTCAGGTCGAATTCGAGGGAAAACCTCGGGGATGGGCCTGGTGACCAGGGTTCCGGGACCCCAGGTTCACGGAATCAATTTCTGATCAACATCAGATTCGTGATCAGCGCCTCCAAAAACCCCGAGTAACCAAATTCTGCCCGTTTCAACAATGTATTCTTGAATTATGATTTTTTTCTTTAATTGGCTGGAAAAATTGCACCCCAAAAATGCATTTTTTAGGTGCAGTATTGCAGTTTCTGATTTGTATATGACAAAAATAGGTAACATTTTTTCTAAATTTTACAAGGAATCCAACGAGCCTAATAACGTCAAAATCCATCTTACTGCGGAAATTTTGTAGATGGAATGCTAAATTTCCTCGTCTATAATGAATATGTATATAAGTATAATAAATGTAGTTGTAAATACTTAAATTATTTTATTACTGCTTCTGGAAAAACTATTATTTAATGAATTACTTAAATGAGAACAAATATCTTGACTGGAATAACGCAAAATATTGAACAACCTCAATATACAACGGACTTCTTAACACGGTATGTATTTGATTTGGTTCTTCCTTCCACAGGTCAATTATAGAACAGCTGCCGGCTCACAATTTATTGCAGACCAAATTGACCATAATTTGTCATCTCGTCACACCATTGCGGATCGCTAACTGAATCTTAACTGTCCTATAAATAAAACCGTGCCAACACCAGAATTGCACGGACAATAAGTAAAAATAATACCCATTCTACTTAGTTTGCCACACGCTCAGTCGTTTTAAAATAATACTACTATTATTTCACACAAACAGAAGTGATGGAAGAGTTAAGAAATATCGGATTTGCCATATCCAGGACAAAAAGTAAAAAAACGACGGTTAAATTTACTATAAACTATCGAAATTTACATTAATTGAAAAGCGATTTTTTTATTTTTAATTGTAAATTATTTTTTTATCTGCATCAGAAGAGGAAAAAAAGATATTTTGAAGACAAAAGTTTGTCCTCAGAAAAAAGATCAATTTAATTAAAGAAACTTTATTCCACTGGTGGACTAAACCTACTTTTTCACTAAAATAATCATTTCGAAATCACTTTCAGTAAAGTGATAATGATGAACAGAAATCAGACACAGTTCAATTATTCATTCATAAGTCCTTTGATTTGTTAAACTTTTATTGTGTGAACAGCAACCAGCAAAGCAGAATTTCTGAAGTATCAACTGAAGGTGTTTCCTCTTCTTTGAAACTGGAGAATTATCCCCAGATTTTCTTCACAGTATCTAGAAATGTCGCACTTGGTATCCGTTATTGAAACAAGCAGATGCCTATGATCCCTTGTCTTGAGCATCGTCAATCTTTAAATTCTGGAGTGGGTATTGGAACCTTCGGCGTAGAAACAAGAAACTGGACGTTTTCCACGGAACACCGAACTATACTTTTCTTGACGCGCGTTTCGCCAACTAAGTTGGCATCTTCAGGAGAAGATAAAACTAAATTCTAACTTATACTGTGTGTTCTTTAAATCTAGTCAAAATATATCTTTTTGTTTGCCCAATATACTTTTGATCACAATCTTTACAACTCATTCCATATATTCCTGACTTTTCGCTATCGTCTATTTTATCTTTGGGGTTGCCCAAAAGCGTCTGTAGTTTATTTTAATAATTATATACCTACCAAATTGATATCAATATTTTTAAAAACTTTATCTAGTGAATTTAGGTTCATATGGTAACGAATCAAATTTCGAGTTGTCATTATCTCTACGAAAAGTCGTGGAATTGTACAGGGCTCTGTTAAATGTATGTTTCTTTATTAACGTATCTATTAAATGGACTGAGTAACCTTTATTCTTAGCTATATCCTTCGTTAGATTTTTCTCTTGCTCAAACCTCTCTTTACTGAGGGGGAAACTTAACAGACGGTGAATTAGAAAACTTGCCATTTTATGTTGAAAAGGGTGGTGTGAATCGTTAGGGATATATCCAAGAGCCGCGGTTTCTTTCCTACATATATATATCAAATTCTAACTTATTTTCACTATTTCTAATAACTAATACATCTAAAAATGGTTAGTTATTTAATTTAGCAACAAAATTATATAAACTAATTGCTTTTGTATCAAATACTGCGAAGATATCGTCCACGTACCTGACCCAGACAATTTTTTTTAAATTAATAAATTAGTTAATTCACAACATCGACAGACACCAGCGAATTCCATCATTAGTGTAACATTTAATATTTCTACTTTAACTACCTTGCTAATATTATCCAAAAAAAATGTGACATTGCTTTAATCATCAAATATTCCTAATTGAAAACCCTTGTCAAAAATTGTTTCATATATTCTACCTCCGAAATTGCTGCTTTCTTCGGTTTGTATCCATTCAGTCTATTTATCAAATAAATAGTCAGCTTACCATAGTTGGAAATCTCTCTATTTTCGTAACCGTTTATGGTAGTTTTGAACATCGAATACTTTGTCCATATAGATGATATCGTATACTTATTCTAACTATTTAAAAAAAATACGAAGATATATTTATTACCCTGGATTTTCTCTCTTTCTCGCTCCACTTATTAAATTCGGCAAACTCTTTTCCGTAAAATTCCCTGAACTTGGCTGGCAATAAACGCAAATTAGCCTCTTCGGACTCTTCAAGAATGTCTGTACAAATTGTGTCGGTTTCATCCAGGTTCCGCCAAACTCACATTTTTTTTGTTTTTGTTTTTCAATTATGCAAATAATAAACAAATAAACCATAAAAACCACAGACAGACATCAACAGAGCCTACCTTGAAATTAATTTTTAAAATGCCACTTGACGTGGTGACTTTGAGATGTCATATTAGGTATTTATATGTAAATGAAATTCAGGTAATACTTTGTATCAGATTCGTGTTTTTGTTGCGTTTTATCCATTTAGCAAAAATAAACATCCTTTCGTGGATAAAACACATTCTAAAACACTTTAAAAGCACAAAATAAATAAAGTAATATTCGTATATATAAGTACAGTATGCAAAAAAAATTTGTTTATAAGATCAAATGCCATTTGTAGCAAAACAGTTTCAAGACGCATTAAATTCGTATCAGCTATTTTTTTTCTTCTCCTTAAAGGAGCAAATGTCAACTATTCGCCCCGCGACACATAAATAGACCGGTAAATATTTTTATCGACACACGGTATAAAGTTTCCGTAATCATAAAACTTCCACTAAAACTCGTGCTCTAGATAGTTCGGCTTAACGCGAAATATAAATTAGAACTTCTTAAAAGTTGCCCGGTTCAATATATGGCTGCGACAGTTTACTATCGAAAAGTGGATGATTTGAAACACTTAAGGTATTCCGGAGTGGCGCAACTGCAATGCAGCTCCCTTTTTAAGCGACGTCGGAACACATGGCCGAATCTTGGCTTGAACTTTTACCATCTCGGGTTTGTTTAAAGATACGCTATATGATAATAACGTTGGGAACAGAGGCATGCAAGAGGACAATAGAAGTCTGTGTTAAAGTACTCAAGCTGATTACAAAAAAAATTGACGTTTTTATGGCGGAATAGATAACACTTCAATTATTAAAAATAAGTTCAAGGAGAGAAACACATGATTAAGTAAGGTATGTTATAATTAAGGTCCGGGAATATATGCTGTCTCGCAAAGCTGACTCTATGATAATTAAAGTATAAACAGTATTTTATAAGCGCATATTTATTGCCCCTGTGTACCCACGCCACTGTCCGTGTGTAGAATGTTATCCCGAACGAAGTCTTCGCGGGAACCCGGGACTTCGTAATACACTTTCTCCTTTTTATTCATATGTATTTTTTTGCGTAGAACACAATGCGCGGGGTCCGTAGAGCTGTAACTGTCCGCTAATTCTTTAAATTATTGTGAAAAAAACGCATTTTTTCACTTTTCTGCTTATATCTCCGTTTCTTGGCATATTTTATAAAGCATATGCATTTCAGAAGTTGTAGCCTATTGAATTTTCAAAATTTTAAGCCCAACCCGAAGTCTCCAAGTGGTATTGTTAACTTGCAAATGACTGCTGAAGTTGAAACAGTGCTTTTTCTTCACCATTTTTTTACTTCGAAAGTAGGGCGACTATGATCATGAAATTTCTTGGAGGGACTGCTATTTGTAATATGAAGATAAAACAAAATTCAGCTCGATCCGTTAATAACTTTTCGAGTAATTAATGATCGAATTTTATTGCAAGCCTTAATTAACGATGACGCCATTTCTTTGTTTAGTGTACGATATTGACCGGGTTGGGCTAGAAAAATCATAAATCTCTTCAAGTTTGCGGGGTTTATTGAAATTTTGAAAAATATTAATTTGGGCCAGTTTTATAACATTTTCTACGCGACTACCTTATTTGACGCCACGTATGTATTGTTTTAGAGTTACCGCTTCGAAATTCTCGGAATTGTGACTATAATATCTTGACATAATTTTTTTTTAAATACGCGCCTTGAAGCGTACTTTCAAGATACACCATTCCGCCCGGGCTAAAAAAAATACCGTCAAAAAAGGTAATCGCGTAGAAAACGTTATAAAACTGATCAAAATTAATATTTTTCAAAATCTCAAAAAGTCTCGCAAACTTGAAGAGATTTATGATTTTTCTAGGCCAACCCGGTCAATATCGTACAATAGACAAAGAAATGGCGTCATTGTTAATAAAGGCTTGCAAAAAAATTCGATCGTTAATGACTCGAAAAGTGATTAACGGATCGAGCTAAATAGAGCTGAAGGACCTTGTATTTGAAAATGGTTGAATTAGAGAAGCGCAGCGCACTATCTCTGCGTCCGCAGACGAAGTGGTACTGCCATCTTGGCGTTAGGGTTAGGGTATGTGTGACGCAAAGCGGACAATGCGCGCGCCTATATAGTGATGCATTAGAACATGTACAGCACGGACAATGCGCAAAAAAATCCAACAGCAGTCATTTGCACTTGAAGTTAACAATAGCACTTGGAGACTTCGGGTTGGGCTTATAATTTTGAAAATTCAATAGGCTACAACTTCTTAAGTGCATATGTTATATAAAATATGCCAAGGAACGGAGATATAAGCGAAAACATTTTCGCTTATATCTCCGAAAACAAGGTTTTTTCACAAATTAATTTAAAAAAGTTAATTTAAAAAATTAGCGGACGGTTTCAGCTCTACGGACCCCGCGCATTGTGTTCTACGCAAAAAAATACATAGGAAACCGTCAAAACTAGCCCTATATTTTTGATGATTTTAGCTCCCTGCCTACTGAACTGTATACATATCTTGTTAAGAGGGTATCGTACGAAAACATATTAAATGGGGAACTAGTTTTATTTTGAGCTCATCTGTGTACTCTAATATATTGCCGCATACTTATCGGGCACTCTGTATAACCAACGAAATTGAAATACAAAAAAAAAAATGTCCAAGTTAAAAAAAAATAGTGCGACATGGATTTCTTGTTTTCTTTTTAATTGTTATTTAAATTAAACATCCATCGTGAACAATTTGCACAGCGGCAGCCTACGTATCGAAAGCACCGGAACGAGTCGACTATCGCGACGTAATTGGATCAGACGACTCGAAATTAATAGATATATATCAACAGCTGCGCTACTGTCTAATCCGGTTAGTTCAGCGAGACACAATACCTTCTAGCTCCGCAATTTTAGTCAAACCGGCATCTTTCAGAAGTGCTGTGCTGGCACGCTGCATTGCGACATATTGAAGCATGGCCGCCCCTTATCAGAAGAAAATGCCTCCGCCGGAAAAGCAACGTCTGGATTGGTTTGTTATGCACTTGGCAGCAGGGATGCGGGTTGTTGGGGGTGCCAGGGGGGTGGCGCAACGCTTTGGCAGACAGTGCCCAATTTACTAAACTTAAGCCGCCTGTACCTTAAATTCTCCCTGCAGTCATCTGCCCTGTCGATTTGCCGGATGAAAAACGGCCATTCAGTTTTATCACGGAATTGCCCACCGGCCTTTTGAATACAGTGCACACAATTCCAAAAAAAATTGTTCGTTTATTGTTATTTTTAACAATAACATTATTTACAGGATTTGTTAATAATGCTTTAAGCTTATTAGTAGAGATCGGATGTTAATACACAGGCACACAAAATAAAAAAGTTGAATGTCCGAGAGGTGCCACATGTATATTCCCATGTATTTTTGACCGCTGAACACGATTCCGCCGTCAGATTTGCTCCATATCGTCCCAGATTTTTCCTAACCTCAAAAAAATCATAAAAAACCCGGAAAATCCACAAATGAGCATATAAACGATGTAAAAATCTGTTGATCGGTGAAAAACACACCCAGAATTATGTATCTCCATGTATTTTTGATCGCTGAATACGATGCCGGACAGTGGGCGAACACGGCAAAATTTTTCTCAAAATAAGATAACTCCCCACAGAAAACTCCAATCATTGTGATTTTTTTTTATTTTACAGGTTTTGGACAGTAGATTAAAGGAAAATTGGTCCAACACACGTTTGAGGTTTAAAGAGGGGGAGACATAAGGGACCCCATATGAGGGTCTAAAAGTTGAGGTTATGGGGTTATGGGGGGTGTAAAAGTACAAGTAATGGGGTCATGTGGATTGAAAGCTTAGGTTATAGAGATATTGGGCATAAGAGCTTCAGTTTTAGAGTTATCGGGCTCAAAAAATTGATTTTTGCGTAGATGAGGGTCTAAAAGTTGAAGTTGTGGGGTTATGGGGGTTTAAAATTTCAAGTTATGGGGTCACGGGGTTGTGACAGCTTATGTTATAAGATCATGGGAGTTTAAAAGTTGGAGGTATGCGGTTACTGGAGCTTAAAAGCTTTAATTGTAAAGTTACTGGGATATGGGGTCCCTTATGGGGTGTCTCCGCCCCCCCCCTCTTTAAACCTCAAACGTGTGCCGGACCGATTTTTGATGATTTTCATCAATCAACAGATATTACATAGTTTAAATAAGCTGTTTTCTCGATTTTGTGCGATATTGATGTTTTTTTTTGAGGTTAGGCAAGATCAGTGACCAGATGGAGAAAATCTGGCTGCGGGATCGTGTTCAGCGGCCAGAAATACATGGGAATACATAATCTGGGCATATTTTCACCGCCCAACAGATTTTTACATCGTTTATGCTCATTTGTCGATTTTCCGGGTTTTTAATGCTTTTTTTTGAGGTTAGGAAAAATCTGGGACGATATAGAGCAAATCTGACGGCGGGATCGTGTTCAGCAGCCAAAAATACATGGGAATATACATGTGGCACCTCTCGGACAGACAACTTTTTTTTGTGTGCCTGTGTAATAGATGCGTACTTTATCAGGGACGGCTCCAGGATACCACTATTAATACCGCTACGAAATGTTAATAGTATATTATGCAACGATCATAACGACAAGGCTCGTTATTTCCCGACTATATTATTATTATTATTATTATTATTATTATTATTATATTGATTATAGTCAACAATGACATTTTTGCTTTGAACGGTGATAACTCAGTAAAAATCATCGTACAGGGCTCAGTAATAGGTCAAATTAAAGAGAGTTAAAGTATCTAAAAGACATTTTAATGAACGTATCGAAAAAAAATTATTGAGGTCCGTGAACCTTTCAAAAGACAAGCAAAAATTTTGAAATTTTGTTTCGATGTTTTTCGATGGTTTATGATTACTCAAAAACAGCTGATGTTTATTAAACTCAAGATCTAAAAACCTGAAACTTGGAGCTTCAATTTCCTTTTTTTTTCTTTTTGCCTACGATCATTTTTTCCCAAGTTACAGCTTTTTGAAAGTCAGTTCAAAATTTGGGTTTTTTTTAATATCCCCTAATTTCTACGCCTAGTATATTTCTGGGTATGTGATGTTGTATTACATTTTTTCTTGAGAACTCTTAAGTAAGTATTGAAGTGAATTATATCAAAGTGTTGGTAACAAAAAGCACTCATTGAATAATCTTACGAATAGCTTTTCATGCGTTTGCCATATTTTACTATGAAATTATATCACACTATTCAACGTATTGCATACAACGGAAGTAATACAACACCACCAGCTGACACGGGAGTACTGCAATCAAATTAAACTGAGGTAACCCCTATCAGATGCTGCACGAGTTGGCTATGTCTTATAAGCCTAACCATAGTTAAGGGTCATTTATTGTTGTCATTGTAAAATGTTCATTTTACAAGTTTCTTCCAACATTTGGTGGTTGAGTTGCGACCCGAGATTGTCCCACTTATTTCTGGAAGGTGGAAAATTTTCAAGTTGCCAACTTACACATTCTGTATTATCTGTTTTGGCTTTATTAAATTTCCGACGAAAAATTGATGAATCGCGCCGCAGCCTTTGTATACTGATGCCTGATATACGATCCCTTTATACGTTTAGTCCGCTGGTTCGGCCATTAATTAATTAATTAATTAAAAGTCAACTGGGTCATAATTTTAATGAAAAGCCATTCGCTTATCTTCCGATAATGTACTAATCAATACCCATAATAGACTAGAAGGGTGGTCGTAGTCGTTTTAAGGGTTTCACCGGAATTTCCCTCGCAAAATTTTAAGTGTTCAGAGAACGTAAAAGGTATACATATATATGTATAATAAGGTAGGTATACATTTACAAGCGAAAGAAAATTTTACTTTCAAATTACAGCAAAATTGATTTAATATATTTGTATTTCAATCTATTATTTTTATAATAACATACAGGAACTCATTGTATACATAAATTAAATTGTTCTTATGAGAATATAATCTTGGGATACTCTAAAAAATAAGTTTTCTTGTCACGTTTTTGAGGTACGCTTTCAAAAAGTATCTTGTAATGTTAATTCTTATCCAACTTCAGTTTTTTTTTAATTCCAGTTATAATCCTACTATTTCCAAAAATAATTTTGTTTGTTCTATTACAATTGAAGGCATTATTCCAAAAACCAGACAAGTCCAAAATATCCAGTTTTCAAGTTGCCGGCACCTTATTTACTTGAAGACAGTTGCTATTTAGTGGTATAATTTATTTCTCCAAGAACCAGACACATCCGACAATACAACACGGAGAAATGTGTGCGATTCTATAAAAATAAGACAGATCCACCCGTTTCCGGCAAAAACCAGATATGTCCCGTTTTTTTTTTTTTTAGATATGCGCGTTGTACATTTTGCGCGTTGTACATTTAGATATGCGCGTTGTACATTCACTGTGTAACAGCTTAGTATGTGGACGGCTGTTCAGAGAGTAGAGAGAGAGCTAAACGACTGTTACATTGGGAACATTTTCTATAGTAACACGTTAGATATAGAACTTACTTTTGTAGTAACTAATAATAACGTTTTTTAACTTTTCATTGACAGTACAACAATAAAAACTAAAATTTAGAACGGTACTAATTACTCCTTCTGCAAAAACCAAACAAGTCCAGTACATTTTATTTTTTTTCTCGGGATGTAATGTTTATACTTTTTTTTCATTATGTATATGAGAAGATATTAGTGGTACCTAACCCTATAAAAATTACGAATTTTTTCTACGGGCTAAAAAAGAAGTACTACTGTTTTTTCAGTTTCTGAAAATTACCTTATTTGGACTTGTCTGGTTTTTGGAATAATGCCTTCAATTATTTTTTCAAGAAAGTGTCTAGCCGCGTAAGCATAGGAAAAATGCCCTAGCGTTTAATTCAGTGTTTTTTTATGTTGCATTTGTTGCCTAAGTCTTTTCTATACCAAATTTCAGAACCCTACCATCAAGGGGAAGCGAAATATGAGGGTGACAACCCTTAACATTACTATCAATTTTCTCGGGAATTATGTGAGATATCTGACAAAGGCACATACGAGGTGTGGCTATTAAATAACCGAACTGATGCTGCTACCAGCGCGCTGCGAGCGTGTCGCGACAAGTTTGAACAGAACTGTGTCTGGTGATACTTTCCCCATCCTGAGCTCGCTGAACAAGCCAGTGGGTCGCTCAGTTTGACTGTAGCAGTTGTTTGAATTGGTCTGCGCACCAGTGACGCGTAAAAATGTTAAGTGTTCAGATGTACATCGTGTTAATCAAGTTTCTTGTTGAACTGGGGAAAACTTTTACAGAAGCTTATGCAATATTAAAAGAAGTATACGCGAATGAATGTTTAACCCGAACGAGTTTTTTGAATGGTTTAAACGGTTTAAAGAGGGACGTGAAACGACCGAAGACGATCTGCGCCCCGGACGGCCCTCAACGTCAAAAACGGACGAAAACATTGAAAAAATTGGAAATGAATAACAGGAATCGACAAAGAATGTGTTTGCCAGATTTTGCATGAATCGTTCAACATGCGCAAAGTTTGCGCAAAAATTGTGCCAAAACTCCTCACTTCCGAGCAAAAAAAAATCAAGAATGAACATTTGCTCTGACATTATAAATAACATTGACACTGATCCAGGCTTGTTAGACACGGTGACACTGAAGGGACAAGATTTGAAAGTGCGGAAGCGGTTAAAGCAAAAGCGACGGAGGTTCTGAACCAGCTGACAGAAACGGACTTCCAGCACTGCTTTCAACAATGGAAAAGTCGTATGGAGCGATGTAGAGATCCGAAAAGGGTAGAGTAGAGTACATTGAAGACGAAAAAGTTGCTACTGTAATTGGTGATTGGTAAAAGTGTTATGACAGCAGTTCGGTTATTTAATAACCACACCTCGTATAATATATATTTTTTTTTAGGTCGCAAGCATGGCCCTATTCTTAGGTAGAGAATAGCAAATACGTAAAACGTTCAATTAGACGCTAGGGCATTTTTCAAATGCTTAACCGGCTAGACCCTTAATAAAAACCTTTTATTCATACACTTACATCAAATGTATCAATTCATTTTCTTTTTTGTTGTTGACTGTACCCGTTTAAAAAAAATATGAGTTCTTAATAAGACAGACAGAAATAAACAAAATAATTTAAGAGGGTTCTCGATTTTTCGTTCAATCTGCGACGCAGTGCATTATCAAACGTATTAAATTTCTGTTCTCAAAAATTGGGAATTTCCATTTCATTTTAATTATGTTCCGAACGGCCTTAATTCTATTTTCGGGCAGGCGTTAAACAAATAGAAAGCGCCCGACGATTTTTCTTGGCCGACGAAGTGCGATAGGGAAATGAGAACAGGAAATTGACTGTATTTTTTCCGCTGCGGGGAATCACCAAGGCATACGCCGGAAATTAAACCAGTACTTTTTTATTCTATTATTGTTTCACTTAATTCTTCTTTATCCGTGAAAAATTTCTCCGCTTTCTCGTCGAATTGCGGCTCTAAACGGGATTATCTCTGGGAAAATATACGTACATTCGGCTGAGTCGTTTTAAGTTCCCCAGATGCGTTAATTGCTTTCTTTATTTAGTTTACAAAGGAATTGAAGTTCGGAAAAAGAAAAGCCCTAATATGTCCTGATTATTTACATATCTTATACTGTGTTTTATTTTTCCGGGACAAGATTTTGTGATTTTACACTTTTATTTGTATTTCTCATTTTAGATAATGGATTAGTTATTAATAGTCCAGTAGGCACAGAGCTAAGATCATCAAAAAGTGCTCTTGAAACATATAGGGCTAGTTTTGACGGTTCCCTATGTATTTTTTTTTGCGTAGAACACAATGCGCGGGATCCGTAGAGCTGAAACCGTCCGCTAATTTTTTGAATTAACAATTTGTGAAAAAAAAGTCTTTTTTTTCAAAACTGGCCGTAGGTACATATATGTTTCAAGAACACATACAAGTCTCTGCCTACTGGACTAATAAGGCTCCAAAGAGATACAGGATTATTCATTATAAATTACCCACCCCTTATCATCGTTATTATTGCCTATAGAAAAAGGAGTTTTCAATAAAAGTTTTGTGGTTATTACTTGTGGTTTATATTTTGTTAAAATGCTATCAAAATTACAGTAGCGTGCAGATTTCAGGGGATACAAAAAAATATATGTATTTTTTAAATGGGAGACCCTGTATAATTTTTGGAATGATCCACAATACCACATGTCACCTCTATCTTATACCATTTTTGTGTTATTAAACGTCGAATATCTTAGTTAAACTAATATGGAAAACTAACTAAATATGGAAAAGTTAAGATTACTTATTAAAGTAAGCTATGAAAATGACAACTATTGTGCTTGATAAGTGACATTTCTTTAATGAAATAATCAAAATGGTTTACTTTTTAGCTCTTGTTTTTAGAAAGTCGCACATTTGCTTGATGTTAGTGTCAATGAATTTTATTTGCAAAGCTAAATATAAAAAAAACTTGGATAGGTTGAAGTGGCATAAAAATGCATTCGAAAATTAGCACCAGTCAAACAGAATCGTTTGAATCGTAAAATATTCTTTAGCTATATAGATAAACTATGTGGGAAATGTAGGATTTTATTATTTTTTTATTTAATCAAAAAATGTGTAGGAATATCATGTGAAAGATAGACTTCTTTAATTTTATATGGCCTAAAATAGATATTTCCAAATAGAATATTTTCAAATATTTCAGACACAGATTTAATTAAATCAATGTTAATTATTGCTATCAACACGCCATGTTAAAATAATAAATAATTAGGTTAATTGCAAGTGAAGATTAAAATGTTTACGTCTAACTTCTTTTTATTTCAGTCTAGCAGATATGATGTCAACAATTATTTTGGATTTATATTAGTAACATTCCTACTTTACAGTTAAAATAATAACTTGCTGTCAATGGAAATTGGACTCACTTTTTACATACATATATTATCTAACAACGCACGGTACAACTTCGATAATCCGGACTAATTATTGCAAAGAGTTTTACGGATTATCAAACAGGAGTTAAATGTTATAACGGGTGGGCCATCTGTTGGTTTCTTTTTAAACTGAGTGCTTTTTCTACATTGCCGACACTGACGCGCTTGACATTTGATATATATATATGTGGTGTTTAACCTCCGCTGTAAGAAATGGATCGTTTTACGCTTGAACAACGTTGGGAAATATTGAAAAATTATTTCCAAAGTGAATGCTGTGTTGCAGAAACAGTGAGAAAATTGAGAACAATTTTTGGTCGAAATGAAGCTCCGTCAGCGCCTGGTGTAAGAAAGTTCTTAAGGAAAGTTCGTGAAACTGGCATGCTTGTGGATAACAGAAGCCATCCACGTGCTCGTCCGGTGCGCACAGCTGAAAGAATTGCTGCTGTTGCCCAAAGTGTGCGTGAAAACCCAAGAACCTCAACTCGTCAGAGAGCACAACTTAATGTCAGTCGCACTTCTCCGAGGAGAATATTGCATAGTCCTCGGATTATTTGCTTACAAGTTGCAACTTACTCAAGATATAAAGGAAAATGACCATCCACTTCGTTATCGCTTCTCCGTGTGGCCTTTAAATGCGTTGGAAAATGACGTCGATTTCAATCGAAAAATATTTTTTTCGGACGAAGCTCATTTTCATCTTGGAGGACATGTTAATAAACAGAGCTGTAGGATTTATGGTTCCAAAAATCCACACGTAGTCATAGAGAAGCCAACGCATCCTGCAAGAGTGACAGTGAGTGCAAGAGTGGGTGTTTGGTGTGGGTTTGGAGTGGTGGCATCATTGGTCCGTACTTCTTTCAAAATGTTAACTGATCATTATCTTTCAAAAACATGTTAACTGATTTTTTGTGGACGCGATTGGACGATTTGGACTTGGAAGAGCTTTGGTTCCAGTAGGATGGAGCAACTTGTCACACAAGCCGTGAAACAGTCGATCTTTTGCACACTAAATTCGGTAACCGTGTTATAAGCCGTTTTGGAGACATTAATTGGTCATCGCTCATCTACGATTTAACACCGTTGGACTATTTTTTATGAGGACATGTTAAGGACCGTTGTTACTCCAACGATCCACAAACAATTGACGCACTGAAGGAACACATCAATCGAGTTATTCGTACAATAGAGGCACAAATAATAATCGAAAATGTACTGCAACATTGGGTGATAAAATGAACTACTGTCAAACGAGCCGCGGCGGCCATTTAATTGAAAATGTTTTTCATAAATAATGGCATACTTTCTAGAATAAAGCAAGTCATTTAAAAATATTCAACGATGTAGTTTTAATAGCAATTTATAAAAGAAACCATCTGATGGTCCACCCTATATTATACAGAAATACAGACATACATACATATTTATAAAATACATAAGTAAGTTTTATTTCTTAAACAAAACAAGAACAGAAAAAAAACAACTGTAATTATCTTTATACGTATTTAAATATGTGTTTGGTTTACTTGAAGAGGCTTAATCAGATAAGTATGAATCATCTGAACGTTCTGAACTAAAAATAGCGGTAGAAAATATAATGCTTGCACGTAACTATCATAATCCAAGTGAGGTGGTTATATCTCAAAGGATACACACTGTATACACATCTGGTAGTTACATAATATGTAAATACAATCCTGTCTGGCGAAAAAATGTAAATAAGTGAAAAAGTTTGAAAATAGAAATTTAATATACCGATTTTATGTTTTACTTTTTACAATTATTCTAATTCAAATACCAGTCACTGAAACAATTTACTAATTCTGTTTTAATACAAATTACGATAATTTTAACGGAATTTTTCTAAAGTAGGTACATACCTAATTACAACCGTGCTATAGATACAGTAAGATCCAAATCATTTGTAAAAACAATTCAATTTAGGTATCATTGTAGAAATGTGGACGGCACCAGATAGAAATAGAAAAAAATCTTAGTTCAGGTGTGCCTTCTTAGGAAGCTGTCTCCGATAGAAAAGAAATCAGGGTCATATATTTGTTCGTTTACTGTTTTCTGTCAGAGACCACATCAAACTGCGAGGAGTACCGCAGTTTATTACGTTTAATGTCGTCAGTCAGCCAGATAGGAAATACAGTAGGCAAAAACTATCTGGGTACCGCGTTACGGTCAGAGAATAACAACCAGTTTTTGTATATAATTGTGGATATTTTATGCATGATTTGTCTCCAAAACGTTTACGTGACTTTAAAGTGTTGAATAGTTTAAATTTTAATGTCTTAGCACCGCACTTAACAGTGACATGAAAAAACTATAGAACATTAATTTACCTGTGTAGTTCACATTTTACTTATTCCAGCTAAAAAAGGTACATCTAAGGAATTAAATGGAAAAATATTGCCATATTTTTATACTGTTATATAGAAACTCTTTTTTTTTTTAAAGGTACTTCATTGAATATACAAGGTGTCCCAGTTTTTTTGATCAGGACTCTAGGGTTTTGTAGAAAAAGTGATTTTTTAAATAAAACAGTTCACATGAACATAGGCCCTAAAACGCTTAGTTTTCGACGTATAAGGTGATGAAGTTTTTTTTTTCATTTTTTTTTTTAGTTTATCAATAACGGTGAGAGTTACAAGGTTCTAGTTTTACAAGTAAAGTAGTCTAATAAAAATTTAATCATCGATAATGAAATTTACTCAGAATAATTTCTACGTCAATGGATTTTCTTCTGTGACAGGTTCCAGTTATTCTTTGGAATAGTGCAATGAAAAAAAGTTAGTAGCCACAGTTATCTTCCAAAAGCAATTAATCGCTTGATTGATAAATTGTTCAAATACTTGTCCTAGTAGGTATAAAATATATTTGTTTACAAAAAAAAATGTATTTTACAAATACCATTTCCTTAAACATTAAAGAAGAAATGTTACCTCATTAATTTCAAAAATAACATTTATCCCGTCTTGATTTAAATTTAAAGAAGAGGCAAATTCAATCCACAATAGGAAAACATACCTAATGTGTATCGCCTTTTTTGGTAATCATTTATTTCAAGCATTTTCTTATCTAAAACGTTTTTATAAATTCTAACTTGGATTTACATTTCGCTGTACAACATTTTTTTATACATTAATAATAAGGTAACTTTTTCATTTTTAATCTCATTTGAAAAAAAATGTGTTTTAAATACTTCTACATGCTCTTAAAAAATGTGACCCAGCTTATGAATCACTCTGTAAGCATATAAATATTAAACTGCGATTGCAATTTTATTATATTAAAGCACATTTCTGCCTGTTGCTGTTACTGCTGACTGCTGACAATCGCAATGCATCTCTCGAGTACACAGAACAACGATTTCAAGTAGGGTTGAGGTCACTGCGCGCTGCGCTTCTATTGTTAAAATAAGCTTCGTACGCGTATTCAGTTTATTCCGAAAATAATGGGCACTGTGATTCGCAATACACGTGAAGTCCTCACGTCAGTTCGTCCAGCCTTACTTCGATACACGTGCCTAGGGCACATGGAAAATCATTAAATACAGTACCGGACTTAAGGGTGGAAAAGGGCCGGAAAATCGATTTTTTTTTCTCTGATACTACAACTTATAAGAAATATTGTCAGCAAATTTGAAGTGATTAGGAGCAAAACTTTTCGAGTTATAGACAATTGAGTCTCCGGGCGCTCAATCTCCCTTGACCGTCATTACGCTCGGCGCGGCAAGTGGTTTGTAGCAGCTGCTCTTTTCTGTTTCTCTCTTTCTAATTTCTATAGGCGTAAATAGACTCGTTTGTTGTTATATTTTTAAAAACATACCTGATTTTAAAAGGGTCTTTTTTGAAAGACTAAACCGAGTTAGTTCGGCATCGTTAGCATCATTATTCATGTATCAAACTTTAATCGCGTTTTTCTCAAAACTTTTGTTTTAAGTCAGTAGTCAAAATTTCTCGAAAACCTTTGGACCGATTTCGCCTAAACTTTGCACACTTCTTTTATATACTAAATACTCGACGGTTCTGAACGAAGGATTTCTTTTTTTTTTCAATTACAACTTATTTTTTAATTAAACAAAAAGAGCAATTTTAGACAAAAATCAGTGTTTTTATTGCACCTTTACCAAAAATTCAAAAATGAATGTTTTGTTAATTACTTCTTTCAAATCCAAGAAATCTTTTTGGTTTTTTAATTTCGGATGAAGCAATCATGAGTTATCCTGACTACCGCATGGAAACTTTTTTTTGAGGTGACTGATTTTTCAATATTTTTTTTATGCAAATTTAGCAGAATATTCTTAGAATAATGCTTAATCATGTAAAATATTTTAAAAATATTAATAAACAAGGTACTTTGAAAAAAAAATCACAAAAATATGACCCTTTTCCCTCCTTAAGGTACATATTAAAATTACAATCACAATTACATATGGGGTAAGGTTCGAACAGCTGCCTAAA
This sequence comes from Aromia moschata, assembly GCA_029963805.1. Lineage (NCBI taxonomy): Eukaryota > Metazoa > Arthropoda > Insecta > Coleoptera > Cerambycidae > Aromia > Aromia moschata. Next base: position 167,754 of record JAPWTK010000691.1, read on the forward strand.
GTTCGAACAGTTTCCATTGCAATCGGCATCATTTTTCACCCCAATTGTGGTGAGATGTCGCACGAGTGGGCACTGCCCTGTGAACAGTCCCACTGTCAGGATTACAATTATTAACAGAACAGGATTCCCAAAGCACAGTTTTTGTATGATTTCTTGTCATGCTTTTTGCTTGGAATTGATCGTTTTCTGTAATGAATAATGTCGTTTTCGGAATTTTAGAACAAATACATAATACAAGAGCGGGAACTAAAGGGTAGGCTACCTATTAGTTCTTTTTAAACTGTTGTGTTATTTCTACATTGCCGACACTGACGCGCTTGACATTTGACATATACTCGTATGTGGTGTCTAACCTCCGCTGTAAGAAATGGATCGTTTTACGTTTAAACAACGTTGGGAACTATTGAAAAATTATTTCCAAAGTAAATGCTGTGTTGCAGAAACAGTGAGAAAATTGAGAACAATTTTTGGTCGAAATGAAGCTCCGTCAGCGCCTGGTGTAAGAAAGTTCTTAAGGAAAGTTCGTGACACTGGCATGCTTATTAAAGAATTACGCTTATTAAATATTACAATATTAAAGAATTGCTGCTGTTGTCCAAAGTATGCGTGAAAACCCAAGAACCTCAATTCGTCACAGAGTACAACAACTTAATGTCAGTCGCACTTCTCTGAGGAGAATATTGCATAAACACCTCGGATTTATTTGTTAACAAGTTGCAACTTACTCAAGAGGTAAAGGAAAATTATCATGGACTGGGGACCGTGGACTTTAAATGAGTTTGAAAATGACGCCGATTTCAATCGAAAAATCAATTTTTCGGACGAAGCTCATTTTCATCTTCGAGGACATGTTAATAAACAGAATTGTAGCATTTGGGGTTCTGAAAATCCACACGTAGTCTTAGAGAAGTCAATGCATCCTGCAAGAGTGACTGTTTGGTGTGGGTTTTGGAGTGGTGGCATTATTGGTCCGTATTTCTTTCAAAATGAAGATGGTAACAGCGTTACAGTCAATGGTTTGCGTTACAGAGACATGTTAACTGATTTTTTGTGTCTGCGATTGGACGATTTGGACTTGGACGAGCTTTGGTTCCAGCAGGATGGAGCAACGTGTCACACAAGCCGTGAAACAATCGATCTTTTGCACACTAAATTCGATAATCGTATTATCAACCGTTTTGGAGACAATAATTGGCCATCGCGCAGATGCAATTTAACACCTTTGAACTATTTTTTATGTTTTTTTTATGGGGACATGTTAAGGACCGTTGTTACTCCAACGATCCACAAACAATTGACGCACTGAAGGAAAACATTAATCGAGTTATTCGTGCAATAGAGCCACAAATTATCGAAAATTTACTGCAAAATTGGGTGAAAAGAATGAACTACTGCCAAGTCAGCCGCGGCGGCTATTTAACTGAAAATGTTTTTCATATATAATGGGAAGGCATACTTTCTTGAATAAAACAACAATCATTTAAAAATATTCAACGATGTAGTTTTAATAGAAATTTTAAAAAGAACCCATCTGATGGTCAACCCTTTGCAAAGAGTTAAGTAATAAGTGACTTCAACATTAACACATACATATGTACTTGTCTAAGTAACTTTCGTGTGTTAGGTTTCTTTTCACTTCTATTTAACTTTTTTCTCAACCCCCTGGCAAGGCAGGTTTATAAACCTGCCTTGCCAGAGGGTAAAAAAATACCTAAGTACGGCCCTGAAATTCACGGTTTACCCTACACGTACCCACGCGTATCGAGTGTTCATCAAACGTGGCTTATTGAATTCTACGGCAACCTCATTTCGAGGCTAATTTAAATAGGCTGAATGTTTAACGCTTTTTTGTAGTTCGAAGGATGATTTATTAGGTATGCAAATAATAAAGGCTTACAAGTTAGATATTATTATAATATGGTACACCGTTTCAGAAGAATGTGTTTTATGATACGATACGCTCGAGATACGTTTTAATTTAAATACCTATGAAGATGAGCGCATGTCTTGAAACTGCTTGCTTCTTTAGGTGTTTGAGTTATTCCACCAATCGCGTGTTTTATAAAATAACCAGCAGTTTTTATACCTGTATAGCAGTATTATAGAAATATCCGAGACTACAGTTATGGATATGTTTATATTATATTAGATTTTATGCAATACAGATCAATACAGTATCAATGAAATGGCGTAAGGTTGTTAATAAAAAAAATGGTAATGTAGTTTTCACCTACTTGTTTTTTATACTGGCTTTCCAATTAAATAAAATCAATATATAGAAATGCTCGCCTCACTCTGTAAATTACTCAAATTTATGTTAAAACAAATTATTTCACCTGCTTTCAATAGTTACCCCCTTCAACCCCCTCAACCACCCACCCTATTAAGCTATTACGTTTGCAGAATCTATTATATTGTACGGGTGTCTCAAATTTGAATCCAATCAACTCTAGATCTCGTTTTAATTTTCCAGTTGATATCTTAACCCGTTCTCGAGTTATCGTGTACACAAAAAAAGGTTAACAGACAGACGGCCAGACACACAAAAATTGTATTTTTTTAAAACTTAAAATGTCGACGTTAGAGAACGTTTTAGGTCTATTTAAAATGGCTGAAACATTAGGAAACCAGGTAGAGGGTAATTGGTTATATTTTGACCCTCTCCCTAACTACTCTATTATGGCAGCTATAAAAAAAAGTTTCGAATGAATGTTGTAGGAGAGAATCTAGTATTTCATAGCGAAACCAGTGTTTAAATAAATAAAATGTTTTAAAAAGACTTTCAACACAAATTGCGTCTAGAGCGAAGTCGCAGAACGAACAAAGGCATCATACAGTTTAGAATTTTTTATCGCGAAATCGTAATAGCAGTATAAGTAGGATCCGGCCTGTAAATGACATGAAAAGCATTGTCAAAACATATATTTTAACGAGTTCGCAGTAAGTATCTGTTCCCAGTAAATTACGTGGCGCAGCTCGAAACTGGGATGATCTGAAAAGCAGGAAACGGATAGGAGCGACTCTATTGTGAGCTTTTATTTCTGTTACAGTACATTTAACTTAATTAAATAAATACGCAATTTATCTCGGAAATGCTCGATTTTTATAACATCTACGCTGAACCGAATACACTCCATAACTAAACGAATGCCTACTTTTTACTTAAAAAAGATCGGCCCGAAACGGTTATCCGTTTTTCGAACAACAGAAATGTGGAAAACATTTTCGTATCGCTTTATGTCACGCAGAACTTTTTTTGGTTAAAGGCGAAGATCCTGGAGTGGGTACTGGAACCTTCGGCGTAGAAACAAAAAACTGGACGTTTTCCACGAAACACCGAACTACTATACTTTTCTCAACGCGCGTTTCGCCAACTAAGTTGGCATCTTCAGGGAGAAGATGACAACGAGAAAAACTAAATTCTAATCTACACACTTGCACTAGTTATACTACATTTGTTGCCACGGTTCATTGAACCGCAACACCTGCCTTTGTTTATCAGAGCAAACAGTGAACTGGTGGGTATTGTCCTTATTCATACTACTGTTACGCTTAATGATTTCTAAACTTTCAAAAGCATCAAATGTCTACTGTTTGTTACTTTTCTAATTAATTTTAAATTATTTATGTCTATCCTATGGTTGTTGTCAAAAGCGTGTTGGGCAACACAAGATTTTTCCGTTCTGCCATATTTCAAATGAGCCATGTGTTCTTTAAATCTAGTCAAAATAGATCTTTTTGTTTGCCCAATATACTTTTGATCACGATCTTTACAACTTATTTCGTATATTCCTGACTTTTCGTTATTGTCGATTTTGTCTTTGGGGTTCCCCAGAAGCGTCAGTAGTTTATTTCTAGAATTATAAACCAAATTGATATTAATATCTTTAAAAATTTTATCTAGTCCGCGGGTGAATTTAGGTTCATATGGTAACGAAGCATATTTCGAATTGTCAGTATCTCTACGAAAAGTCGTGGAATTGTACAGGGTTTTCTTAAATTTATGCTTCCTTATTAACTTATATATTAAATGGACTGAGTAACCGTTATTCTTAGCTATATTCTTAATTAATTGTTTCTCATGTTCAAACCTCTCTTTACTGAGGGGGAAATTTAACAAACAGTGAATTAGAAAATTAAAACTTGCTTGCCATTTTATGTTGAAAAGGGTGGTGTGAATCGTTGGGAATATATCTAAGAGTCGAGGTTTCTTTCCTATATACATCAAACTCTAACTTATTTTCACTATTTCTAATAGCTAATACATCTAAAAATGGTAGCTGTTCATTGTGTTCCATTTCATATGTAAATTTTATGGTAGGGGAACGGTTATTTAATTTAGCAACAAAATAATCTAAACTAATTGCTTTCGTATCAAATACAGCGAAGATATCATCCACATACCTGAACCAGACTCTAACGGCGAAGACGACTTTAAAGGCGAAGAATTGTGTCTCGTTTAATAGCTTCTGTAAGTGTATGTACTGCTGGTTCTAAGTTCTATGTAATAATAATTTACTTGATTTATATATTTATTTAGTTACACCATCCAATTGAGTGCTAGTATTTTATGCCTTAGAAATAACAAAGAATAAGAGCCCTATAGGGGTCCTGGAAGAACTCAATCAAAAAATATAAATATTTTTTTTTAGAACGAAAACCACAGTATCCAAACCCGTAAACATTAGTATGTTTAAACTAACTGAATTATTATTTCAAATTCCAGAAGTTTATACAAAAGCGTACACTTCCAGTTTACGTAGGTTCAGGTCAAGTTTATCGAAAGCCTTACTGAAATCAGTGTAAATGACTTACAACTTATTCACCAACATCTACAATCTCTAAATTATACTGAGTTATGTGGATTATATTTGTAACAATAGATCAACCACTTAAAAACCGTGTTGAAATTCACATTATTCCATAATACGTCACCTCAATTAAATTAAAATAATGAAGCGTTCTTCAAACAAAAAAAAACGTTATAAATTAGACGTTATAAATTTCATTGCATTTTACAAGATATAATTACCTGACAATCACATTTAAAAGAAATGCGTTTGAGGAAGAGTTAACCCTTTTGAATACGTATTCTAATGACACCATGTACGAATAATTAGAATCTGCCAATATTAGAATCTGCCAATATGTGTGATATAGTCAAACTAAATTTAAAATTTAATTTGGCTTGACGACAAATATATTATTCCACTATATGTTTTACATAATTTATTTTTCCAATCGTATACTTCCAGGAAAAGTAAAACATAATCCGTGTTTTGTTTGTCATATATATAAAGTTACATGACTGTAACGGATATTCTGAAGAGCGTAAGTAATTACTACTTCAAGGCCGTTAATTTAATATATGATTACAGCTCGCATTGTTTTCAAATAACTCGGTTATATAATACAACAATGCACAAATATTGACTTACAGTTTCCTGCAGAAGTATTTATAAACATGGATTTTTTTTGTTACATACATATTTCTAATATATAATGAATAAATACTGTTTTACATATACCAATTTATTGGACATTAAATTGTAGAATTTATTTTTCAATTAATTATCACATTTTAGGTGGTTGTTGAAATTGTTTACACTTTGTAATATTTGTAACAATTTATTGGCCAATTTCAACAGTGCCAACTCTCAATGACTAAAAACTAAGAGTTGTCATAGGTTTATTGCTAAGAGAAATCGCTTGTCTCATTACGGCATTGATACAACGAAATAAAAATGTGAAAACTCACTAAATATCCATAAAATTGGCCAATAAATTAGAGCAAGTTCTAATTCTACAAATTATTGTGAACAATAAATTGGGCACACTTTTTTGTTTTACACGTATTCAAATAAATAATAAATTGAAGGTGAACTTGTACAATTTATTGTGAGAAAAATTGGTGTGTATAAAACAGCCATAACGTATGAACTTCGTCAGAGATTGAAAATGAATCATATTGTCGAAACCATATTTTCGGGAAAAAAATTTAAAATCTATTTATTGTGATTTAACTTTGTGATAGCAGATCACAGTTAACTAAATCTACACATTTAATATCAGTGAACAACATATGTGGCATTACGACACTAAGATGTGTTTTGTTAACTAATATAGCGAATTATTTACAAAAAAAAATATATTCCAGAAAATAATTTCCCTTTTTGGTTTAGAACGAAATATATAAACTTCTCTAGTCATCCACAAACAAAAATATATTGATACAGGGGATTTCCACGTTTCCTATCTACATAATATTAAATACTTCATTTACATACAAGTACGTTTAATCTTGCTTAATATACATATACCTATTTGCAATCTTCTGACATGTTTAATAAGTCGAAGTAATATTATACCTATTCCTATACACGTTTCAATAGTATTTTCAAAATAAAAATTAAAAAAGGGATAGTGGAAAAGAAACTGAAAAAATGAGAATTCATAGTAGATAGCTAGGAGTCCATACCTAGTCATAAACCTCTCATTTTAAATGATTTTGAAAGTTTTTGAAAGATATTTTGAGACAAGCACGAACTTTGAAGGCCATGTGTAGATTATAGAAATCAAATCATAAAAATATATCTTTTTTATAACTTTCACTGGAACATTTTCAGTTTTATACATTAATATTTTGGAATTAAATTTGTTTGGAAATGATATGATACGCCACTTAACATTAAATAACATTACATGTATTTTTTATTTTATTTAATAATTTATAAGACTTTTTATGTAATGCACGAGATCTTTGGCGGTAATTTTCGTAAAACTTTGTACTTAAGACTCTTATTATCCAGACTGGTTATAATTATCTTATGCTCAAATTAAAAAGTCATTTCACCGTTTGGTGACTGACGTGCAATAGACTAATAATGATTGTCTGTGACCTTGAATTCTACTTATATATTGTTGGCAACGGCAATAAATTCTAATTTTAGTTAGGAGCGCTAGAATGTGCATTAGAAAAAAATAACATTATTTTTTTATATTAAATTTCCTTTGATGTATCCTGCGGATTCAGTGTGCGTATCTGTGCATTACCGATAAACCTGATGTAATGGATCTTCTGACAATTATTATTCTTATTTAAAAGAATTAGATGGTACTCGAGTTACTTGTGTGTTACATGTAACACACAAGTTACTTGTGTGTTACAATAGATTTTGACACTCTATGCCCAAAAATAAAGATTATAACGAATTGACCAGGCGGTTATGTGTTTTGGGGACGACTTTTTCCATATAATCCCTAATTTTTATTGAAATGTCTCTGGAATATCATAAGAAATGATAATTTCTATATGCGCCAGTTGAAAACGTTGTGGAAAATTTGTTATTAAACAAAATGTAAAAAAATAAAAAACTGTAAAATATCTGTTTTCCCCTTTTTTTTTTTTCTAGATAACTCGAAAACTAATCGTCTTAAAGAAAACTAAAGGAAGAAAACGTTTTGTTATTAAATTTTACATAGTCTCTGATAGGCTAGAAATTAAAAAATGCGCTATTATTGTTGCAAAATAAAAATAATCGGTAAAAATTTGAAAAAAAAGCTCTCTGATTTTTTTTTCGACCACTTAGATTATACGTACGACCTTCAGATCATGTTTCAAAATACTTTTTTACACAATAAAAAAACACACCAAACATCCAAATTGGTCTAATAGTTTTTGCACAATAATTTTGCGATTCAGCCAATTTTATGAAAAAAATGCGACTGTTCAAAACTTTACAGAGGCCTAAAAAGAAGCTTGAGCAACTTGACATATAAAAAAGCATTCAAGTTTTCGAAACTTTTTTGACAATGTAAAATCCATTCACTAGAAGAATCTTTTAAAGTTATTTTTTGGGAATCTTTTAAAGTTATAAACATTGTTTTGGCTTATAAACAATTTAAATACCTCTGCGAATTTTCGTTGAAATGAAATATAAAAAACAGCTTAAAAATACTGGGATAGACGCTTCGTTAAAAAAAAGTTAATTTCCTTCATTGGTCACATTAATCACATGGAAAAAGTCCAAATTGCCTCATTGGAAAACAGATACTGCCTGGTATATAATACTTATTTGCCTCAAATGTGGACGGATAGTGACAAAAATGTAAAAGAAACAGAAAAAAACGTGTTATAAAAATATTAAAAAACAGCTTTCTTCTTCTCCATTCTGCTTTCTAAAAACGAATATTTGCATCCTCATTTGAACGATATTTTCCAACTATACATAAATTCATTTTACACAAAGACATTACATAGCAAACCAATTTCTATACACTTAAACACACCAATATTAAAAGTAAACAATGAAATATAAAACTGCCAGTCAGGTCTATCTCATAAATGTCATTCTCGACATTTACTGCTCTGTTGGCACATTTTACAGTACGGTGTACTCAGAACTACAAAGTATTATGAATACGAGTATGAGACAATGCGGAGTTAGAACAAAATGGAAAATTCCGCATGCAGCCAACAAAACCGTGTGAAAATTCATAAAATTAGCGTACTAGTTTCTATCTCCTGTGGAAATGCCGATGTTAACATTTAAGTAGAGTAATTTGATGGCAATTTTTTAAAATGACAATTTGTATTATTGTGTTTATACTGTCTATATCTACTTTGTTTATTATAATAGGTTTTCTACAGACTAACGTTTCCTTAAAAATTTAAAAAATTGTATCCACTCTCATTAACTTCTTAAAAAGAGGATTTACAACACAACAATAATGTCATTATCATTTAGGTCAGATTAATTTAGTCAATATCATTTTTTTCTTTTTTCTTAATGGACCTATTGTTCTATTATATAATTTTGTTCAGGTAAATTATATAGTAGCCACAAAAGATTAAAAGAAACAACTAAGTTTTCATATATAGGGTGTTTCCTAAGTAGTCTGAAAAACTGAAGAAGACACTTCCTCAAGTAATTTCATGAAAGATGGTCATATACGATTTTTGTGGCTTACCTAATTATTGGGATACTGAGCATTAAAGTTTTATAATTTTTTTTTTGTTTTTTTTCTCTAGGTCTCTTAACCTTTTTTTTTTGATTTAGGATGTGGTTTAGGTAGAAAACGTCATTTTAATAACACAGGTCTACAAAAACAATTTTTTTTTCTGTTCCAGGCACTAAACCTGTCAAATCCGAAGTATTTTTTTTGTGCTGAAACCGATTTTTTTTACTCGGAAAACTTTCTACCGCGTAGATTCTCAGGTAATCCCTGTTTTTTGTTGTCAAAATACGTTTTTATGCCAAACTTCCAACATCATTTCTTAACCAAATATGATATTTTCGAAGTACTTTTAAGCGTTGAATACGATCCCGTTGACAAAATGTGTGCTAGACCCTTCCATTTTCCATAAAATGAGAATTCAGGGTGAAAAACAGCCCAAAAATGGAAGAATTTGTGTTTTTCAAGAACGTATGATCAGACATGTGCCATTTCCGAAGTATTTTTACGCGCTGAAAAATTGGTGCTAGATCTCATGATCATGCCATAAAAATTATTTTGAAAGGTTGAAATGGTGCTACTATAATTAATATAGTGATAAAATTACCCTGGTTAATATTATAAATATTTAAAGGCTCGATTGCTTCTGAAAATATATTTATTGTTGTTGTAAGCTTGATTTGCTAATCTACTTAGCAAAGATTGGAATAATTGAACTGAGCAAAGATTGAAAGACTTGGGTCTTGATCAGAAAGTACAACATAGATAAGAAAGTCGGAAGTTTATAGGAAATTTTATAGAGAAGAAATGGTCGTAAACATACTTCGGAAATGATATGTCTGGTCATACGTTCCTGAAAAACACAAATTCTTCCGTTTTTGGGCTGTTTTTCATCCTAAATTCTCATTTTATAGGAAATGGAAGGGTCTAACACAAATTTTGGCAACAGGATCATATCCAGCGCTTAAAAATATTTTGGAAATGACATGTTTGGTTAAGAAATGATTAATATTTCAAAATAAAAAAAAACCGCATAAAAATAGTATTTTGATAACCAAAAACCGGGATTTACTGAGAATCTACGCGGTAGAAAGTTTTCTATTAAAAATTCGGTTTCAGTACAAAAAAAATACTTCGCACAAGTAAGATGAATGATTATATGAAAACTAAATTGTGGTGGCCTATTGATCGAGTTTGTTTTATCAGAAATACTTCAATCACACTGTCACCAAAATTAGTTATAAACAAATATCAATGTTTTCGTTGTTATCATAATAACAACAAAACTACTAATTAACAAAATAACTAATTTTGGTGACAAAGTGTGATCGAAATATTTCTGATAAAACATTCGGTCAATAGGCCACTACAATTTTGTAAAAATGTCACATACCTACTTACTGATCTTGCTTGTGCGATTATTATTAGATAAGACGTGGCCCATCCTACATCCCCTTCTCTTCCACACCGTCTTCTCCGATTTTTTATATATGAGAAATTCGTTGTTCAAACAGCTAGTTAATCTCACTTCAATAATCGGTTTCTCTTTGAATGAATTTACAGCAAACTAATTCATCCATCAACGACTGAACTTAAAGTAGGTTATTTAATGTTCTAATGCATCTGCAGATAGCCAAACAAACACATACTAGATGTATTAGTGGTACGAGATGCATATTGTTTTTTTTTTCGTAGTTAATAGAGCTGCTGAAGACAGTCTTTAGAGGTCATCGTACAACTGACGTTTTGCTATATCATCAGAAAGTTTTATCACGTAACAGACAAATGTAATTTTTGATTACAAAAATTAATCATATTTTTAGGTAAAATTTAAATTTGAACAGTATTGTTAGTGTTTAACATCTTATTTTAAACCTAAGATTACTTTGAAGTTGAGTTGAGTTGAAGTCGATTTTCTAGACCTATGCATTGTAAGAAACAATTTCTGTCTATTTCTAATGAATCAGTACTTACATATTTATATTTTAATACTATACGTATCTATTACATACAATTTTTATAACAATATTTAAAACCACGAAATGGTGTAATGCAGGAAATTCCTTCTGAAACCCGAAGTGTGTCCTATATACGATTTGGTTAAAGACAATAATTATAAAGGGTGTCCCAAAATTTACGCAAGATTTCAATTAAACAGAAAACAGTTTTTTTAATTGTATTTTTTTATCGAAACATAAATACATAGGATAGGGTTATTTATGGAATAGCACATCGGGCAAATGAACTCCACAGCTTTCCTGGAACATACGGGACTCTTTTGTCGAATTCCTTTTACCAAATTTTCTGGATTTTCTCTACGCAGGTGGACCTTCGACTTCAAATAACCCCATAGAAAGAAATCCAATGGTGTTAAATCAGATGTTCTAGGGGCCAATTCTGATCACCAAAACGAGAAAGTACACGACCAGGAAATGTCTCATGCAGTAATTGGAATATTTCACGGGCTGTATGGCATCTCTCACCATCTTGTTGAAAGCACATGTCGTCCATGTCAATATCATCCAATTTAGCGCAGAAAGAACTCGGTTATCATGTCGCGATATCGAGCACCAATAATAGAAACTGCTTGGCCAGACTCATTTTCGAAGAAGTATGGTCCAATGACGCCTCCAACCTAAAATCCGCACCAAACAGTGACACGTTGTGGATGCATTTCTTTTTCGACAATTGCATGTGGGTTCTCTGAACCCCCAAATGCGGCAATTTTGACGATTAACGAAGCCATCAAGGTGAAAATGAGCTTCATCGCTTAAGATGATTTTGCTCGAAAAATCAACATTCACTTGTTCAATACTCCATTCAACGAACTCTCTTCGTTGTGCATGGTCATTAGGCTTGTGTCAATTGAACTTTGTAAGCACGGAGACGCAGATCTTTGGTGAGTATACGCCGAAGAGATATTCTTGAAATTTGCAATTCTTGTCCAGGACGCCGAATAGATGTTCCTGAACGTTCACCAACACTCTCACGCACTGGTAGAAAATGTAAAACACAAAAGGTAGTCGCGTAGAAAACGTTATAAAACTGGAACAAATTAATATATTTCAAAATCTCAAAAAGTCTCGCAAACTTGAGGAGATTTATGTTTTTCTAGCCCAACCTGGTCAATATCGTACAATAAACAAAGAAATGGCGTTATTGTTAGTAATGCGCAAGGGGAAAATGCAGGGGACGGAAAAATATAAGTGGGAAAAATTTATCTACTCGATCGTTAATTACTCGAAAAGTTCAACGATCAAGCTTTAAAGTAAATATTTTAAAAAAATTTTAAGACAGACCGTTTACTGTGTAAGCCTCCACACAACAAATGGCAGTTCGATGAATCAAGATACTCCAAGATCAATTCCATGATCAGAGTCACCCTACTTTCGAAGTAAAAAAATAGTGAATAAAAAGCACTTTTTCAACTTCAGCAGTCATTTGCAAGTTAACAATATTTAGAGACTTCAGGTTGGGCTTCAAATTTTGAAAATCCAATAGGCTACAACTTCTTAAATACATATGCTATATAAAATATGCTAAGGCACTTAGATATAAGGTAAATGTGAAAAAATTGTTTTTTTTTTACATATAATGTTAAAAAATTAGCGGACGGTTTCACCTCTACGGACTCCGCGCATTGTGTTCTACGCAAAAAATACTTAGGGAACCGTCAAAACTTCAATGTCCTATATGTTTCAAGAACACATAAAAATCTCTGCCTACTGGACTGGTAGATCGGTGGCTTAATGCGGGCGGATTTCCATTCTCCCTCGCGTCAAGCGCCATCTACCCTTTCGCAACTGCATATTTGTCAACACCTAAGCATACATTGCTCCCGTCAAAGCCCCCGCCCGTCAAATATTTGCCGCGAACGGCCTGTATGCGGGCGGCGACTCTCTACTCTACACTGGCGAACTCCAGAATATTTCGGCGCATCCGACGACGTCGGACGAACAAAAAGGAAATGTTCCAAAATGCGACCGTCGTTATTTCAGGACGGCGAAATGAATTACTCTCGGAATACGTGAATGCGAATGACGCAACGGCCGGCCACGTGACGGCCGAAACGAACACGTTGTAGTTTATTATTTACCGCGGAGCGTCATGTGTGCGTAACCGAGCATTTCGGATGGAGAGATGTTCCGTATCCATGCCGCGCGGCCGGCGTGTCGAGAACAGTGTTGCCTCGTCGCGGTGCTGTCACAAAAATTATTCAGATTTGTTCCAACAGAACGTTCTTAAACGAATAATGAATTACGAGGTGTGGCTATTAAGGGGGGAGATACAATTAGAAGGTCCAAAAAATCGATTTTTTTTGCTTAAAAAGATAGCTATAAAGAATTAGATAGATAAAGAATTTCCCGTAGAATACGATGATGAAAACCCGGAATCGAAATTCGACGTCCTTCTATCTTTTTTTCGACGTTTTTCGAAAACAACTTTCGGAGCGCCAAATTAGAAGATAACGAACGAATCGACAGGCAGGACAAACGTTTCCTCTCATCCACCAAGGAGGCCCGGAAAGCCTGAAAGGACTTAAAGGCCAAAGAAAATCAGTTTTTTGAAGAGACTGAAGGCCTTATATACGCTCCTGGAATCGCTGATTAGAAGGTACATATCATTTTTCGATAATCGAAACTTTAAACGCGTTTTTCTCAAAACAGCATTTTTGAAATTTGCGGGAAAGATATCTCAAAAAAGTTCTCAACCGATCTTGACGAAACTTTCACGATTTCTTGTCTAGATAACTAGTTTCTATGTGAACCAAAAGTTTATACAATTCGACTTTCAGAATATAAAAATTATTGCAAAAAAATTCGAAAATTTTTGGTAAATTTTCGATTTTTTTCGAAAAACGCGCCATTTCTTCGATTTTTTTATTCATTTTTTTTTGTTCACATCGAAACTATAACATTAATTAACTCAATTTTTTCTGTTGGACTGTTTCAGATGAAAATTACGGCCTCCAGAACGCCCGCAAGTCGATGCCTTGCGCAAGATTGGACGTGCTGCCTTTGACTGCTTATAAATCAGCCATTTTGAAAATTAAAAAAATATATTTTTATATTCTTTAAACACGTACAAAACATCGTGCCAAATTTCAATAAATTTCAATAATTCCTTCATATGAAAAATGCTTGATTTTGGGCCTTCTAATTGTATCTCCTCCCTTAAATAACCGAACTGATGCGCTACGAGCGTGTCGTGACAAGTTTGAACAGAACTGTGTCTGGTAATACTTTACCCACCTTGAGCTCGCTGGACAAGCCAGTGGGTTGCTCAGTTTGACTGTAGCAGCCGTTTGAATTTGTCTACGCACGAGTGGAGATTCGAAAAAATATTAAGTGTCAGATGGAACAACGGGTTAATCTCAAGTTTAAAAGAAGTGTACGGGAATGAATGTTTATCCCGCACACAAGTTTTTGAACGGTTTAAGGGTTTAAAGAGGGACGTGAAACGACCGAAGACGATCCGCGCCCCGGACGGCCCTCAACGTCAAAAACGGACGAAAACATTGAAAAAATTGGTAAATTAATCCGTGAATATCCTCGTCTAAGCATAACTGAGGTTTTCTCGACTCATAATTTTAAATTGGAGATTGTACAATAAATTTTATTGTATAAATTTATTTAAAATAAGTTTAATTCCAAGTGACTTATCTATGTTAAACCAAAAAAATAATACATAAATATCTATTATTAAAAGAAATTTACATTTAAAATGGAAACATCACAAAACACATTGAGAATGATGTTAGAGACCAAAGCCGCGGTGAGTTACGGGAGTCGTAGGAGTTATTTTGCAGAATACACTTTTAGACTTGTGCAGACCTCTAAAAGAGTCGACTCTTTTTTGAGTATTGAGAACTCTATTCTCCAAGTCGGAGTCAGTGAAAAGAGTTCCTTTGCTTAACTGTAGTAGCATGTATCAACTTAGTATTAGTTCAGAACTATCTGTTCTGTGATGGAACAGCAGATTTCTTCCTCCACCAAAATTTTCAAATCAAACAGTTCTGTGGATATAACCTTAAATCTACGCGAAAGCGTAGAAAAGTAATCGCTTTACACACGCTCTTTCAGTAAGGAAGAAAGGTTTGATGAAGCGTCGACTTAAGAAGTTAAAACGTTTTGGACCTTCCTTCCTCCCATTTAGGATCTTAACTAGATTTCTGCTTCCCTACCAGCTATAGACGTTCATTTCGGACTTCCTTGACGTTAGCACGTTAGCAAAAGATCTTGTAAGGGCAGCTTTTCAGATTTTTAACCATAGCCACACTGATAAACTACACGTTATTCATAGAAACAATCACGATATATACGAGAAGCCAAAAAAGGATGGAGAAGTTATCATTAGATAGATTTTTACGAGGAAGAAGTGTCGTACAATAAATGACCAGTATATACATATTTACCATTTTTATAGAAAGCTGGTAGAGTTCAGAGTCGAAGCTGTAGATGCTGATAAAAAACAATGCTCTTAATGTTTCTAATGTACCTAATTCTTCCTAATGATGTGTAACTCTTGGCACAATACCCAATGAACTTGGTGAACCAGAGACACTCCCCAGTACTGTAGTTCTCACAATGTTCAAGAGCTTATTCCCTCGTTTGATCGTCACTTTTCTGTCACTATTGAAAATGTGTCTTGAGATTTGCTTGGAACCAGCTTGGAAGATAAGCACATACAGTCTACTCAGCTAGAAACACATACTCTACTCGTAAATAATGCTCAGATTTCACTGGATATCCGATTTTCTATCGTATGTGGAATCACAATATGAAGAATATTTGAGACCTAAATTCCCATGAAACCTAAAAACATAACGTTGGTTCTATCAATATTTCGCACCAACATTCAATTTTCATGTCATGGTGACATAACTCTTTAGTTCATAACTGTATTCGAATATGCTCACATTCTATTTTGAGAATTCAATACTGGCAGGATTATAAACATCATGATTATAAGCCCCACAAAGATTCGTTGAGAATGTTTCAATGACCAGCAAAATATATTGTTTCTGATCGTTGAGAGAAAATTCCGAAAAACATTTTCAATAGGTACCTAATTTCTTTAGTTACAGTCAACATAGACTGTAACTAAAGGTCATAAGAGAGTTGACGAATTAAAAGAATATACATAACATATTTGCTCTCAATCGATCATAAAATGCGAATCCCTCACTATAATTGTAGCACAAACAGTGAATTTTACAATGTTACTAATATTCCAAACAGCGTTTCTTAAAGTGTATAAATTGTATTTTGATATGCCTTCGTTTTAGTAAAAATAAATTGAATGGGGTATGCGCTTGCAGTTGTATATTCGGCACGAATCTTGCTATACACTTACAAGAATCACCCTGTACTTGAGGATTGCGCAACTGACGACGCCCGTCCAAAGTTTTACGTATCACTAAAAAACAAATCATTATGATTTATGACATTATTTGACAGGGATCTGTAAATCAAGATAACCGAAATGCTGTTTACCGAACGGTGAAAGAAACACATGTATGCCTACTGACGGTTTCTATAAATAAATTAGAATTGCCATTGAAACAAGTAAATTGTGTTTCATTGTCATTTTCATTATGCAATTTAGATCTTTATTCGTAATAATCATACATATGTTGCGTTATGTTTCGGACGTAAGTCGTCGTAAATTATTCCGTGACTGGAAAATAATAAATAACGTAGGAAATAATACGAAGAAGTTACGATTAATTTTTTGTTGTTGTTGGCGGCACCATTTTTTAATACAGGAATGGAAAATTTGTCCAGTAGAGACGTGTGATTTTTTCCGTCTACAAATATCAGGATTTAATAAAGTAAGTAGTGAACAATGAATACCACTCTTCTACAGAGTGTTTCTAAATGAAGTAGCGTAAATGACACCAGTGAATCTCGAGGTTCAAATAAGTTAGTTGAACCAAATACATATATCTTAGTCCAATGTTGCAGCTCTGTAGATGTACGAGGTGTGTAAATTAAGTAATAAGACTGGCAACGTAGCGCATGATCTAGCAACACTGCGGAGACAGGACTTGGAAGAGCGGTTAATATCTAATGCACCTTCAGTACAAGGTTGAACTTGTTATTGTTTCATTTGTTTGTTCTTTGTGACTGTTTTCGTAAACCTTTTTTTTTCTAGTGCGTTTTAAAAATGAGTGATTAATTTTGAGCAACGGTGTGACATCAGGTTTTGCTTCAGATTTGGAGACAGCGCAACGGATACAAAATTTGAAGAAAAAAAAGAAATATGCAAAATTTCAACACGCCTACGGAGACAGTGTTTTTTCAAGAGCCCAGGTTTTTCGGTGGATTAAGACATTCTCAGAAGGAAGAGAATCGATTGAAGATGAACCACGCAGCGGAAGGCCTTCATCTTCAAGAACCGATGAAAATATCGATAGAATACTGGATCTTGTGCGTTCAGATCTTCGGTTGACGACAAGAATGATCGGGGAAGAGTTAAATTTGAATCACACCACTGTTCATCAGATTTTGACTAACGAATTGGGGATGAGAAATATCTGTGTAAAAATGGTTCCAAAAAACACGGTTCCAAAACTTTTCGCAGGAACAAAAGGACATCAGGAGAGAAAGGTGTCTTGACTTTTTGGAATCGATTTAAAATGATCCCCATTTTATGGAACGTGTCATTACTGGTGATGAGACTTGGGTGTTTGAGTATGACCCGGAAACCAAGCGCCAAAGCATGGAATGGCACACTGCAAGCTCTCTAAGACCCAAAAAAAGCAAGAATGAGCAAATCGAAGATCAAATATATGCTGATTTGCTTTTTTGATAGCCAGATAATTTTCCACAAAGAGTTTGTGCCTCCAGGCCAAACAGTAAATCAACACTTTTAAATAAAATAAAAAAAATAAAATAAGTAATAAATTTATTGTGTACAAAGAAAAGAATACACAAATGGAAGGAGTTTATAGTGTGATATAATGTCATAGTAAAATATGGCAAACGTATGTAAGGCTATTAGTTACTTTTATACATTACATTTATGAGTCATACGCCTCTGTGGCAGGACTTGTCTCTGCCCACTTTATTTATTTATCAATAGTACACTTTTTGCAATCATTTTGTAGGCCAAAACTCGATAAACTATCGGATTTGCCGACAGGCAAAGTGTTTGTACTGGATATCATTATCTTGTTTACTATCTGCTTCTTATTTTTCAATAATCTCTGTACCTAGTACGAACAACATAAAAACTGTATTCGTATGTATTATATTGAATAGAAATGTGAAACGCAAAAAAAGAGTTATATTGATACCTAGTTTTTTGGTAAAAAAAAAGAAGTAGATACGAATATCTCCGTACAACTTATTAGACATTTCCCTATTATAAGTTTTATAATGGCGAAGTTAATCTTGTTATAAAAATTATAGCGTATTATTTACTGCTGTTGATTATTTATTGTGAAATATACGTTTTTTTTCAACTTTTTACTTTATTTACACACATACAGCAATTATTAATGTTTGAACACCAGTTTTGAACAAAAAAAACATTTTATATTATTCTGTTGCCTTTTCCCTCCTTATCACAAAATAATGCATGTTTAAGAACTTAAATTCGAGTTAAAAAAAAAACTTTAACTCAAAATGTATATGACAAACGTCAAAATTTGAAAAAACAATACAGGGTGATTCCTAAGTTGACTCAAATAATTGAACAGTGTTTTTAACACAATACAATTTTTTTCCAAATAAAATTTTTCAAAAAACTCAAAACTAAAAAAAATCGCCTTATTAATAATTTCGAAAATAACATTTATCTGGTCCTGCATTAAATTTAAAAAAAGAAGTTTTGCACCGAAATTCTGAACATAAAAATGTTTAAGATAACAAAATTCTAGAAAATAAGCAGGAAATAAAATTCACAGGAAAGTGATAGAGACTAGTACACATAGATAAAAAAGAGGTATACCTACATACAAAATAAAAACCGACGCACGTCATCAAAAGTGTTTTAGAGTGTGCTGATGCCAGAATGTTGTAAAATATTCAGTGGTTTGGAAAAAATATTCACCCCCCCCCCAGGCACCCCTCCCCTTTTTTTTTTTTTTTTTAACTACATTTTTTCGGCATAATAAATCATTTTAAAAATGTGTCTATTTTAAAAGGCATTAGTTGATGCATAAATATGCAAGTACAAAAAAGAGCAGGAAAAAATACTATACACTCTGGTATTACTTATTAGTTACGATATAAAATAAATATATTTTTAATCATGGAAAATTGTAAGTGTAAGGTAGATAATTAACGGAAAAAAACTTGACATCTTTATCATTCAAATGTGCGCCAAATCGTAGATAAAGGAAAGTACAACGTTGGTTTCCTGATCTGATAATTGTTTCTAAAATAGGTAAAGTTGCGTCACAAGACGTATGTAACAGACCAAGGACACAGTCATCAAGATATCACGAAGACGTAGACTCTGTTATCTCATTTTTAAGATTTAGTATAAGGTTGTTCACATCGGTAGCCAACTATAATCTTTATTTCTTGATAAGAATGGGCAACGCCTATACGCGATATTATTTTTATCTGAGGACTAAAATTCCAAACATATTTTCTTAATAACCTGGGCAATTTTTAACCTTAGTCCGAAAGTTATTGGTAACCAAGATACAGGGTGTCAAAGTTATAATTTTATTTACGATTTCCGTAAATCATTTCTTTAAGAAACAACTATTTTTCACAAAATTTGGTGACTGGGGATTTTTTGAGCATAGGAATTTTTCAATCAGTTTGATGTAAATTTTTGTTCCGAATGACTGTTGTAGAGACATTTGCGTTTAAAGTTTTCAGTGCGTCGAAGACCCTGTTCTTCCAAATTTGCTGATCAAAATACGATACCAAACACTTGTCATTTACTTTAGTAGAAGTACATCCAAAACATCACAGATTACAGTAACAACTTTGATGACTTTTTAATGACTGATGACTTTTTTGTCAAATTTGAAAAAGGTAAAACATGTAGCACTCTTACTTCCCGCTATTAGAAATACAGGTATTAACAGCAGATACGTAAGGGGACCTTGAAACGCAGATACGTAAGGGGACCTTGAAACTAACTGCAGATTACTACGAAAATAGTCATTGTTATTTGTTCAGCGACAGTAGATTGATAAAAGAAACTATATGAGATACCACGGTACTGACAAAAGTATTATAAAGTGTATTTTATTCGATTATTATTTGCAAAAATTTGTCACTACCAGTTATTGGGTTAAATAAATTCTATAACTGGGGGTCATAAAGCTAAGCTAGAGCTAAATTGTCAAGAATAAAAAGTTCTTAAAATCAATCAAAGAATGCATTGGAATTTTTCAGAATTTTTAAGCATTCTTTTTTAAATTTTGCAAAAAGTGACTATTTACAAAATCCAAAAAATTGCTCAAAAAAATTGCTTTCTAGTGCATTCATCGAGTGATTTTAAGAACTTTTTATTCTTGACAATTTTTGGTAAAAGTGCATCATTTTCCAATAAAAAATTCTTGAATTTTTACGCAAAAAATTTTGCAGTTCAGGCGCCATTTTGAATGCATAAGGCAAAAAATCGATCTTTAAACCACGTATACTTAAAGTGTAAACATTTATTCCACCGGTTAGTGAGGTTCCAGGTCCACTGCAGACCGGAAATCCCTTGAGTATGATTTAAAAAAAAAGTGCAAAAAAATCGTGTTTTTTTAAACTGCTTTTTTTCATAATCAATATTTTTTTGGAGGAATTTCATGGACACCATCGGAAAGGGCACGTCTTAAACTTCAAAAATATGTCCCTATCAAATTTTTCTGTCGCAAATAGTATTAGTTAGGAGGCGCTGAAGAGCCATGTACCGGGAGTGGCGTTTTCGGCCGAAAAGGGTTAATAAAATACATCGTCAACTCCTACATAGTATTATTTACTCTGCGGTGGTTGATGAATCATCATTCGTGTGCACGAAACGTCAAATAAATTTGTAAAAATGTCTGAATAGCGTCCGTCGTGTGTTATAGTCGAGCGTTAGATAAACAATTTTCAGGACCTGGCCTCTAATGGCGGTGAACTTCGTTGTCACATGTGTAATAGTGTATGTGGCACGTAAAAACAGCTGTGTTGCAACATGTTGGTACAGGCATATATAAAGCTCGTGTAAGTGGTTGTGTTAGTGCGCGAGTCAGGCAGAGACAATTTAACATGGATTTAGTCAAAATGATCTATCGTGTTATATTCCATTCAGAAAATTAGATCATCCCGAGTTCAGACAATGTGTCCAGAACGCTGGGAATGGAAAGTACGGCGAAGTTAGTCTGCCTGCAGACACAACTCAGACTATTATACATAGCATCACTGTGTGAGGACAAAAAAATCGTTACTGCACTATAAACCGATATGATTGACGAAACAACGGATGCTACTAATCTTGACTTTCTCGTTGTATCATATTATGGATTTATTTACAGGAAAATAAGTGGATGTCTCTGTAGACGCTGAATGCTCTTTTTCATGTATAAATGGATTTTAAGTGACAGGCGCCACAGCTTAACTCCTGAACATATGGAACAGTTATTAGACAATTTATGGAAATCGAATGGCAGTACGGACACGTATGTGTCAAAAATTCGTTTATCATGAGTATGCAAGTTCTCTGTCTTGGGACTATGGTTCTTTTGCCGATTAGTTGGGCTAAAACAATCTCTATTGGGCTATTGTTAATTTGCAAATGACTCCCTCAAATTTCATGATCATAGTGCCCTACTTTCGAAAGAGGGCGAGCCCCAAAGATCATAGTCGCCCTCTTTCGAAGTAAAAAAAATGTGAAAAAAAAAGCACTTTTTTCAACTTCAGCAGTCATTTGCAAGTTAACAATGGCACTTGGAGACTTCGGATTGGGCTTAAAATTTTGGAAATTCAATAGGCTACAACTTCTTATATGCATATGCTGTATAAAAATGCCAAGGAACGGATATATAAGCGAAAATGTGAAAAAAGGACGTTTTTTTTTCACAAATTGTTAATTTACAAAATTAGCGGACGGTTTCAGCTCTACGGACCCCGCGCATTGTGTTCTACGCAAAAAAAAATATATAGTAAACCGTCAAAACTAGCCCTATATGTTTCAAGAACACATAAAAATCTCTGCCTACTGTACTGTAAAATATCTCTTTTAACAGAGTGGATCACTTGAAACTAGAATTATCATTGTGTAATAAATTAATATAATAAATTAATCATAATTTTTTGCAATACGTACATTATCCCGTTTTCAGTAAAAGAGCGAAAACGTAGGCAGGCCGAAGAAAGGTAAAACAAAATGCCGCTTCCATTATTTGAGAACTCCAATCATTATTTACCTCGCAAATTGTTTCAAACAATCAGGATGATACATTTTTTATTCCCCGAGCGTTTCGCCCGGAGCACGTATCCCGACTTATGACGAATATTTCCTTAAATTTGTTTTAAACCTGTTTCTATTGGCGCCGGAACTTCGGAGTCTCGCTTCACCGATGCGGCGACAAAAAGTGAAGATAACGCGACGCACCACCAAATACGCGCAAGTTTGTTGCTTTTTCATGTAAAGCGCGCGATAAGATAAGAAAGAGCGCGCACAATGAGCGGCGAAGAGGGCCCCGGAACTATTCACGTTTACTGAATGCTGTTTACATAATATTCGCAAATCAGTCCGACAAATCACGCTGACAAATACTGTTTTATTTATGATTTCTGTTGTTATTCTTACAGTTCGCGAAGTTTGTCCTCGCACGGCGAGAGCGTAACTTTGGAAATGCAAATACGCGCGCATACATGGGCGAAAGTTTTCTAAATTATGTGGGGTTGTTTCGGTGTAAAATTGTACGAAATGGCTGTACGGTTAAAAGTAAGGCTAAAATGTAAGGTTAAAATGTAGTGAACATATGTATCTAGCTATTGAGAAGTATAATAAATATTAGTCGAGCAAAAAGACATACATATATAACATACATACATAATTTTTTAGAAGCCAAGGTTTTAATACAATCCTAAGAAATAGTGCGAAAACAAATTTCCAAATTTTTAGCCTTCTTTTTCTCGCTCCACGGGCTCGGAATTTTTTTTCTGTTAAACGACCATATTGACCGAATAACCCGTTTATTCAGCTCCAATTTCCTTTTTTTAATTGTTTGTTACGTCCATTTGTCGCGGAGCTATTCGAAATTAAACGAAAAAGGACGCTTCATAGAACAACCTACTCTAGAACAGCAACTCCCTGTATCAAAGACAAAACGTATTGCGCCATCTATCGTTGATATCAGTACTAATATCAATGGCGGCAAATTAAAATGCACTCCATCCCACATCCTCATTAGAAAGCTCGTTTTTCATGCCTAAGATTTTATATAATCTCAGTTATTCTCGTTTAATAAACAAATAGTTATCGTCGAGAATATCTGAGATATCACCAATTCTTAGGTATACATAAATGACAGAAAAGACAACACGAATCTTTTAAGGTTCTCGAGATAAATTGAAGATGCATAAAAAATGTAAAAAAATTTATTAGACATAAAGATAATTATAAATAGAACGTACATACTCCCTAAAAATATTGACAATACATTTTCCTTCTTGTTTGGCGCTACAAAATCCTCTGCACAATATCTGTTGATTTTAAAGTGTTTGCCATACACAAGTAGTCTTTTAGACTACTTGTGTGTGGACTTAGACTTAACTTTAGTAAGTTAAAATGTTTGAAAACTTGAATTTCCTGAGCACTTTACCCACGATTTGTACAATTTTTTTTATGAGTTTGACACCTATAAAATTTGGTTGCCAGGGTTTAGGACATCCCACAACACAACAAGTTCTAACGGTTTAGACGAAGAAGTCATAATTGTAACGAATAAAAGTTTAAATGCACGAAACACAAAATTTAAACACACCATCAAGAAAACTAAAACACCGAAACGAAAATAAGACACACGAGTCGCGACACTCAGCAGAATGAATACATTAGTGATGAGACAATTTGAATTAAATAATAATCGGAATATTGAAATCATCACAACATCCGAATGTTGATAATGACAAATTATTAGAATAATTTACTTGCAAATACAGGAAGCTTCCTTTCCATCAATTTTTCCAACATACGTCTTAAAAAAATCGCCATCACTGCGTTTCCTTTCAAATATAATCTGATTTTTGAAACCACTCATAACCTGATAATTTTATAATTTAAAACGTCTGATTATGCGCACCACTAAAATAAATCAATCAGTCGTAAATGGAAAATAAAGTTGTGTTATAACGACTGAAAGGCCTGGTCAAATATATACGCCATCTCTCGTTGACATCGGTGCAAATTTAAACGTGTTTCGTTTTGGCCTATTTAAGTTGAATATCCCTGGGACGCTTTTGTCTTCAACCATCGATATCTCAGCAACGATCGTATAGAAAATTGAAGGACAGTTTCGGAAACTGGAATAAATTGCCTATAAAATCCTGTCAAGACATTAAAAAAAATGTTTTTCCACCTTCAATATAGACTTGAAAAAAGTTGAAAAAAGTGAATTTTTCCCTAGATTTGTTAAATCGACACTATCTTAGCAAATATTGATGAGAAGGCTAAGACCTTTAGGAATTTTCACACCTCAATGTACCCCCAATAGCCCTGTAAATCTGCAGACCCATCCATCGAGCGGTTTTTCCGGGTCGATCATTCAAAATTTTGAAAAAAAAATAAAGGAGCAAGATTTTTATTCTTAAACATTGTATAATCTTCATAAAAGTGGAAAAGCTTTTTTTCCACTTTTTCTCAATTCTGCATCGACCACTTGGTTTTGAAAAAAAAAATCGACATGGTCAACCCGGAAAAACCGCTCGATGGATCGATCTGCAGATTTACAGGGCTATTGGAGGTACATTGAGGTGTGAAAATTCCTAAAAGTCTTAGCCTTCTCATCAATATTTGCCAAGATAGTGTCGATTTAACAAATCTAAGGAAAAAGTCACTTTTTTCAACTTTTTCAAGTTGATATTGAAAGTGGAAAAAAATTGTTTTAATGTCTTGACAGGATTTTATAGATATATTTTATATAGAGAATGGATTCCAGTTTCAGAAACTGCCCTTCTATTTCCTGTACGATCATTGGTTGCTGAGATATCGATGGTGGAAGACCAAAAGGGTCCTTTTTCGTCCACTTTCGGATATCTCTGTGACAATGGACGTAGCAAACAATTAAAAAAAAGGAAATTGGAGCTGAATAAACAGGCTTTCCGGTCCATATGGTCGTTTAACAGAAACAAAAATTTTCCGAGCTCGTGGAGCGAGAAAAAGAAATCTAAAAAAAAGGAAATTTTTTTCGTGCTATTTCTTCGGATTGCGTTAAGACCACAAAAAATATTTTGTCCTACAGATCCGAAAACTAGAGTCTTGGAGCTTCAAAACGCTTTTTTTAAATTCGCGATGAGACCATTTTTCATTTAGATAGAGCCCGTCAAAAATTGGGGAATTTTTTTGTTCCCTTAATTATTGTGCGTAGTTTAAATAACCGAACTGTTGTCATAACACTTATTATTCGTTACCAATTACAGTAGCAACTTTTTCGCCTTCAATGTACTCCCCTTGGCATCTCTGTCAATCTTTACACAGCTCCATACGATTTTTCCATTGTTGAAAGCAGTGCTGGAAGTCCACTTCTGTCAGAGAGGTGTAGAGATCGCCAAGGGGAGTACATTGAAGGCGAAAAAGTTGCTACTGTGATTGGTAACGGATAAAAGTGTTATGACGCCAGTTCGGTTGTTTAATTAATAGCCACACCTCGTATATGTTGTTCTTACTATAGTTGAAGTACTGTTGCTACTGTTCACTTTAAGAAGCGATTTTAAATGATGGGAACCGAACGAATAAAGATCCGTTTGTACGTAATTGGACACACGCACTCGCACAATGTCTCAACCTTGGAGAACGTAATGAGTGTGCTTATTATCTACTTCCACGTAACAGTAAACTCCTTCAATTTCTGTTGCGTCACTTCGCCGGAGATAATTGCTCGTAAAGGACGAGGTTTCCTCTTAAATTCGAAAAAATCCACGACCTGTGACATGTTTTTATTAGTCTTTAAACATTTGCCGACAAAGGTCTCCCCCATTAACAATGGTGAAATGCCCCCAGTTTTTTTTTTATTTTTTGATGAAAAACTGTTTGTTGGGGAATAAAATGAAGGGTCAGTTGGGTCCTAGACCCCAAATATTTTTGGGGCCCTAGGGACCCAAAAAAACGTGTTTCTTACGTTTTAATTGTTTTTTTCGCGTTCTGATCATTGGATTGACTTGAAAAAAATTCATAGATATACTTTGGGTAACTGTCTATAAGTAGGACTTTTTTTACAAAAAAAAATCGAGGGTCAACATAACCTCAAAAAAAAAACATTTTTTGAACATACCGCATAGCTAAAAAAAATTAGAATAAGACATAAATGTAATATTTTGTATCGCTCTACAAGATGTTAAAATAAAATTGTTTGCAGGTATTTCGGAACATGATCAAAATCGTATTTGAAAATTAAAAGATTTTTTTTTTTGTCGATTCGATTCGACTTCGATTTTTTTGTAAAATATCCTACTCATAGAAAGTTACCCAAAATATATCTGTGGATTTTTTTCAAGTCAATCCGATGATCACAACGCGAGAAAAAAATATTAACTTGAAAAACCATAATTTTCATGCAAAAAATAGGTTATTTATCCGTTTTCGCATATTTCGATAGAGCCCACCATTAATAAAAATAAGCAAAAACACATTTCAAATGTTTTTTTTTTTTGTAGAAACAAGATGCAACATCAATATTGACCGTTTTAACATTGCAACCTGGTCAAAACAGCTAAAAACAGGATATATATCGGTTTTTGGCATTTTTTCGGCTCGGCCCACCATTAGAAAACATCTGAAAAAATACATTTTTGACGTATTTTTTCTGTTCTACAAGATGCAATGAAGACATTGACCGTTTGAAAATTAGAACATGGTCAAAATCGTATTTTAAAGATAACAGAATTTTTTTTGAGGTTATGTTGACCTTCGATTTTTACCCAGTTACCCAAAGTATATCCATGAATTTTTTCAAGTTAATCCAATGATCAGAACGCGAGAAAAAAAATTAAAACGTAAGAAACACGTTTTTTTGGGTCCCTAGGGCCCCAAAAAAATATTTAGGGTCTAGGACCCGGCTGACCCTTCATTTTATTCCCCAACAAACAGTTTTTCGCCAAAAAAAAAAAATTGAGAGCATTTCACCATTGTTAATGGTGACAATTTTTGCTATCGGGATCATTTAATTTACGACTATTAAATGATTTGGTTTAAATTATTTGCGTATTCAAGTACCTCGATGTGTAATATTTCAATATTGGAAGTGTGTCCTTTCCTCTAAATATTTATTTACCAAAGTAATGTCTTAATAATATTAGGGAAATTGTATTGATGGTAATTATAATAAAGGTGAATAAATTCATCGTCGATTTCGAAAAACTGCTGTGAATTTCGTTGATGCAGCCTTGAATCTCCTCCTTCAATGTCCAGGTGGATGTGGGCTTGTTGGCATAGACCTTTGACTTCAACTAACCCCATAAAAAGAAATCCAATTGTGTTAAATCACATAATCTAGGGGGCCAATTCTGATCACCGAAACGAGAGAGTACACGACCAGGAAATGTCTCATGCAGTAATTGGATTGTTTCTGCTGTATGGCATGTCGCACCGTTTTTTTGAAACCACATGTCGTCCACATCGATATCATACAATTTAGGCAGAAAGAACTCGACTATCATGCCGCGATATCGAGCACCAGTAATAGTAACTCCTTGGCCAGCCTCATTTTCGAAGAAGTATGGTCCACTGACGCCTCCAGCCCAAAATCCGCACCAAACAGTGACACGTTGTGGATGCATTTGTTTTTAGACAATCACATGTGGATTTTCTGAACTTCAAATGCGGCAATTTTGACGATTAAAGAAGCCATCAATCAGCGACCCCGAAAACCCCCGAGAGACGATTTTCGAGGTGAAATTTTGAATTTTTAAAATGTTTTATCACTCGTACTATTGGGGAAGCTTTGGGGGTGGGAAAACTACCATAATTTTTTAAATTTTCATAGCAAGGCAGATGTTAGTGGTGATGTATGTTCCTGAGGGTCTAAAGAGCACGTACAAACAAAAATTTTTGAAATCGGAGCTGCTTATCAACTTTTCCAGATTTTACAGTATTTTCCGGCTTATTTACTGGACTACAAGCTATAGGTGATATTAGTAGATATTTTCCATAAAAAATAATTGTTTTTGTTTAAACAACAATTTTTTTTTTTATTTTTAATAAATTCATGATTTTTTTTAGTGGTTTTAGCACGCCGTGGAGAAGGAATTTTCAAAGACATCGGCATTCAATTATTAATAACTTTTATTTAAACATCTCAAATTTAATAAAAATTATTAATATAATATACATAATAAACAGTAAAAATTTGAAAACAATCCATTGTGTAGTTTCTTTGTAAAAAATTCACGAAAAAGTACTTGATTTTGACCTCCTAATATAGGCGGTCCCCTTAAATTGTTTACACGTTATGATGTGAACATGGCGTTTATTCATTTTGCAATGCCAAGAGGCCTAGGATACCTATAAACAAATGTATTCTCAACGAGAAGCGGTTTAACCCGAAATGTGAAATATTACAATGTCCCCACGTAATAATATTTACTTGTACAAAATACCAAGACACAAAACGTCGAAGTATGTAAGTAAGAGGGAACAAGCCACAACACACAAACGCCGAGAATTATATTGCTATGCTCGGCTTCGCTTCCCTAAACAATGAAACATGTTTGCAACATTAGAATAATAATGCTGAAACTGCGACTTGCCTGTCACGCTAGAGGCGCACAGCGATCCCGTGGTATAAACGACCAAAAGAAACTTCTATCTCGACTTACCTACCGCATGAAGTAAATGCCAATGTGGTCTGATTTTTTTTAATAATAATTTGCTATTATTTAATTTGTTCCGGTAGGATATTTTCTTGTATGGATATTACTTCCTAGATCTTCTTTATAAGAAATGTAAATACATATTGTGATGTGTACAAAAAAACATAAGATTATAGACCTATAAAGAAGACCTATTAAAAAAATACGTAGAAAATAAGTATACTTACTAAGAAAAATTATATAAGGCCTATTAAGGACAGCCAGACCAATTTTCAAGATGTGTCCGTTGAAACAGCTTTAAAAACTACCTATTCATAATACAAATAAAGGTTTGTATGACGCCATGCAAAAATTATAAGACCGTGCGCTGTCGTTAGTGGAGCCATTACAAATAGTGGACGAAGTAAATTCGCTACTACAAGCTATATGTGACGCTGAAGATAAATGAGCCAGTTAAAACTAAGTTCGAAAGTGCATTACA